>CM036316.1:37575330-37923164 GCA_020567845.1 Rhododendron henanense subsp. lingbaoense | reverse complement strand
GCTAGGTAACGACTCATGATACAGAAGTAGGGTATTTTCCACATCCAAATTCAGCAGGTCATCGGAAAATAGAACCAGAAGGAATGAGAGATAATAGGCAATATAATCACCAACCTTTTCTGTCTTCACCCTGCCCTTTGGCCATAGCAAGGAGTTCCTTGCGGTTTTTCCCGACAACATGAGTCATGTCCTACAAGAGAATTTTAAATATAATTATGGGATATTCAAAATCCATATTCCAGAAATAATATATGTATTTAACAATTAACACTAGGTTGTCATACCGGCAGAGGGAAGTATGGTGAGTTCATGTAGGTGGTGTCATAATGTTGAATACATTGTTGTTTACTCTTTGTCCCGACATGCTCAGCAATCTCCGCCCAATTTCCCATGCCATACATTTCAATCCCCTAAATAAAAGAAACCACCACCGGCCCAAAAAAAGAAGAGAAAATTAACAAGAAGTAAGATATCAACCCAAGAAACTAAATAACATGATGTGCAAATCAAGAAGGATGCGTCAAACATGCAATAAAGGATTAAAGAATGAAAGCCACCTCCAGAAGCAAAATTTCTTCATCAGCATTCCAGTCTGGACAGATTAGCGGGAAAGATAAATTGTCCTGTTGAAATGTAACACATAGCGTCAGTGTGGTCATACTATTTCTTTCTCTTAACCCATGACACAGACATATTTTGTCCACAGACAACTTCGCAAATCAACAACGTGCCAAAAAAAATTAGAGTGATCCTACTAACCATAACCCTGTAAGGGTGATTGCTTTTATGAGGAGTAACCTCAGCACCAACAGAAAAGCACTCTATGCACAGGTCGAAATCAGGACACACAGCACACTTGATACGTATTTTCCCTGTAATATCTTTGTTGCAGTAGTTGCAGTGGTACAAAGCCTTTTTCCCATCACCTGTTCCTTGGCCTGACACATTGAAGATTGAAATTATAACAGCGAACTAAGGATTAAGAGAAATTTCTAAGCGATGCGCTCTTGTATAGCAAGTTACTGACTTAAAGAAGCATTTTCTAGAATGCATATCACATGATAGAAGTGTTTGCATTTTGCAGATGGTTGTCATTAACTGCAATATCGTTTTAGTGTAGCATCTCTATCAAAATTACTATATAAGAAATTAAGGCACCTAGTCAGTCAGCGCCCAACTAACCATAGCAAACAAAAAAATTAAAGGGTCACCTCAATTGACCTTGTGGCATGAAACTCTCCACATTCACATTGGTTAGTGAACTTAAATTCTAATTAGACGGAAAAAAAACAGGGTGTTTAAAGAGATATAATCATATAACCAAAAAGAAAACTAAATGTGAACCCCCTCTCCGCCCCTTTTCCAATCATTAGTTTACCATCATCTAATTCTGACACACAGTGGAACAGTTAAGTCATCAGCAAATGCATCCTGCTATAGTTTACTCACTCCTTAACACATTTATTAGACAAATTCAAGGTACCTGCTACCGTGGATTCCAAATTTTCTCCACTTGAGGCATTCTTTTTTCTCCTTGACCTGTGTCACAGAAATTACTCTTTAGACAAAGTAGAATAAAGTGCCCACACAACACTAAGAAAGAACTATTGACCATGGAAAGACATTTAATACCAAAAATATACAAAATAAGGAAGAAGCATTTGGAATCTCAAACATGAAAGAGATGAATGCAATAGACACGTAGCATCGGAAAACCTGACTAAAGTGATTACAGGAAATGCCAACAATGGGGTACCCTTGTACCCAAAAAAAAAACAGAAGAAGACAAAAGATAAAAGGAAACAGAAAAATCGGGTGTCCAAAGCTATGGACATTTGAAACCTTGCATATGTAGCGCCCAAACTATAACTTCCTACCTAAGAAAACCAAAGATGCATTATTCTAAACCATTGCATACAAAAGAAACATGGTGACAATAAATGTTGTCACTACTTTGGCCAATGTAGACTAGTTATGTACATGTTTATAGAGAGAGTTGCCTCCAACATCAGAACTACCTCTTATCTAGGACATTTGGTGCTCCGGAAGCAATGAGCTAACTATTGCCTAAGCCCAAGATTATAATATTCTTCTGAAAGATACTAGCAGAATGAATTTGTGAAGCTGCAAATCTGCTGACAAATCTTGACAAATCCAAACCTCATATACTTTAATTTCTATTACATTGGACAAAATTCTATGTATCCTGGCCTCAAGTCGAGTGCTTAACTGCAATCTACGTGCACTGTCTATGAGAGCCCAATTCAAACTCCATTACAGAGGAAATTCATACCTCCAGCACAGAAATCTAAACAGTCGAAATTTTAAACATAGAGGAGCAAAAACAGAAACCATTCCTTTTGCCGAGCAAACAAAAAAACAGAAACCATTGGCATAAATATATACACATCCGCATTTGTATAGCACAACATGCGAATGTAACACCCCATTAAATTCAGATTGAGGATTTTTTGGGGGGTAAAAAGGTTGAAGGATTTTTAAACTGCATATTCACCAATACACAGATACAGGAGCATGAACTTCATACATTTGTCAACATGTGTAAATAAACATATATACATAACGCATTCGCATCACAAAAAATGCAGAAGTAAAATTGCATGAACTTCAGATTGGCTATCTAAACAAATGAATACACAGCTATATAAACAATCATACATTTGTCAATACAAATATACTCACTTGCATCACAGAAAAGGTGAAAAAGTAATAAATTGCATGAATTTCGACTGAGCATCCAAACAAATGAATACCCAGCTACATGAACAATCATACATTTGTCAACATAAGGCTCTGTTTGGTAAAGTTGCAAGTTTTTTGTTTTTCGCTTATGAAAAACAAGAAATGAGTTTTTGTTTATTTTAGTAGAAATAAAAAAATAAAAAAAAAACATGTTCGGTGATCATAATAGTTTTTGTTTATTTGTTTTTTGGGCTGCTGAAAATGTTTTCAAAACAAATGAAAACGCAATTTTTGTGTTTCTAGAATTTCCGTAAACTAGTGGAATTGATTATGTATTTTGTAAAAAAACAGTAACACAAACATGTTTATGATGCATGTTTTAAAAAATATCGGAAACGAAAACAAAAAACTGAAAATAAAAACTTTTCCAAACAGCGCCTAAACATACTCCTATTCATTTGTATCGCATAAAATGTGAAAGTAGAACAATTCAATGAATTTCAGATTGCCCATCAAACCAAACGCCCACACAGCCACATAAAAATCACACCTTTCGATACCCACATATGCATTTGTACCATAGAATATACAAAAGTAAAAAAAAAAGCACTAAATTCAGAATATTTGAAACCTCTGGCTGGGATCTTCATCAGCATGAAAATTTCCACGGGAGCGACCCATTCTGTTCTGAAGTTCAGAGTCCTCACAAACACCTGTAAAATGTGGGTTTATACATACAGATATGTGACTCAAACCCAAATTCCAGTCTTGGTAGACAACTAGACATGAAGTGGGGTGGTGCCTGTACGTATATATACGTGTTTTTTTTTTGGTTTGCAGAGTTGTACGAACCCTAGAAATCGGAATGAATTTGGAGATAAAATAAAGACCCAGATTTTGTTTGAGATGGGATTTTTTAAGATTCCAAGGTTGGGGAATAAATGAGCAAATCCCTGTCAGGATTTCTTGGATGCTGTTTCGTTTCCCTTGGCATTTGGTCTATGTGAAAGACTAGTGGCGGACTTTTCTTTCTTTTTTTGGTCATGGTATACTCTGTACAGTATTATTTTATTTTTTTTGGTAAGGGCAAGGTGTCCCGAGCCGATTTGTGGACATTTCGGACTAATTCCTATAATTTTTTTCGTAGTCATTTCACATGTTTAGGCGTTAGAGTAAGGTGATCTCAAAAATTACTAACAATGACAGTTGAACCTGAAACTTTATGAGAGACAAATCCTAAGTCTCGGGTCTACACACTTTATTGATTTACCTAATACGTAAAAGAGACATTTTAGGTGTATTTATTGCACTTAGGAAAATGGAGTAACCATTATACTCTCATGCAGAGATATTTTGGGAAAAAAATTTATATCGTTTAATTTTTCCCTGAAGTTGTTAGATTTTTTCCAAATTTCCTAAACTGATGAGTAAAATTAAAAAAAGATGAAATTTATATCCAAAAGCTAAGAAAATCCGAAACACTAAAAATACCTTTAAAATAATTCATTTTGACAAGCCCAATGCACACCGGCCCGCTAACCTGCCCAACCCAGCCCTTTTTTTAAGGATTTGGGATATGTGTTTAGGCCAATCGGGTTGGATTACATTGAGTTTTTAAGTCCGTTTATCTAATAGGATGGACTTGAAAATATCTCTTAAACTCAAGTCTGGCCTGGCCCGACCTGACAAAATTATGACAACGACATGCATTACATATTTATACTATCAAAAAGTATTCAGAAGGAAAAAAAAAAAAAAAAACTACTACCATACCTATATATACACAATACTCTTTGATTTTTGATGCATACATATGTATATATTCCTTGATCTTCATATAACTGCAATTAGTACGGTTGTAAACTCTAATTTACAATAATGAAAATGATTAATTTATACTTGGACGTACTATATACTTTAGAAAAATAAATGAGCTAGTTTGACGTACTTGGAAAATGAAACTCTAAGAGGGCTAGACTTGGAAAAAATGAAGGCCGATTATTAATGGGCCTGATTTGGGCATGCACAAGTTTCGTTATTATCTAGTATGTGCACTCCTCTATCTATATATATTGATGAGAACCACAACAAGATGAAGTTTAAACTCATTATTAAAGTAGTGGGACTCGTAAGTGAAAGAAAACAACAAAGAATTTGGTCTTTGAAAACTCTTGTGCCGAGGGGTTTTTCGGTTGTTAGATTTAAAACATGTAAAAAAAATCATACAATCCAACGACGAAAAACTCCATCGACACAGGGGTTTTCGGAACAGAAGAGATCAGACCCGACCCACCTTATTGAACTCGCGATGTAATGTAAATTTTGTACATAAAGATTGCGGAGTCACAATATTTATTACACCGGTCAATACGAAAGAAAAACATTGACGATTATAAAAAATTTTAAAAAGATATTGATAAATTTCAATAAAAGCTGATGGAGACTTTATTCATTTTTAAAAAAGATATTGATAAAAAGTTACGTCAAACACGGGTAACACTTATAGTACTCCAAATTTTTTCGTCTTTATTCATTTTTTTTTGCATTTGTTTATTTTGCGCCAAATTTTTATAACTTATTGATTCATCACGAAGAGAGGAATCAGAAAAATAAAAAATTTAATCGAAACTCATAATTTTTTGAATAAAGACAAAAATCTACCTAATAAAACACAAGGGTGTGGGCCTCCACACAAACACAAATTGATCCAAGGGCTGAGATTTATTTGATCCAATGGATGAGGTGTGCTCTCCAACTCTCTTAAAAAAACACCCACACTCTTACAAATATATTACAAAAATACCATCGGTTCTTTTTATCTACTGCTCGGTTTTTGACATTGGCATAAAAAATCAAAAATATATTATAAAAATGCCCATGCCTACGACACGGGATGCGTAGTGCCGTAGGCACAGGCAAACACTAGTAAGTCAATAAGTCAGCTTATTTTACTTATTTTTTTCTTTTTAAAAAAAATTATGAGTTTCGATCAAAATTTTTTACTTTTCCGATTCCTCTAATCAAGACAAATCAATAAGTTACAAAAGTTTGATGCAAAACTAACAAATGCGATTTTTTTTTAATAAAGACAAAAAATAAGTCACTGTTTGTCTTTTCTCTAGCTTAATAACGTAAATAAGTTAGTTTTTTTTATGTTATTAAGCTAGAGAACGTTTGGAACATCAATTTGGCTCCTTTGTTTAAAAAAAATTATTCCAGTTTACCGTAATTAGAATGAGTTTGGATTAAAAAGTTGAGAGTGATTTATTTTTTCTTTATTCAATTTTTTTTTGCATTTGTTTGCGTCAAACTTTTGTGATTTATTGATTCGTCTCAACGAGAGGAACTGAAAAAGTATAGTTTTTTTTTATTTATCGAAACTCATAATTTTTTTTCAAAAGACAAAAAATAAGTAAAAAAAACTGTCTTTTTGACTTATTTTTTCTATCTTTTTTAAAAAAATTATGAGTTTTTACTTGTTCGATTCCTCTCATCCAGACGAATCAATGAGTCACAAAAGTTTCACGCAAAACTAACAAATAAGAAAAAAAAATTAAATAAAGACAAAAAGAAATCACTGGCTACTTTTTAATCTGCACCCATCCTTATTCAAACTCATGTTGCATCGTATAGTTGTTTTTGAAAACTCATCTTGTTGTTTTGGGTTTTATAGTAAATTGCTATTGAAATGTGATGAGAGAAACTTGGAATGAATAGAAAGACAAAGGACTAAAATGAAAGAACAAAGAAAAGAAAGACCGAAAAAGAAATAAAACTAAAATCATCCGTGACATACTTGCTGAAGCTCTTGACTTAGATCCTGGTAAAATCGTTCCCGAACCCGAATTCGCGATTTCTGCCGAAGGTGGTGAGAGTAGCAATGGTTGCGCCGCTATTGGGTCGACTTGTGTCTCATTATCCAGCGACGGTGGTGCAGAAATGGATGGTGGCGCCGTTGATAGAATTGACGATACTTCTGTTGTGATCACCTTAACATTGTCTTTGGAAGGCGGGGGCATTGTAGGAGGTTGGAATGGAGTCTCCATAGTCAAAACCTAATTGTTACGAAACTAGAACGTGTAATGTACACGACTACTTATACTCGAAACCAAAAATGCTCATTTAATTTGGCCATCATTAGAAAGCGTAAAACCTTGTCTAAATACAAATTTTGAGGTACTAAAGATTAGTTACCAAAGATTTCTTCTATGTACTAATTTGGTAAGTAATCTTGTTTTTCTTTCAAATACACCTAATGTCGTGGTGGTTCTTTGCTCCTATTAGGTTGCCAGATAAGCATTCGAATCCACGACGTAGATTATTTAGCATTTTGCTCAATTTTTTCATTATTTTCTTGCTAAAAATGATTTATGAAGGTGTTATTAAACCTTAATACAATTCAATGTCGTAACGCTTCGTTGGTCTTACCAAAATCAATCTTTTCTGTCTAAAGATATTGTTGGGGTCCACCCATAGTGGTGGGATAGTTTTGAGAAACACCCATAGTTAGGGGGGTTTGGTGTTATTTCCCCGAGCCCTCTATATATATGTTGCTAACCCTAGTGTGTTAGTGGATAATGGAACAATGTGAAGGAGAGGGTGAGGAGAGTGAGAGGAGCCGGTTGTGGCTCCCCAGAGTGGAACCGGTGTTGGTTCTCGGAGAGTTTTTTCATCTTTTGTATATGAGTGTTTGTGATTATAGACAAATATATATAAAGAAGAATTTTTCTCTCATCTCTCTCGCGTGTGTGTGCTTGTTTGTTTCTTGTATACGTAGGAGGTGTCGATCGGGGTCGCTCTCGACCCAACAGATATTCTATATAAAGATAGATATATGTCCAATGTACAATATGCTCTTCTCTTTCCACACAAACCTCTTGCTACTCAAATTCTCCAGTTATCTATTTCACATGAAGAATTTCGTGTTGTTGACAACTTTTGAAGAAATACATGTACACGAATTATGAAATTAAACGTTCCAATATCAAATACTACATGTGAGATGCCATTTTGGTGTGCTTTACTAAGGCGCCCCCAAAACAATGTTGTTTTGGGGCATTGTCACTTGCAGCGATAGATTCTCACTACAGCATCCCCGAGTCCACTTATTAATACTCTATTCATTCTGATTTGTTTGTCCCTTGTCGTATTTTAACCAAATAAAATTGTGTATATTTTTTAATTGATAGTACAATATTTCACATGGAATAATAGATCTTATTTGATAGATTTTAACTAATTCTATAAAATAAAGTTTTCAAAATTACACGAAACATTGTAAGCAGCCAACGCCTATGGCCACAAAAGAGATTATCCTCTTGATCGATCGATTGGATTTAAAGTACGAAGGGTTTCAAGCGATTGGGGAGATCTTGACAAACATTACCTTCCCTAAACGTTGGGATGACCATTATAAATTAAAAGAATAGGCAAATGTAAGAGTGGCCCGAACTCTAAAAAAATACTAGGTGTGAAAATCCAGGGCCTTTAGGCCCCGTTTTGCTAAGATTCTTATTTTTTAAGTACTTATTTTTTGCTTTACTAGACAAGTTATTCTCTCAAGATACATTATCTTTAATTTAAGTAATAAACACTTATCGGGTCGACCAGCATCTCATTATCTAGTGGCGGTGGTGCAGAAATGGATGTCGCCGCTGCTAGAGTTGATGATACTTCTGTGGTGATCACCTTAGCATTGTCTTTGAAAGGCGGGGGCATTATAGGAGGTTGGAACGGAGTCTCCATAGTCCAAACCTAATTGTTAGGAAACTAGAACATGTAATATACATGACTATTTATTCTCGAAACCAAAAATGCTCATTTAATTTGACCATCATTAGAAAGCGTAAACCATGGCTAAATACAAATTGGGGTATTAAAGATTGGTTACCAAAGATTTCTATGTACTAGTATTTTGGTAAGGACTAATCTTGTTTTTTCTTTCAAATACACCTAATGTCGTGGTGGTTCTTTACTCCTATTAGGTTGTCAAATAAGCATTCGAATTCATGACGTAGATTATTTAGCATTTTGCTCAAAATTTTCATTATTTTCTTGCAAAAAATGGTTTATGAAGGTGTTAAAGTTTCATACAACAGAAAGTCTGTCCACACAGACAAAACATGCACAAATTGTGCACAGATTTGTTGTGGGGCCACCACGGATCCCACTTAAATGATTCGAGCCGTTCATTAAATGTATAACATTTTTTTGAGAGTTCCCGTGAAAAATCAGCTCATTTCGACACCTATAAGTGCTCGATCGAGTGAAAAGTCAGCTCATTACATAAGCATTCAAAGTTAGATGATTGGATCGAGTGCTTATAGGTATCGAATTGAGCTGATTTTTCGCGGGGACCCTTGAAAAAATGTTTTACATTTAATGATCGGCTCGGATTGTTTGTGTGGAACCTGTGGTGGCCCCACAACAAAATCTGTGCGCAATCTGTGCATGTTTTGTCTGAGTGGGTAGCAGAACTCTTCATACAATTCAATGTCGTAAAGCTTCATGCTTTGTTGGTCTTCCTAATCAATGTTTTCTGTCAAAAGATATTATGTCCTAATGTTATGGTGGTTCTTTGCTCCTATTAGGTTGTCAAATAAGCATTCGAATCCACGACGCAGATTATTTAGCATTTTGCTCAAAATTTTCATTATTTTCTTACCAAAAAAGGTTTATGAAGGTGTTAAAGCTTCATACAATTCAATGTCGAAACGCTTCATGCTTCGTTGGTCCTACTAAAATCAATGTTTTCTGTCAAAAGATATTATGTCCAATGTACATGCAATATATGCTCTTCTCTTTCTACACATGCCTCTTGTTACTCAAATTCTCTAGTTATCCATTTCGCACGAAGAATTTCATGGTGTTGACAACTTTTGAAGAAATACATGTACACGAATTATGGAATTAAACGTTCCAATATCAAATACTACATGTGAGATGCCATTTTGGTGTGCTTTCCTAAGGCGCCTAAAAACGATGTTGTTTTGGGGTGTTGTCCCTTGTAGCGATAGATCCTCATTGCAACGTTCCCTTGTCTACTTATCACTACGATCTTTTCGTTCTAATTTGTTTGTCCCACGTCCTATTCTAACCAAACAAAACTGTGTATATTTTTTAATTGATAGTATAATATTTTATATGCGATAATAATGGATCTTGTTTGATAAATTTCAATTAATTCTATAAAATAAAATTTTCAAAATTACATGGAACATTGTGGACAGTCAACCCCTATGGTCACAAAAGAGATTAGCCTCTATTGGATTGAAAGTACGAAGGGGTTCAAGCGATTGGGGAGATCTCGACAAGCATTACCTTCTCTAAACGTTTGGGTGACCATCACAAAAATTACTAAAAAGATGGGCAAATGTAAGAAAATTTCAAAAAAACCCCTAAACTTTGAACCCAATGTCAAATAGGCACCTGAACTTAAATAAACTTCAATTGAACACCTGAACTTTGAACCCAATGTCAAATAGGCACCTGAACTTAAATAAACTTCAATTGAACACCTGAACTTTTACTCCGTTATTCAATTTACCCCTTGCCGTCTCAATCCGTGACTTTCCTAACGGCAACCGCTGAGCTGGACACTAACAGACGTTATACACATGACTGGGCTTAAATGAGAGGGAAATGGGATGAGTCATAGGTTTTTTGGAGGGAAAATCCAAAACCCTAGAAAATTTCTCCCCTTTTTAGATCTGATTCCTCTGCCTTAAAACAGAGCATGTGGTTCTCACCCCCAATATTCTCTTCCATAGCTTCAAATTCTCCATTCCTTACCATTTCCAAAAATTGTCCAAACTCACACAATGAACACCACTGATAGTACTAACGAGAGCTCCCAAAATACTGAGGACAAACTGTGCATCCATTGCGGAACCTAGAAGGTGATTCGCACCAGTGGTGTTTGGGGAAAGGGATTTTTTTTGTTTTTGTGTGTGGTAGAGACAGATTTTTCTTGTGTTTGGGGAATGAGATTTTTTTTTTTTTTGGGGGGGGGGGGGGGGGTTTCTTTCTGGAGGAACAAGGAGGTTTTATGTGAGTGACAAAATGAGAGCTTTGCTCTCGGCCTTTTGGCTTAGGATGGAAGGAGAGATGTTTGGTTTTGGAATGAGAGAAGCAGAGATTTGGCTCCTTTTCTTTTTTCTTTCAGATCCCCCAAACATGCAACAAGAGCTGCATTTACAGGAAAGGAAAACAACAAATAAAATAAAATGAGGCCTAGGGCCAATGAATTTGCGTGGCCCATGTGGTGCCTGAAGGATGATAACCAACTTCAAGAACCAATTTACCCTAGCTCAGCGGTTGCCATTAGGAAAGTCACGGATTGAGATGGCAGGGGGTAAATTGAATAACGGAGTAAAAGTTCAGGTGTTCAATTGAAGTTTATTTAAGTTCAGGTGCCTATTTGACATTGGGTTCAAAGTTCAAGTGTTCAATTGAAGTTTATTTAAGTTCAGGTGCCTATTTGACATTAGGTTCAAAGTTCAGGGGTTTTTTTGAATTTTTCCCATGTAAGAGTGACACAGACTCTAAACAAACTTTGGTGGAAGGCAAGAAATGCATTAATAAGAATAAGAAAAGTACAACTGTGTTGTCACCGTTACAATAATGAAGACACGTCAGCGACGAGCGAAGACCAAACTAGGGCCTAAGGAACAGAACACAGCGTACTGATCTGCAAAACACAAAATACACAACTACCATGCTATCGCAAGAAGATAAAAGTCGGCAAGAGGCTTAGGGACGTCGACGATAAGCGAAATTAAGCCAACAAGAGCCTAATGAACAGAACATAGTGTGGAAAATGTGTGTTATGTGCATGCGGTCAAAAAACACAGAAACTGCGGAAACAAACATAAAAAAAAGACTCCACAGACCACCAACAATCCCCAACTAGTAAACAATATGAACAAACAAAATGCATAGAAAACAATACGGAGTATGAAGTATGAACAAACAAAATGCATCATCCAGCGGTGATCCACAGCCGATAAAACACAACCTCCGCCATTGCCTCAGCCCAACAAATCGTGGTGACCTTGGTTTGGCGGCTGTATTTGGGTGTAGGGTGTTTTTTTCAAGGTTTTGGGTTGGCTTTTTGTTGGTCTCGTGCCAATGGTTTGGGTCTCGGGTAGGTTTAGGTTAGTAATTTTTCCTTCGGATGCTCTTGTCCTTCTAATCTTTGTATCTTTTCAAAGATTAATAAAATTCTTTTGCTGAGAAAAAAAAAACAAATCGTGGTGACCAAACCGACAGCTACCAAAGCCGACTAAACCGCTGGCCGGAGACAAGGGAGTTTTACTCAAAATTCCAACGAAAAAAATGCACTCATTTTTTTTTGTTTTTGTAATGATGTGAAATTACATAATTATTCTTTTCATGTGTTAAGGGTAGTTTTATAATTCTACATCAATGAAGACAAAAAACAGAGTATACTTGGACAAAAAGCGAGCGTGAAAATCAATTTTCTAGTAAATTATTTGGAGGTGTGAAAGTCACTCCTATTTTAGTCAAACCTGATAATCCCCAAATTCTGGTTGTGTGGGGAAGGGAGAATATCCTTTCTTAATTCAACTGAACTAATAGGACAGACTTCAAAATCCCGCAAATTCGCATAGGGAAGCACAAATAAAGCAAGGGAATTGATTTCTACTTTTTTTTTTTATATTCACATTTTTTTTGTTTTTTAGTAAAAAAATACATACGCTTTCAACACTAAAATCTAAAAAAGAGAGTGGTTATCAAAAAATAAAGTGTAGAAATCAATTTCCATAAAGCAACCCAAACATTGCCATTTGGAAGGCAGCTATGATGTGCTCATAAATCTCCTTACAAAGATGGTCCGATGGATGATTATTACTATAAAAAAAAATCAGCTCAATTGGATACTGGTTAAAAAAATTGCTCAATCAGATACCGGTTAAAAAAATTGCTCAATTAGATACCTGCAAAGAATTTATTTTAGAATGGAAATAGATCATCTCCGATCTATGTTTTGGATTGGACAAGACAGTCATGATTTGTACTCTTCATTTGCTGTAATAGTTTGGATGTACTTCAAAACTTTTTTCCCAGTAAAAATTGATGAACAAATCCGAAATCAATGGACGATCCCAATCTAAGAGCATGTACACCAGCAGAGCTAAAATAGCTATTTTAGCTCACCAATAGAGGTAAAATAGCCTCACAGCAGATTAGGTAAACAAGGAGCTAAAATGGATCTGTGAACAGTGCTTCGGCACTTTTACATGGCCACTGTTCATCAGCTATGGAATATTCAACATTTTTTTCTCTCTCCTCTCTCCGTCCCTCTCTCTTCCTTTTTTTTTTTTTTTAAAAAACTGTACTTTATTGTACTATTTGAGAAAGAAAGAAGTGTATTTTAATAGAGGATATGTTAAATAGATAGTGTTGGTGTAGTGTTGAGAGAAATGTGAGTAGGTAAAATAAAAAAAGTGTACTGTTTACAAGTTTTTTTACCTTTTTACTGATAAACTTGCTCTAAGACTGTCTCGTTCAATTCAAATTATTGAACTAGAAAGGATCCGGGTATTTTTAAAATTCGTACGACAAAACATATTCACTTTGTTTGGTTTAACTTTTAGAAAGTTATTTTTGAGAGTTGAGTGGTAATGAGTGGAGAGAGATAGAGAGAAAGATTTATTGGAAACTGTGCCGAGAGTTGAAAGTTACTCTCAAAAAAGGCCATCCAAACACAGTGATTGATTCACCCCACGAATAAATTTGTAACAAACAAACACGAGCTCAAACTTCGACGGATTGCTTCGTTCACAGCCAAAGGCATTTGTAAAACATCGCGCGCCTCTCACGCCGAAATTCAAATTCAGACAGCGCCAAAATAAAACCATCACCACCGAATCCCTACCTGGCACGCGTCCCCTCTAACGTCCCAGATTTCAAACAACTCTCTCTCTCTCTCTCTTTCTCTCTCTCTCTTACGCAAACCCTAGAATCTAGAAATGCTACTTCTCCTCTGAAATTCCATCTCTCTTCTCTCTCTCTCTCTCTCTCTCTCTCTCTCTGTCTCTCTACTCACACCAACCACTCCGAAACAGCAGCAATGGCTTCACGATACGCCACCACCAACTCCTCCTCCTTCGACTCTCGCTCCTCGACCCAATCCTGCTCCTCCACCGACCTCACCAACCCCAACAAATCCGCCCTCAAACGCCTCATCGTGACCGGCTCCGCCTCGCGCCGGGCCCACCACCCTCCCGCTCCTCCGGCTCACCCCTCGTCTGCTATCGCTCCGGTCAAGCCGAAGAACGAGCAGAACTTGACCGCGATGGTGAAGAGGTTGATGGCGAAGCCGAAGAGGGCCGCGGGGAATGGTAATCTGGTGATACCGGCGAATTTTATAGCGGAGGATTTGAAGAAGGTCGGGAGGAAGGAGTCGAATTTCGCGGGGTTGCATAGGAAGTTGTTTAGTGGTGGTGGGAAGGGGAGGGGGGATGTGGGGAGTGGTGAGAAGAAGTTGGCGTTGACGGAGGTGAAGGCGAACACGAGGAGCTTGGCGATGGTGCTGAGGAGTGAGAGGGAGCTGTTGAGCCAGTGTAAGGACCAGGAGGGGGAGATTGATGAGCTCAAGCTGGTTGTTGAGGAGAAAAACAGAGAGGTAATATATATATGGATACAATATTATAGTTGTTTATACTCCTGTTGGAATTTGATGTTTTAGAATGCAATTGTGTTGTTTTGGAATTTGATGCTCGAAAAGTGCAATTGTGTTGCGTTGGAATTTGGGAGTAAAATTGAAGCTTTTGAGTGTGTGACAATTGACTCCGAAATTGATGATTTAGGTGTTTCCCTCTTTTTTGGGGTGATCAGCGGTCAGGGTGTCTGGGCCAGCTTACGCGCACCTCGACTAATCCCCTCCCCGTCCGGTCACAGGCATACCATTCACGCCGGGACTAGGGGATTCACAAGAAGTTTTTTTTTTTTCTTGCGGTTTGACCCAAGGGATTGGCTTGGTACTTACGAGTTTGCTCCCTCTTAAGGTCTTAGGTTTGAAACATGAACTCCTTTGGGGCCAGTCAATAAGGAGCAATTGCTCCGGATTTAAGTGCCCCCCCACCCCCCCCGGATGTTGTGTTTATGGTAGATTAGTTGAGATGTGTGAAAGCTGGCTTGGACACCTGGTTATCGAATAAAAGTTGGAGCTTTTGAGTTTTGAGTGTGTGACAATTGACTACCAAACTGATATTTTGGGTTTCCCTATTTAGATAATTTTTGTCCAAAAGAATTGAACGAGACTTATTTGAATAGGCTTGGAATTGAACGAGACTTATTTTTAATACACTCATCTGAATATGTATGTATACAGTACAGTGGTTCAAGCACCTGTTAAATCTTGATATTTGAAAATGCAATTGTTTTGTGTTGGAACTTGTTAGAAAAAAATTGAAGCTTCAAAGGTGTTTCAGTTGGCTGCAAAATTGATAATGAAGCGTTCACCTCTTTAGATAATCTGTTTCTCCAGAAAATTGAACTTGATTTGTTTTGAATTTGCTGTAAAGTGTAGGCTATAAGAATGGTTGATGAACTATTTGGGGTGAACATTACACATCTGATGTGTATGTATACAGTACATTTCTTGATACTCGTCTTGATTCTCTTGAAAAATACAATTGTGTTATGCTGGAACGTGCAAGCGGTCAACAACAACTGAAGCTTTGAGGGTGTTACAATCTACTGCAAAATTGATGATTAATAGGGTCATGTTTGGTAGCCATTCTATTTTCTGTTTTCTGTTTTCATTTTCAGAATTTTCAAAAGTTAACTTTGAAAGTTTGTTTGGTGCACTACTTCCACTTTCAAATTCTGGAAATCACTTTCACTATTTTCATAATTTGAGGAAGTAAGAAAACTCAACTTTCACTATTTTCAGAAACAAAAAACAAACTGCTCCGCTACAATTCCTTGGAGGTCTTTTGACTCTGTTTTCATTTCCTCTTACCCAGGCCATTACCTGTACTTACAGAAGGAGAAAAACCTTCTAGTCAATAAAGAACCGACTTTGGAATTAGAAAATTTCATATATATATATTTCATCTATATATATACTCTCTTAACTTAGAGATGAGAGGAGGCCGGAAGGGATACGTTGGGCTTATGAAGCCATCATTTTATGAAAGTTGATACTATAACTTCGGCCTAGGAAAGAAGAACCCAATAACCTGGACTCAGTGCTGGCTTAAAGATATTTGGGCCCGAAGCGAAAGTCGTAATAGGGGGGCAATTTATCTCCTCATCTTTAAACAAAATTTAGCAAAATGTTGAGGAAAACTAAGGGGTGGAGATTCGAACCCAGTTTTTAAAGCATCCAAAGAGCCTAAGTTGCCACATGATCAAAAAGATGTTACTCAAAGCAAAGCAATTGAAACTTCTTATTATTTAAAACTAAAAAACTGTATTTTTTGGAGCCCTCTTCGGGCTAAAAAATCGGGGCAAGCAACGGCTTCTTCGGCTTTCCCTCTAAGCCGGCTGTGCCTGGTCTATCTACCCGGCCCTTTCAGAATATCAAGTATGGAATTTGTTTCTAACATGATTGCAAAGGCTAGGATGACTCTCTCTCTCTCTCTCTCCTCTGTATAGTTTGGGAACTAGTGGAGAAATTGCAAGAAAGACCATTTTAGAAAAAGTAAAAACTGGTTTCAGAAATTGAATTTTTTTTTTAAAAACAGTTTGACACAAACATGTTTTCTGCTTTTACTTTTTTTTTAGAAAAAGTAAAAACTGATTTCAGTAAATAGAAAATAGGAAACAGAAAAGTGGCAGTGTTACAATTGTGTTATGCTGGAACGTGCAAGCGGTCAACAACAACTGAAGCTTTGAGGGTGTTACAATATACTGCAAAATTGATGATTAATAAGTGTTCCCCTCTTTAGATAACTCGTTTCTCCAAAAAGTTGAACTTGATTTATTTGGAATATGCTATAAATTGTAGGCTATAAGAATGGTTAAGGAGCCATTTTGATCATCCACAAGAAAAGTAAGTGAACTACCTTGTGTAGAGCTTACATGGTTCCACATCGATGGTCGACACTGTTAATTATGTAAAACTTGGCTTTTTAGCATTGTTCGTAAAAGATTAGCTCAAAATGCTATTATATTAAGTGTTTGATTGAATAATACTTATCTTGGTTTAGAATTTGTGGTCTAGAATTTACGACCAAGAATTGAACAATTTGATCAAGAACTCAACAATTTTCATTAAAGTGAGTGAACAAAAAAGAACTCTTATTTAAGTGTTAATTAGGAATGGACCTGGATTACAAATAAGAGTGTCTGTTCTATTTCAATGTACTAGTATTTATTTAGTTGTCGTTAACTTCATGGGCTCATCACCTCTTAGTTTCAAAGAAGATGAAGTGCTTCCTCCTTGAAAACATGTCGATCTATTCCAATGACCCCCCTCAGTATTATTGTGGAGATTGGAGCAGACAATCTGATAACTCATATGGGGATTAATGGATTTAAAAAAATTATGGCTTTTCTATGGGCTAGCTTGATGGTTATTGGGTTGGATAATTAGATTGCAATCACTTCTCAGAGTCATGGTCATCTTGATTTTGCAGGTTGAGAAATTGAAGGACTTGTGTTTGAAGCAAAGGGAAGAGATAAAGGCATTGAAGAGTGCCATACTGTTCCCAGATGTCATGAATTCACAACTTCAGGAGCTTTTGGAGAAGCAAGGATCAGAACTAAAGCAGGCAAAACAACTCATCCCTAGTCTCCAGGAACAGGTCACCTCTCTTACCGGCCAACTTCAATGGCTCGCTGAGGATCTTAAAGAGGTACCACTTGAGATTTAGACATGTACACTAAAACATTCATATCAGTGGTTTGTACGAATTCAGTTTTATATAGAAGCTTGTTATGTAATGTATAAACTAGCTCTTAGGTAAACTCTTTCCAGCAATGTACATTAACTTACTAAATGAATTAGCTGATTCTGCGACTCTTGCAAGCATGTTTCAGTGAGGAACTTGTGATACGTGCTCATGTTCAAATGTTTCATGGTGCTTAGGAACATGGTGAATTCTATGTTACCTGGGTACCAGTGTCCGTTGCGGGTATATGTCTAAGCCTTGGATTCATCTCATTTCAATCTCAAGGACATGAGAATGAGCCAAAATACTAATTTTTAGTGTATTTGTTCTGTTTTATTGGGTCTATAGTACTTTTTTTTGCTGTGTTTAAAAGGTACCTTACGGCATTTCATGCATATTATAAGAGTTCTATGCCCAGTTCAAGGTAAACTCAAATTACATAATATATTTACTAGGTTCATTCCACCTCAAGATATCAGACTTTCTGACCCCATACTCTTGTCCAAATATCGAGCGTCTCAGCATCCTATACCGGTACATTACACATGTAGGAGCCATGTAACATAGTGAAAAATGACCATAAACTAATGAACTCCTGCCAATACAAACTTTGGTTATCATGTGTTCGAAACCTCAGCTCAACAGTTAAGCTCTTCCAGTTCAAAGGGGATATTTGGCATAGCTCAAAAACTTGAATGAAAGAGTGTACACCTTCAGTATACAATGTTGCTTTGCATGGTGGCTTCTATCAATATTTACAATTTATGCTTCAAGTTTAGTTCTTCTGGCTAGTGCAATGTTATGCCATGCGCATTTAGATGTGGAAAGTTCTAACATTAGTTACTGCTATTTAGCAATTTCCCATCAACTTCTGATGCCAAATATGTCTGAACAGGTGAAGGCAGATAAATATTCAATGAGGGGGTGTTATGATGCTCAGGTTAGCTCTCCAGAGACACCACGAGATGATCACGAAGAAGCTGTTAATTCTCTGGTAAATATATCATAATTTAAATTTTAAAATAACAAAAAGCATGATATGACACCAATGTGTCCTTCTAACTATCTTATTCAGGAATTCAGCTCTGGGTATCACACCACTCCTGGCAGTCCAGATGACATGTTCGTCAAGGATTTAAATCCGTGTTTAACACCATATTATGCTACTGCAAAATCCAAGGTATGCTTTTATATTGGTTTTCAATCATTGAATCTCTTACAGTGTCTATTTTACTACTACAAAATTCCCAGCAATTGTTCCTTTATTTGACGGGATTAATAGTGAAGGGATATATCCAATAGAATATGTAGTTTCAAAGGACTAGGAGTATTATATATCTACCACTTTATGGGATTGTATATCCGATTGGCATTTAATATGGCCGGTAAATTTTTTCATCAAATAGCGGATATGTGGTGCCTTGAATATATAGCCCAATCCAATCCTCATATTTGGTCACACGACCGACAAACAATGTGACACCATTTAAGTCAATTGTTTATGCCTTTGAAATTCAACTATAAAGAATATTCTACAGGAATTTGAGGCAATGGAATATAGCCCTCCACAAGATCGATTCTTGAGAAAAAATATGCAGTTAAGCCATGAGAATGGTTTGGACTCCTGTGTCGGGAAACTGTCAAAAAGTTCAGATTGTTGCCATTGTCACAACTCAGGGAAGACTTCTGCTGGAGCAACTCACAGATCAGATGAAATCAAATGCACATATGGAAAGAAGATGAACCGATTATTTTTATGAGCTGCCATCTGGCAGTCATTGAGTTTGGCCAACAATAACATTTTGTTGTGTCATCCCCCCTGTCCTTTTGCCAGATTGTGTACCTTAATTTTGGTCAGCATTATATTGTTATTATATACTATGATTAAACATGTACTGGCCAATATGTCGTCTTTTTTTTCAGTAATATAAAGGGTTAAAATTGCTCTGCACTTCATGCTCATAATGAGATCATTGAGATGTGAGAAAGCAACTGATATGTGAGCTTAATGCTAGATTCTCTAATCCCATCCATTTTTAACCCAACTGGTGTAAAATTTGTGGGCTCTAGGTTAAGTAACCAAAAACCACCCATGAACAGTATTTTCCTTTGTAATCACTTTATGAATAAAAAATCTTATTGTGATGCTCTGCAGTATTGGTTTGGAGAAGCTTGCAAAATTTCCTGGTTTCTACCAAAAATTGACTCTTTGCAGCCAGAGAGAACAACTAGGAGTTACCAGAGGAATATGTCACTCTGTGCCGTTGAATTCTGGGCAGTACAAGCACATGCAGGGCATGTACATGTTTTCTCGTCTCTCTTTCGTTAGTTGTAGCATTGCCTTTTCTCCAATATTACTGCGGGTGTTTATTGCAGCTTAAATTACATTGGAAAATGGTTACAAAAATCAAAAGCCGAAAAGAATTGAAATGGACCCTCTTACTAAAAACATCTGTAGCCTCCATCTTTGATATTTTGCTTCAAATCGAAATTTAAGTAAAACCTGTCAAGAATATGCTCCTCTGACCTCTCATTGACAAATGGAGTTCTATTCAAATTTTCTTTCAAATCAAGGGAGATCCATATTACTGAAGGCTGTTCCTCTCTTAAATTTGCACTTACGCAATGAACAAAGCTTTTACTCCATTAAGTTCTTAAATTTGAATTTACGCTTTGGAGTGGTTCATATACAAATGAAGCTTTTATTCATAGGACAGTATCTTTTTAAGCAACAGCAATTGATTTGTTGGATGGAACAGTGGATCTAAACAACCCCAAGGGAAAAGTTGTTCAGCATATCATCTCAACATATGCAACTCAAAAGCCCATATGCAACATTAACCTACAACCTAGGAAGCACAGACATGCGCATGGTGTCGGTCCGATACTAGTCACTTTCATTTCCATAAGAAGTGATAGCTTTCTATGTTTCATACACAATTACGTAAAGGGTATGCATATGTAGTTATATTGAGATTTCTAAATAGGAGTAATAGGATATCAATGCGGGAAGTGGGAACACATTCATATGCCTCTGTTTACGCATAATTCATCCAAAGATCTGACTTATTTGCTGCAAACATCTTCGATATTATAAATCTCTATTATTGATATTCTTTAACCTATATTTACGCAGTCATGAAACTTACACACCTACGATCATCGGAGAGACAGATATCAATTTAATCCATCTGAGTACCGCGCAATACAAAATATAGAACCTTCATGTCCAATTCTTTTTCTGCAAAAAAAAAATGCGTACATGTCTACGCGCATTAAAGAATCGGATCTTTACAAAGTTATTACATGAATTCGAGACTTTTAACGGTTATATGCATATGCTAGTTTGACGCTATTGAAGCACCTACCTTTTGCTTTGTATCAAATTTGCCATTGATACAGGCTTTCTTCTTTGATAGATCAACCTCGAAAACAATGGGATTAATATATTCATGAACCTTGGTTGATGCATTCTTTTTTGGGTAGAAGTACTAATTAACTTGTTTCCTTGAATTTTTTTTTCCCTAACTTAGCAAATTAGGAACTAAACAGAGAAGGAAATGAAAGTTATTTATTGTGTCTTTCTACCTTACTTGACAATTGGAAGGATAAATTTATGTCGTGTGCTCTAATAGAGCTTTTAGATATGGCTGTTCAAATAATTCTTTAAGAACAATAAATTGTTGCCAGCTTAAAAAGACAAAAAAGCTACCGAACCTTCAAATTTAAAAGACAAAAAAGCTACCGAACCTTCAAATTTATGGATAGATAAAATGTTGCAAACTACAAAAAGATGCCCCATATAAAATTAACACCTATCTTCTTCTTTATTAGCGTACTTCAAATTCTTTTTGCCAGTTGTTTATAACTCCGCAACATGAAGACATATGCTGACACGGAGGTGAGAGGACATTGACTGCAGAGATTAAGACTGGTGGTTCGAGAAATACTAATTGGTGATAGAAACAAACTAAGGGGACGATCAATGCTACGACAACAAAAGTAGTTGTGCGAACTTTTTGGGCCATCGATCATTCTATGGGAGAATTCAGAAAGACAAATTATGCGTGTGGTTTATTTATGGAGTAGAACGCTAGTTGGACAGACTGGGATTTGTGATGTTTTTACGTAGCTTGATTAACAATCACAGTCCTAGGTGACAAACAAGCTTCAATAGTCGGGACAAAGGGTCGCGATTCTGCTGGGATTAGTTCGGATTGCAGTTGCAACTTGCCTACGTGAAGCCGAACTTGCTAGTAATCGCTGGTTAGTCATATGGCAGTGAATTCGTTCCTGGCCTTGCACACACCGCCCTTCACTTCTCATAGTACGAATCAATATTAATTATCGGCCGCTACATATAAATATTTTGGTCGATCCCTCTAATATTTTTTTCACTTATCTCTACGTTTTTATGTCTTTTAGTACTCTGGGTTTGTCGGTCTTTCTTTATTGTAAAATTAACCATTCCTTCTCTTTTATAGCCATCCGCATTCTCAACGCCTTACATTCTCCGTCTAGAGTTCTATTAGAAAATATCTTTGACTCTCCATGCCTCCACAATATTGTAGAACACCACACAAGTCTAGCATGCAATAGAGTATTCAGTAATTTTCTAAATTCTCCCACATTAGAGCATCTTTATTCATATTTTTCTTCAATAGGAGTTTTTTTCGCTCATAGGCCAAGAAGGCACAGAAGTTTCTAGACAGAAGCTGTTAACCTGAAGCAACAGCAAACCACCAATGACATATTGGATCAATATTTGCTTTGTGACCAAGAGACAAGGTCTAGCCCAACCCAACAGTGCAACACTTTATGGGCTAAAGCTAGCACCTGTGGGCTATGGCCTGCTGTTTTTCAGCTCTCAACTGTTTTTCATGTCGGGGCTATGGCAAATTGGGCAAGGAGGCGGGGAGCTGCTGCCCAGCCTGCTGTCCCAGCCGAGTGGGGCTCGCTCCGGTCTCGCTTCGATGATCGGAAACGTTCACTTCGTAGAGCTCGTCGAGTAGAACAAGTGTACCAAAAATTAGCTCGATCGGATATCATTAAGTACTTGATCGGAACACGTATAACTTGCCAATAATGGGGTTCTAGTGGATTTGATCCAGTGTTTCGGATCCATTCTTTTCAAGATAAAACTGTTTCGATAAGACTCTTAATAATATCCGTTCAAGCTGATTTTTGGAACACTTGTTTTACTCGACGAGTTCTACGAAGTGAACGTTTCGGATCATCGGAGCGAGACCGGAGCGAGCCCCGTTCGGCCAGGTCAACAGACTCCTGCCCCTTAAAGGGGCAGCAGCTCCCCGCCTCCGGCAAATTGGCAAGGCCAACTTGACTATTGCAATTTCCAAACCTGGCCTTGATATCGTCTTTTTTGGTGAACAAAATGGGAGTGCAGATATGATATCCTGCCACCTCTGTCAGGGGGTATTTTCTCGTCACTCCGCATCACTATTTATAGGGAACTTCACAGCACCTATGTCGAGACCGAAGCTGAGGTGTGCTATGTCGAGACCGAAGCTGAGGTCTCACTACCTGTGTGAAGTATTTTAGCCCCATTAAGGGGCTATGGAGACTTGGAGGCATTATCCGACCAAATCCAAGTTTTCAACCGCTGAATCTAACCCCTCATTGGTGCCCTTGATATCCAGGTCCTTATGAAAATAGAAGGCCTTAATCCTCAATCAACTATACAATCAACTATACAAGGGTCCCTGCCCTTTACAAGCCCATTAGGTATGTTTATACCGTATCAAGCAATTAGATGACATGCTAAGATTTTGCTTAATTACAACAAGTAGAAGAAAAATGGAAGAAGGAAATTAACAAAAGTATGTCAAGTTTGGTCACCCATTTATACACCAGTGTTTGAACTGAGAGGTAAATAAAACACATCATGCTAGTCAACTGAAACTAAAAAACTCCTCACATAGAAGTTTTGCAATACTACCAAGAAAATAGGAGAGAGAGAGAGAGAGAGAGAGAGAGAGAGAGAGAGAGAGAGAGAGAGAGAGAGAGAGAGAGAGAGAGAGAGAGAGAGAGAGAGAGAGAGAGAGATTGAGAGAGAGAGAGAGATCTTGGACTTTCTGAATTTCAGTTTAACAAATAACCTCGTATTTGCATGAACCATGACCTGCCACAAGAGAAAACCATGAGCACATATAATGAATCACAGCTGTGCATAAATTTATCATCAAATCATTCAAGATAAATCAGTAGACTACTTGATCGTGAACTCCTGATTAAATACAGTTTCATCCAGTGGAGGATGCAAATATTGTATTTAGTGGGGCCGGACCAAATGTATTTCTGTATTCCTAACAAAAAGTACATTTCCTGAGTATATATCTTGCGACTAGGTCTGAGGAAGAGACGAAATTGTGTGTATATATGTAGCCTCCATTTAATATACACCGAGATCAAAAAAAGATTGATCACTCAGAATTTTAGGGGGGGTTTTCTACACATGTAGGCCCATGCCAACTACTCTAAGCATCTTTCCCATCCCTAATGCCTTGATTTACAAGGTATGTTAAAAGAGTAGTACTGAATATTGGGACTTTTGTGGTCCTTTCATTTCAAACCAAAAAACCCAGCATTAATTGTGCCTCATGATTTGAAAAGCGCGACGGGCACATCATATATTTGGATGGTTTTCTGTTTGCAAATCATCCTTTCATACTATTAAGTTGGCTGAAAAGGAGGAAGGGGCTCATGGTTAATTTCCATACGTACTTGGGTTGAGAGCAGTGACGAGAGCACCACCGTTGAAGTAGCAAGTGCCTCCTTTGTGCTTGAGCCTCTGATAGTAGCTGTTGAATGCGAACGAGGCATGGTGTTTCACAGTGTTTGGCAAATAACAAGGTTGGTTCACTTGTATCTTTCTGCAGTCTGCACCATTCCCACAAGCCCAATCGAGCGCCCTTTGCAGCTCTCCCGCTGGGGTCTGCTCATCTGCAACGCACCAGTCCTCAAACTGCCCATCTAACACAGCCAACCCACACACATAATTATCGAAAACAAACATTGTAAGGGACTCAGAAATTATTGAAACATATCTTGTCTCGTGACATTGTTTTCTTTCCAAGGAAAGTCGCCGTAATCAAACAATAGTATAATTTTTCATATGCATAAGTTTTCTTGCTCTTGTTATTCACCCATCTTTCCTTGCTGTGGAAAGTTACTAATGGATGCTATGAGCATAAAAGGTACTGTTAGAAACTCTGGCGGTCTGACCAAAAGAAATGCATTACAATAGTTCTTAGGCATGGCTGATCCAACAACCAAGAAAGATAGTAAATTGGGCATAAACTTAATGCAAATTTTGATGTTCTACCGCCTATGGGATCATCCCATCACGTCTTCCTCCATAAATCACTTACCCTTCGTCTGGAAGGGGGAAAACATAGATTATGGTTAGAGGAAAAGGAGGAGAATACTTTCACGGTTGCACTTGTACATGAAAGAAAATGAACGCCTTTGTTTTTGGCCTCGGATGGTGTTGTGGGTGAATTGGATTCATTTCGAAATAACAAGGCGATTCCCACACATCAACAAATGACAGATGCTTTCACAAGATATAGATACCCTGAGAGATTCGAGACTGTAGTACAAAGCGATCAACTATGAGGGAAAAACTGAAAAATACCAGATTTTGGTGCAATTGATGACAAAAAGAGCAGAGCAAGTAGAATCCTTGGCAAGGTTGACAGCATATTTCTTCTTGAGCTGTTGCAGCTGCCTCTATCAGAACCGGAACTGGATGATCACCAGAGAGTCACAGACAGTTCACATGATAATCTATGAAGGTAATTGATGACCTAAAGAAACTTCTTGGCTTCACAAAAGGTGGTGATTCCATAATCTTTGTATTCCACTGGTGGAAAGCGATGTGGTTCACAGTAGTTCGCTTGATAATCTATTAAGGTAATTGATGACCTAAAGAAACTTCTTGGCTTTACAAAAGGTGGTGATTCCACAATCTTTGTATTCCACTGGTGGAAAGCGGTGTGCTACTTGGAATACCCAAGTAGCCCCTCGTATCATTTTTTAGGTCTCAATACATCCTAAACACTGAGGTTCTCCTTATATTTTGGACATGGTTATAAAATGATCTTGATTGACCCTGGTCATGTGGGTCATTTTACTGAAGTATGGGGCAAATACCTTTTGACCGGTGCATCAAGGTAGCTTCCCATTGAAGAAAACTTTAGAAGGCAGGAAAAGGAAAACATCCATCCTCAATATTCTTCCTTGCCCCATACTTTCTATGGATCTAATGTGATTGCCTATCTGTGGTTTTTTTCACCTAAACGAAACTTCTGTCATGAATCAGATACCGACCAGGATCCAAACCAATGGAGTTTGCGAGTAGTTAAACCGTATTACCAATAGTTTTCCTTCAGCAACACAGATTCGGCAGTTGAGGAGGCCCACGACTGGGTGCCAAATCCGATCATAGAGAAAGTGTTTGCGTTTGGTACATTCCAACTAATTCCGAAGCTTTTCTTTTTGCTGGATGTAAAATTAACCAAAATCTTTCTTCTTTTTCTTTCCCTCCTTGTATTTCCATCAAATAGTACGATTCTTGATGTCTTAAAATTCATTTAAAACACAACTGCCATCATGGTGTGACTAAAGGCTAGTAGTATCAAACTATGATTGTTAGTCTGGCTGACCCACAATTTTCTGTCTGTATGAACTTATCATCTTGAAGATTTCATGCTAAGCCATATCCATGCGAACGCCCCTCTTGAACCAAGCTGGGGGCTACCCATGACATAAGTTACTAAGAATGACTTGTGTCAGGCACAAAGGAACATTAAACATGCATATACAGATTCATAGCTCAATTTTGGTCCACCCAATCTCAGCCTATCTAGAAACACAAGGCACCGTACACTTGCTACGCAAATTAGAAATTATACACATTGATGCAGGAATATGCACAATGTTTCATAAAATAGTGCAGACGTCAAATGCTTCAATGAGTTCTGCCTTCGCTTTCCTAACCTAACAATTTTCTAGAAGTTCTAACACTGACAAAAGATATTTCACACTGCAGCAACAGTTATAACCCCCTGGTGCACACAAATCTGACATCCCATCCCAGACTTACTCAAGGAATTGCACCAAGGGTGTGGAAGTCATTTGGTTGGCCCTCAGCCTTAGAAGACAAACCATAGATATTCTTCAGCATGTCCTGCATCTTACTATACATCATCATTTGAGAAGCCTCGCTTCCTCCAGCACTACCACTACTCTGTGATGCCCGTGAACTCTCCTGAAGCTTAATCTTCTCAAAAAGATACTGCTTCTCAGCTTCAGCCTCGTTCAAACGAAGTTTAAGATATCTGCTGGCATAATCTTCCTCTGACTTGTCAGATTTGGCTAGCACAATCCTTTGGAGCCTATCTGCTTCTCTCCTAGCCTCACTGGCCTTGACCTCAAACATATCGGCTTCGGCCTCTTTGAGCCTCACAATACTTTCAAGATCATCAATTTGTTGTTTTTTCCTCTGCCTCTCCATTTTCAGAGCCGCCACTTCCCTGGCTTTGTCTTTGAGCTCTAGATCACAAGCCTCAACAGCCAGGCGGGCTCTCTTAACCATACGCATCTTCTCCTCTTCTACCATTTCCATTTTTCTGATGGCTTCCTTTACTACATCAGCAATCTTGTTGAAGGCCTCCTGTGGGGCTATCATCCGACCACCTTCCTCACTTTCTGAATTCTTCCCGGGCTCCACCTCAAGCTCTGCACAAAAAGAAAATTTTATGGGAAGAGTTGGAGAAAGAACCCATGTAAAAATATTTAGCATCATTCTACGATACTACCAATAGAAAGACAAAATTAAAATGAAACGTTACCAAAATGAAAATACTACACTAAAATGGGATCTGAACACAAATAAACCAGAAAATGATTGCTCCAGCGGTTAATTCACTTGCGCTGGGCTTAAGAGCATTAAGGTATATGCAATCAAGACACTCAAAACAAAAACAGTGATCAATACCCAAAAATGTTGACAAGTTTACTTGCACAATGCTATTACAAGTATGTGATAATTTTGTCATACAAACATAAAAACAAACATATGTACAACCCTAGACAATAAAAACCAAAATATTTCTTTCAAACTGATATCCCAATAGAATCGTGTGATGTCTCTGTGACAATGTGAGAAGGAGAAATGAACAACAATTAGCAAGCTAAAGATAATTGCTCCATTCTTCCACTTCCCACTGTACAACCAGCAGAGAATACCATTGGACGAAGAACGAAAATGTCACATAAATACACGTGCACTGCCAATGACCTAGCAGATTGTTATCTTCTCACAACTCCACCATTATATTTTGCACAGTTAATTCCATTCAAAATCAAATGACTATAAATGATTAACTATTGGATTGAGTTGTAATTTTATATCTGTTTGGCCCTTAATCTAACTCAGTAGCACATGTAGCAAAGTCTCTAAAACTTGCTGTTACTGTCATTGAGTCACAAAGCTCATAATCCGGAACAAAATGGGTGCATATTAAAATAGCACAAACACACCCATTCATAGCAATAAAAAAACTATTGAGGAAAGAATGTCTAAACACCAGTAATTTCTACAATTTTTAAGGTGACTATTAACATAATTCAACAGAAACTTAGTAAACTGTATCAGGTAAACGAATTGCAAAAAAATTTAATCATGGAAGTAACTTTTTCCACTTGCCTCAGTACGACAAACCATTTCATATAGGAAACCCAAGAAAGGAGTGCATATAGTGATCCTAATGGATACCTTGAAAGACCTGCATAATTATTTTACAAGCCATGGGTTCTGCCATCCCGCCTTTCAGTCTGTCTACCAGTTCTTCACACTTCCAGAACAGTTTCCTCAATTGAGGATCCTCGCTCCCATGGAAAATTTTACCGACATAATCAAGTTCTCTTATCAGTGCTTGATGATCCCAACTTGGTGCACAGTGTTGGAACACATCTTTGACCCAACCCAATAGGTCGGACGTCCTACTGCAAGCTCTGCACCTGAAAAGCATACCTGCTGGAACTGAACCGGTCTTAACACCAGTGCCAGTCTCAATCAGCCCATTACGGATAGCACAATCTGTGTGTGTCCAATGAGAACAAAAATCGCACCCAATCCACTGGCACGTGTTCACCTCAAAATCAAACTTGTTACAAATCACACACATACAAAGGTTGCAGAAACCATTTCTCATACAGCAAGATTCACATCTGCAGTCCTCTGCCGGAAGCGGACTACCACATGCTATGTTTCTGCACCTCTTGTAGAGAAAAATCTCAATGAGAGAAGCTTGAGAAAGACTGACACTTGGATGCAAAAAAGCCAGAATACCAGTCTTAATTGCGACAAGAATTTCTAACTGGATCCTTTGTGCCGTAACCAATGTTTTATCATTCAAATCAGTCCTCATATGAACTAGCTTCTGTAGGAACATAAATTCCTCTCTATGCAGAGAACCAGCACTTCCTTCTACAATAAACCGAAGTTCACTCTTAAGCTTCTCCAGAAACTCGTCTGGAAGATGTTGCATTCGTTCAGATATAACATCTACTCTTTCTCTGGCCACATCTCTGAGAGAAATCTTATCAGAGCTTGAAATATGCCGGACAACAGAATGTTCTGCAAAACCATTATTCCCTTCCTTCTCCTTCTCCAGTTTTTTTGCCATCAAGGCATCAGCAGTGGGCCATGTTTCCCGTGAACTAGCACTTTCTGAAGGGGATTCACGGACCTGGTCAGAGTTTGAGCCGCGCTCATGAAGGTTGGCAGAGCCACAAGCATCAGGTGAAACAAGGGATAGGGATGTCCGCAGTACTCCAAATCCTGTTTGTTGACGTGGAGGCAGCATGTTTGGCGAAGGCTGGTGATGAAAAGGAGACCCCGAAGACAGTCCCATCAAACAGTGCACAGATTAAATCTGACAGTAAATAAAATTTCACTTCATAAATCAGTAATGCTCTCCAAAGTTCGTCTCTGAAGAAAATAATAAACATTAATGGGAATTTGGAAACGATAAATTGAGACCACTTGCTTAACTAAATTCTAGTCAACAGTTGAATCATCCCCTTGACAAAGTTAACTTATACAGCTACCGAAAAGCAGTTTCTTTCCCAAGAAGGAATGCATAATGAAGCACAAACGAAAATCAGAAATGTACTCAAAGCAGGACAATGAACTTGAAACACACTAAGGTCTAGTTTGAATGGCTTTCCCAAGTTACATTTTTCGAAAAGCTAAAATAATAAACTTCTTCATTGAAATCTAGAACCCATTCATCAAAATCTTAAAAAAGGAAGCAGCTGTGATTTGGGTTTATAGGCTAGTTCTCCATCATTAAAAAATCATGATTCGGCAATCCAAAGTCCCAACTAAGACCATGACTAATACTGAATTGGCCACAAAATCATAAACTTTAAAGGGGTGGGCTAACAACAGCCCACTAGGCTAAAGTAAAGTAGAGGTGCAAATGATGCAAAACCTATGTTACTTAGAACGTGGATCATTCTGGTACGAGGAACAAGAACGGGAACGAAGTACGGGACATGCTTAAAATGTGGTAAGCTAGGGGTAGGCTTTTATAGATAATAAAACTAGAAACTTACTCTTCCAAGCGATAAACATCTAGTGGAACTAAATATTGTTTGTCAAATTATTCATACAAAACACATTTCTAGGAGCATAATGACTGAAATTTTTACAATTTCTCCCACCGAAATTCCATTTTCTCTCTATTTTGACCATAATAAGTTGACATTTTGGGGAAAACTAAGGGGATCGCCTTGGATCGCTAAATTTACCGTTTTGGAACAATAGTGTACCATGTTTTGGAACTTTCATACCAACACGTAATTCGTAGGGTAGTAGCATTCCCTGGTAACATAGTGCAAAACAATAAAAAAAATAATCAACACGTAATTATTTTACTTGAATGAACTTTTTCTGTACTGCCGTTCACATATTCCATCAACCTTTTTGCACCTTACCACTGCCACCACCAGTTGGTCGTGGTTGGCATTTTTCCAATATTCAATTTGCATCTTTATATACGTACCTACGGAACACGAATACACGACGCCATTGACAGAGCTTAGTAAAAAAAAAATAAAAAAGAATTCATGTAGCCATTCCTAATTGATTGGAACTTAAAAAGCTCAGTTCGATATGGTTTGGTTATAAACATCCTCTATCCCCCAAGAAGAAAAACCCAGTTTCACAACCTCTTCCAAGCAATACGGAGCTAAAGCGCCAGGTCAACTATTGAAAATCCACATATAACAGCTACAAAATTCAGGAATTCAAGAATAAAGCAGTCAATTTAGAAACTCAACAGCAGCAAATATAAAAAAAAACACGTGACTTCAACAAGATCTAGGGTTCACTCAAATGATATAACTCACCCGGAAAATCTTCAATCGCAATCGATCGACAGAATCGACGACGGACGGTTGAAATACAATTGATCGAAACTGCAATTGGAAAACCACAAAAGAGTTTGCTCGATTGATGAAGATAAAGCGTAAAAGGAAAAGAGCCCTTTGTGCAGCATACACACGAGGTGTTCGAGAAAATGGCGAAGAAAAACAGAAGAAGCAGAAAGACCTGTTAAAAAGAAGGAAAAGCGAACCGGTCTGGCCGGTCAGCGAACCGGTCGTTCTCTTCCCGCGTGGTTGACTTGTTTCCGAGCCGTTCTGAGGTTGACTTCTAAACGACTCCAATGAGGGTTTTAAAATTTTCACTTTCGTCCCTCACACCCCCCCTTGGATGGACTGATTTTTTAAGAGAAAAAGAAAAGAATGGGTTTTGGTTTATAGCCAAATCATTCATTTGGATTTATTATTTTGGTGAGAAATGGAGAAAAAAGTACGGAAATAAAATGTTCTGATTGATTCCTTCAATTTCTCACCATGGTGAGATTTGATGAGAAAAGACTTCATTTTTTATCTCACATTTTCTCACCATCCAAAGGGATTGTCAAGGTACCAACTATATTTGTTTGGCGGGATAGCTTTTGGATGAGTGATTATTCGGTGCCCATGGCGCATGGTAGGTACGTGGGTTCCTCAACTCCCTTGTTATCACACATTTATATGGACTCCACACAAATGTATGACGATGATAGAGTTTGGGGCATCTACATACCAAGCCCCAGGGGTCTGGAATAATTTTTCCTTTTGGAGGGATATGGGTGAATATATATATGAAAGAGATAGAATAGTAAGAGAGGGGATTATTGTAGGAAGTGGTGGTTGTGTATTTTTTGGGGTGAGGGGAATATGGATGAATGTGAGTAGATAGATGACAATTACGGGATAAATGAAGGCAATTTGTAAGTAATGATATTTTTGTAAATAGTGGTCGTATTTAGAAGGGAGATTATTTTGGAATGGATTATTAGATGGTAATATTTAATTCCCCTCGAAGGGAACAAAACAATCTCCATAATATCTTATTCGGGTCAAAAAAAGTCCAATAGAAATGTTGACCTACTTTCAGATATCTCGTAGAAACCTTTTAACTCCTGATGGAACATGATAGAACATTCATATTGCTCTGTTAACTCTTGAATTTGTTCGTCCCGAATTACGATATTCTGGTGGTGTTATATCTCCTCCCAACTCCCAATGACCTCACAAACAAGTCATATGGGAATGTACTTTTTTTTTATCACCGTGTTTTAGGGAAATGATATTGGCACTCCAAAAATTAATGCAGATACTCCAAAATACAAAGGAAAGTGGCTTTGGAGTTACACTGATTTTGGAGTGCCTGCATCAATTTTTAGAGTGCCAATATCATTTCCCGTGTACCTTTATTTCTTAGATAGAGATGTTACAATTTGTTTCTTTTTTTTTTTTAATAATTGAGTGTCTGGCCCAACTTATACATACCTCGACTAATCTCAAAGTTTTAAAATAATGACCAAGCAAACTTTTATTGGCCTAGGGGTGTTTTGTTTTGTTTTTTTTTGGGTAAATGATGCGGGGGGGGGGGGGGGGGGGGGGGGGGTGTTTTGTTGACGGTGGAAGTTGAATATTTGAATTTGAAGTAATAAGCTCCTTGCTCTTTCTCATGATCATACTCCCTTGAGGTTAGGCATAAATGTTCCTACATGGATGGATGCTACGAACTTGACACTTTTCAAACTTGGTCCCTGAACTTATTCCATTCTATTTATTTTGGCCACCGGCCAATACCACTTGACATTTTGCTTTACAACATCTCGGATGGTCAATATCTAAAATCATAGATGAATTTATATTTAGCAACGAATAGTGTCAAAACGGTATATGTAAGAGCATCTCCGACGGAGAGCCAAGCCTTATTTTGGCTTCAATACCAAAATTCTCTCTTCCAATGGGGAGCCAAAAAAAAAAAATGGCGCCATTTCTTGGGCAAAATTTGGCAATGAAAATGACCTGGGTCAGTTCTCGGAAGGGTTGTGATCTAATAGCTCTTGGGAGCAATCCTGACTGTAATATATGTGTGTGATTCAAAGGCTGCAAGTGGTAGCGTAAATAATGGCTATAACGTTATTGGAGCATTTTGCCAAATTTTTTACCAAATAACAATGTAGTAGGCAAAAAATTGGCCTTTGACTCTTTAAAAACGGGCATTATCAAAAGATAATGCCCGTTTTGGTTCAACTCTCATCCCATCTCATTTTTCTTTCTACACGTTTTTCAATACATTTTTCTCTCTATCTCTCTCAAATCATTACCTCTCATTACATCAAAAATAACTTTCAAAAAGTTGAACCAAACAAGGTGGCCTCTCGGTAGTTTTCATCTAGACTTCGCCCATGCAGTTCAATTAATTTGGACTTTACCTTGAATGATCCGAGTAATTTATTTTTGTGAGTACTAGTACAATATTTGCATAAAAAATTTAATTTACCAAACATCCGTAACATATACCAATGTAATCACGAGTGTCTTGGGAAAAATGATGGCTTTTCGATGTCAGAGAAAAAAGAACCGATCTATTGTGTTGTGTTTGCTAATCTAGTTGTTTCTTCATATACAAAGATTGTATTGAATGTATACAGTTGGTCGATGTATAGAAAAACATGAATCGATCTTCTTGTCGCGTTCGATATCTTGGATAAATTGTCCGAGGTGATGTGGACTGCGACACCTTCAATTTCCAACAGAAAAGTACCACTAGGTCATTTTCCTTTACAACAACAAATCCAATAGAATAAAAATGATATGCCACGTCAGTCAATTACCGTTAAAAACCGTTAATTACCGTTAAAACTGTTAAAAGGCTTCCCTCAGTAGATTCCTGGTTCAGGACACCCCACAAGATTCATGGGACTTTGGTCAAGCACTAGTCAGCCCTCACACTAGAAGGTTCCAAAACCATAGAAGAAACCAAGATCGATCACCTCTTCCAAATCCATTCACTAATCATCAAGACCTCACTCCACCACCAAAACAATTTTTGTTCTCTCCAGGTTCTTGGGACGAATCTTTTCGTGTTCTTCAACCCGAGATTTATCCTATTCCCGGTTTGTCTTTTGCTTCATTTGAATGTCCAGACACTTTCATTTGGAACACTCTGATCAGGGCTTACCTTAATTCCCAAAACCCACATGTAGTTTATTTCTTGTAATGTTCTGTTGTCTGAGTATGTTTGTGTTGGGGGAAATAACACTAGCGAGATAACTGTTTGATAAAATATCTGAGAGAGACTTGGTTTCATGGAATACGATGATTCATGGGTATGCATCTGCCGGTGAACTTGGGGGAAAGAAATCATTTAAAGGAATTCGAGTCCTATGATTGTCACCTGCTCCACAAATAGGCAATCTAGTGAGGCCTTGAGGCTCTTTCAGGAGATGGTGAGCAAATGTGGTATCTGACAAAGTCACCTTTGTTAGTGTGCTATTGGCTTGTGGGGATGTGGGTGCTTTAGGTACAGGCAAGATGGTTCATGAGTTTATCGAGAGTAGAAGATTTGAAATAGACCTTAAGCTCCGGACTGCTCTTGTTGACATGTATGCAAAGTGTGGGGATATTGATAAAAACGTGTTTGCTTGGATTCCGGTGATTGTGGGACTTGCAAACCATGGACTTGGTGAGTTAGCTCTTGATTATTTCTCCAGAATGATTTCTGAACAAGTTATGCCTGATTCTATTATGTTCATAGGCGTGTTGAGTGCTTTTAGCCATGTTGGAATTAGTCCTAAACTTGAACATTATAGATGAATGATTGATATTTTGGGAAGAGGAGGGCGACTTCAAGTGGCTAGAGAACTTATTAGAAGTATGCCGTTTGCACCAGATGCCATCATTTGGAGAGCTTTTCTTGGAGCTTGTGTAATTTATAAGAATGTTGAATTTAGCAGAAGAAGCTATGGTGAATCTTCTTGACGTGGAGCCTCATGTGGATGGGACACTCTTCGCTAACATTTATTCCCAAGTCATGAAGTGGGACAAGGTCTTGAAAGTCAGGAGAATAATGAAAAGACCGGATATGATCCCCGGAATTCGCTTAATTGAGGTTGATAATGCACTTCATCTATTCGTCTCATGTCCATGACAGTCACAATCAGAGGAAGTCTACAAAGTGTTAGCTGAGATGAGCTTTACACTGAAACATGCTGGGAATCAACCACGGGCATCCTCAATGTTGCGCAGCTCTTATGAGCAAGACAAAGGCAAGGCATGAGTTCATGCTAAATGCACCTTGGCATTCCCATTTTCGCTTCTTAGCAGTAGCACAGTTCCAGTTCCCATTGTTGAGAATCTCAGAGCATGCAATGACTATGATATAGCCAGTAAGCTTGTATGAATCTTCATGGGTCGCTCATTTGTTTTTTTTTTTTTAATCAGCAAAGAAATTTCATTATCGTAAAGATAAAGAATGAAATCGACGACATAGGAAAAGAAAAGCATTGAGAGAGCTTTGAAGAGTTTATGGACTCTCCTTGTGCTGCTAGCTAGGGTCGTGCTCATTGCGAGGGACAGACTCGAGTTCATTATTAGCCTCTCAATTGCCACTTGTGCCATTTTTTTCATATAAAACTGCATGGACGCCGTGGAGTGCACCTGTCCTTGACATATGATAATATTTCTGCTCTTCGTACTTTTCAATGTACTTATTTTGCTGTGTGTTATCAGAAACGAACCATGTACACCACCCTTTACTTGGTATGTAAAGAATAGAAACAAAAAAAATGGGTCCAAAAAATAAACTTTTCAATCAAGTAATTATTTCACATACAGCACAAAAAATACCAACTGAATTTATTTATTTTGAGAACCAGAACAACTTATAAAGATGGAAAAGATTGAAATTTCAATTCTTACTGTAAAAGATCTTTCTACATCGGTAGTTTGTATCACTGTATCATGAAGTACCACTTAGACGCGAATGAGAGTTCTTCACTCACATGGCAGGTATTGTATGCAGATTTTGAGGGAATACTGCTGGTTTATGCGTCAGTTGGGGAATACGGCAAGATGACCTTTTCTGGTGAAATCTGAACTGAAATTGGAATTGGTTTTCGACCCTTTAAAGTTTACACCAATCTTTTGTGATGACTTTGGAATCATACTTCTGAGACCAATCAATGACAGATCATATCAGAAAACAGGCAGGAAATCTTTTTCCTCCAGCACCCTAGCAGTGGAAAGGTTGAAGAACTGAAATGACAGAGATTGAAGCTGCAGAACATCATGGAGTTACTAACTTTCTCAATGATGCCCAGAAACGAATTCTCTTTATGTTGAAGGATCACTAATACTGAAACCTGATAGAAGCTTGGCTGACAATATTTGTCCACATGGGCATGTTTATACATTTTTAGCAGTAGCTGTCACTTTTCATCCCATTGGCTTCTCAGTTGGAATTCTCTCCGTGATAGGGGTATCCCCTAATACCGCTTTCCAATGGAGTCCATTACCAAAATGGTAATGATCATGAATCCATGATGAGCTAATGAATTCCTGCCAGCCCCATGACATATCAACTCCTTTCATTGTTGCTGCTTGTTGTGTCTCATCCCAACTTGTGTTTTTCGGACCAACCAGTCCAAGCAAGCTTAAGTTTTATGTTTAAGCCAAGGATAATCTGTGACATCTCTTCAACCAAAAGCCAAGCGTTGCCAGTTTTCAAGGTACAGACCTAAAAGCATCATTCTGTGGAATTGTGTAGTTTTTTTTTGCAAGGAAAGATGACTCATTCAAGCAATAAACAAAAATTACTATGTTGCTTGAGAGGATACACTCCAATTTTAAGGTTTGCATGCTTACTTTGCCTGTTGGCCTTAAGCACCACTAAAGTAATTACAAAATCAAACTCATCTAGTCTGCACACTGTAAAAATTTGCAGTACCTAGGCAGCATTGCAAAAGAAACTTAGGTGGTGGCCAACATAGCAGAAGGCATTATCTTTGCCTTGTTTACTCAATACCTGTAAAGTAGAACTCTGATTCTGACATGATATAGAAGAGTAAATGCCTATTGTTATAGATAATTCAATTACAGTAGAAAATTCTCTCAGAAGAAATAACTACCAATTACATAAATGTTGCCAAGCTATCTATTGAACAATTAATATCTATACTTTATTATCTTCCCTAGTATTCGTTGCACTTGCTTCATTTGCTCCAATGGTATTTCCATCTTGTGTCAATCTCTTCCAAACTTCTAATATGATAGTTGACACTATCATTGCCCCGGAGATGACGCCATAAACAATAATCCATGCTTTTGCAGGCTTTAGAATGTAGAACCCTACCCATATGTTGGCGAAGCTCAAGAGAAGGACAGTGTAACCTGTCAGATGGTGAAACAAATTCCAAAGATTTCTAAACTTGTGGTCCTTGGCTGGCCGCAGAAATAGAGCAGAGATCTGAAGTAGTCCAAGGCAGAAAAGAGTGAATCCAATGCCCATGTGGCAAGGGTGATGAACACCAGCAGACTTGATGCCAAGGTAGAGCCCAGTTGAACCTCCTGCCATGCCGAGTAAGTATCCAGGGAGCTGAAGAGTGATGTGAACGTAGAACCAGAGAGGGTCTGCTTTTGGACCAACAGCCTTCAAGTATCTTGCCACCATAAATCCGAGTGGCATCATGATTCCCCAACTAACAGTGTTTAGCACTCCATGTGTAATCTTGAGTTGGTTTTTTGAACTCCCACTGTGAGATGCCGAGGCTTGTCCTGATGAAAGATTGAGAGTACCCATTGACTGGAGATGATTCCCAGAAACTTGATGCATTCCAAGTGTACTTCCGGAGACCGGTCCGTCTTGCCAAACATGACTAACACTGGTAGTGTTTTCTGGAAGTTCAATGACCGCATATATAACCATCTGGTCGTCCAAAAATGAGGCTGACAGATCCGAGACAGGGAAACTTAGGTTCCCCTCTTGCAGTTGGGTCCCATAGCTGCTAACAGGTGAAGTGAAGACAGCCATGGTTCCGTCAGGCTTTGTGTAGGCTACAATGGCTTGAGTTCCCACCATGCCTTTCGAAGTGGGATTGATACCCCATGCAACCCACGTCGAAGAACTGACTTGGCTGTGACGGTAAGCCACGTGGAGAGTGGTCGAAGAAGGGCCGTACGTCCAGTGGAGGAACGAATCAAGATTGGAAAGATCGGTGCACGAAGCGAAGACTTTGTTGTTCGGGAACACGAAGTCGGAACACGATGGACGAGCCGCAACCGAAAGAGCGAGAGACGGAACCAGAAAACAAGTGATCAGAAGACAAAAGAGAAACAACACGTTATGTCTTGCCATTGTAAAGTGTTATCAAAGGGGTTTGAATAGAAGAGCAGAAGCAATGAAAGAAAGCTGCTATAAGGGAAGTAGAGGGCAAAGCGTGAGTTTATTTTTCGTGGGTTAGAATGTTGGCATGGGCTCTCCTTATATAGGCATCGTAACCCTCAGTTCATATAGTACAAAGTCGGTGTCCAGTTCTAATAGGGTTATGATTTTCCAATCTACATCAGGATTTCTTGTTGCCCAATTTATGGGAGATTATTCGATGCCGCTTGGCATGCAGCGCTCCGTGGTGTCCCGAAATCTTTTACCACCGTACATTTGAATGGAACCTACACGCGCGCAGGTCTTGGACCCCACGTCGAATGTGTGGTGGAAAAAGTGTAGAATATCACGTGGCGGTGCCCAAAAACATTGAATAAATTTTCCTGATTAAGAGCATTTATGTAAGAACACATGTAAACTGCCACGCCTGCTTCAATTAGTTTTAACCAATAGGGGCTTAAACGGGAAAACAATTCTTTTCAAAAAAAAAAAAAAGGGGAAACAATTGAACTTTAGACCAAAGTTGGCCACGCTCCAGTCCTACTACTCAAACGAATGGTCGTCAAAAAGATCATCTAAGAAAGAATGATTCTTGTTGTTCATCTAATTAATTAAGGCTAAAATGATTTTCTGTAAAATATTTTACCTGTTTTCCTGTGTTTGGTTGAGGAAAAGACAATAAATTGTTTTACCAGATAAAATATTTTGATCGTGGATGAAAATGTGTTTCTCTCGGTAAGTTGTTTTTTATTTCCAATGTGTTTCTCGGCCTCGTCTCTTCCTCAAGGCCCCAGCCTTTTCGTTCCCACTATGTTTGCAATGTCCAAGCACTCTAACTTCACAATCAAACCTTATTCACATATAAAACAACTATTTTGTTGTTGTAATTACATATACGTGATTGTTATCTTCTATCGAAGACTGCATTTGGAATTCGATTAGTTCTTTCATCACTCTTGTTCTTTCTCTTTCCTACGCGGTTAGGAACTTCTAAGTTCACTTCAGTGTGGCGAACTACGAACCACTTGTGATCTCGCCCTTCAGATCACAATACTCTCACTCTGGTTCAGAAGTCGGAAAAGGGGCTCTCAGTCCTTTACGTTGAACTCAACAAGTCCTGATATGCCCGCAATCGCTCTACGTAAAAGGAGCCGAATCAGGGGCCTAAGTCACTTGATTTGAAATCAATCAACTTCTGTTTAAAGAAAATCTAACAGTCCCTCGACTCCCTTTGAATTACAACAAGAATGGATGAATAAAATAAAAAGAAAGATATCTGTCTGTTTTGGGAGAGCTAAAAGAGGCCAAAAAAATGTAGAAAATGATGATAACTTAACGACGGAAAAAAGAGTTATTCCCTCCGTCCCAAATTGGATGTCAATTTTTGGTATCCGTGACAATTTCAATTCCTTATATCTTTCAATATAGATCTCAAAAAATATGCAATATGGATCCAAAGCCGGCTTATAGCCAAGGCGAGGGAAGCCTACGCTTCCGGCCCCCAAAAAAAATTAAAAACAAGGGCCCCCAAATTTTTAGGATTCCTATATGTGTGTGTGTGGTCCAAAAAAAATTGCACTAGCCTTCTTTACACAAAATAGGCACAATTGAAATTTAGGAGCCACAAAATAGGCCAAATTGTGAAATTATTCATTAGAAACACTAACACGTTAAAACAGTAAAAAAAAAAATAACATAAGGGTCGGTAGATTACTCGCACACGAAAGATATAGCCGAACTAGGAAGATATAGCCAATCAAAAAAGAAGATCAAAAAAGAAAAAAGAAGAAGATATAGCCGATCATAAGGAGTAGGACGGTAGGAACTAGAAACGCTTCATGCTTGAGGAGTCGAAGGGGAGGGAAAACAACAACCAACGACCGTGGACAGAAATTACTTGCACACGGTCTTTTACTATCTCCAACTCTCCACCTCTACCAAGTAAGTTTTTTATTATCTTAACCAGTTGACCTAATTGGTAAAATTTTTAGGACTTTCTATTTATGGTGATGAATATAATAATATTATGTAGGGTGACCTCATTCAAGAGGTTCGCTTCCGGCCTCCAAGACTTATGAGCCGGCCCTGTATGGATCTTGTTTGATAGTTATCGATTAGTTCTATTATACAAAGTTTTCAAACTCATGAACAACATTATAAATTGAAAGATATAAGAGATGAAAAATGACACTAGTTTAAAAAATTGTCATCCATTTTGGGACGGAGGGAGAGTACCATTTTTTGAAATCCAAAAGAATCAAAACTAGTCGTGCTGTGTCGTTTCAGGTTAACGTGTTAACACGAAAAATTAAATAGTTATACGAGTCAAATCCGTGTTTGACCCATTTAATTGTTGAGCCGGCGGGTCGTTTCATATTTGTGTTTTTGTCAAAAAGTGATCGACCCAAACCTTCTAATTTCGTGTCATGTTAATAGGCCGTGTACGGAATTCCCACCCCTAAAAAAAAACCCCGCTATTGGTCCTCATTTCTCACAATCCTAATTCCTAAGGACCTCTAAACTTACGTGGATGCCGAGAATTCCATAGTAACCTAAGGGGTTGACCTGGTAATCTAAGGCATGAGACTTGGGGGTTTGTAGAGCTAGAGAAAAGAAAAGAATGAAGAATTCTATAAAGTTAAGTATAAAATTACTTTGTCTGTTTCACATAGTGTAACTGAAAGTAAAAGCTTTTATTTTTTTCGCTAGTTTTTGTAGCGCTTCATTTTTATCCCTATTTTGACAACAACAAAAAAAATCCCTAAATCTGAGGAGTTTCCAACCTTAAGAACCTGTTTGTTAGCGGGATTATTTGGTCGGATTAATTTTTCACCCGAATTAATTAATCTAGAATTAGTTAATTCAGTGTTAATTTGGTAGACACACGTTGAAAACTATTTAATCCAAAGGACTATTCAATCCCTCCATCATAGGATTATTTATAGCCACCCCAACTCCAACCCAATAAATATTTGTGATATTTGAATTCTAATTGTGTTACGATTATGCATGGATGTCAGTTGTCACTGACAACCACCATAGAAGATGACTTATTCGACCACCTTAATGCCCTTGCTTGAGTATAATAACTTGTGGTATAGCCCTCATGTGAATTCTTTTTGAAAATGAGATTTCCTTATCTGATTAATATTTATTTAGATTGTTTGAAAATTACAGTTCTTATTTAAATGTTATGGTCAATGTTGACAACATGTCAAAAATTAATTATACTTTCCAATTTTTTTGCAAGATGCTTTTAATAAAGATTACTAAGCTCAGGCCGCAAATATTAGGGGTGAGTATGGTTCGGATTTGTTTGGTTTTGTAGTAAACCAAGAACCAAATCAATACCTACGGATTATAAATTTGGAGAACCAAACCAACTCACAAAAGACATAGAACCAAACCAATCCAAACCATATAAATACGGTTCGGTTTCGGTTTAAACCACGGTTTGCTTTGAACTAAACTATAATCTTCAAAAAAAATTTAAAGTACTTAAAATTACAAATATAAATTAAAAGAAAACTTATATTAAAACCAATTCCATTCAAATTATCAAAACATACTAACTTCAACCAACTAATTAAGAGTAGAATACCAATAATTGCCTCAACTCTTAAACTAAGAAAATGAAATACCGATAAGTCACTAAATGAACAAACTAAGAATACCAACTATTAAACATCTTAAGATAATTTAACCAAATAAAATGCCAAAGATAATTCCTAAAAACTATTGAATTGAAATAAGGCAGCAAAAGGGCAGTGGTAATAATTAAATTATATATAATTTTATTATACGGTTCGGATCGGTTTGGAACCATGACCGTGAATGTGAATCCATAAACCAAACCATATAAAGCGGTTTTTAATTTTTTTAAACCATAATCAAACCATATTACTAAAAAACCGAACCAAACCTTTCGGTTTGGATTGGATTCGCGGTTTGACGGATTTTTTGCTCACCCCTAGCAAATATGTTAGGGGTTTGCTTCTTTCTATGGTCTCACGCTTGAAACATCTCAGATGCTATCAACTCCTATGGGGTCAATTCATAACAAGCATTTGTTCCGGCTTCAAATAGGGCTCCCGCTAAGTGGACAGTGGGTTTATAGTAATTTCTCAAAATTAATCGAGGTCTGCGTGTTGGCTTGGACACCTGATTATATATATATAAAAAATAGAATAGAATAGATGGTACGCCACGTCAATCCAATACCGTAAAAAACCGTTAAAAGGGCATCCCTAGGTAGAAAATGATGATAACTTAACCATGGGAAAAAAGAGTTTTTATTTGTTCCCTTTGGCTCCTTCCGTTCTAAATTGAGAGTCTCTTATTCCATTTTGGAATGTTCCAAAATGATTGTCCATTTCCAAAAATAGAGTAGAAATTTGATAAAATTTCAGAAGTGTCCCTCTTATTTGAATACAAATGATGCAAAATAGATAGAATATAGGGGTAATGATGGAAAGTAGGTGTAATGATTACATGTCCCTTAAAAAAGTGGAAATTCCAAAGAAGGACTCTCATTTAGGATCGGAGGGAGTACCATGTTATTGAGATTTGTGGAAAAAAAAGTTTTTATTCGTTCCCTTTGGTTTTGCACAAAAAGTTACCATTTTATTGAGATTTGTGGGAAAACCAATGCTATTCTTTTCCCCTGGCCCTCATTTCTCACAAATATCCTATTTCCTAAGGACCTCCAATGGCCAAGGGGTTGGCCTGGTAATCTAAGGCATGAGACTTAAGAGTTTGCTTCCTTCTAAAGTTTCAGGTTCGAAATCTTTCAGGTGTTATAAATTCATTTTGAGGTTATTCTTTACCGGGTTTAGCTCTAGCTTAGTGAACGGTGTTATTCATCTCCTAAGATTAATTGAATTGCACCTAAACTGCAGGCCCGACACATGAGTTATCAAAAAATGATTGATGCTGGTCACTCCTCCCAAAGCACACCAGCATGAGTGTTGCTCGAAACCTTATTTTGAGGGTCCTAGCATTTTTGTTATACAAAACAAGTTTTCTGATAGGATTCTGATACTATATGCTGCTCATGTTTTTCATGTGCATTTGATCAGACAATTAACCAAAACACAACGAACGAAAAGTGGATGTGAAAAATGTGACAATTCCTCAATCATTTTCAAGAAAATTAGCTTGCCAGAGTACTGCATTCGCAGCAACTCTAATCTTGATGAATTCAAATATATTTTTTTTGGGTCAAAAGTTTAGAAATTTCATTGATAACAAAAAAAAGAACATCAAAGGGCATATTCTTCCTTGGATAAGGTGAGAATAGCCAACCAGGTGAATAGGTTCTGACAAGGAAAGATCTACACCCCAAACTCCTTACAAAGAACACCGAGGTATAATACCTCACACAAAACTCACATCACCAACACCAAAGAAAGAAAACAGACTACACCCAAAAAGGTTAGGAAGACCCTTGAAGGGTAGAAACACACACAAGTGGGACATCACAACAGAAAACTAGAAAGAAAAAAAAAGAAAACCACTGGCGTTGCCGGATTAGACAACCTAACCTTCCATTCTTCAAATCAACCCCAGATCGGACCCTGTTCTCCAACCTCCTGACTCCGGACTTAGCAACCCGACCCCTTGTCGCCGGAATATTTATAGCAAGGCGTCGCGGCTAGATCTGCACAGGGTCCCGGCTGCAGACGGCTTCGAGCCAGTTGAGGCGATCTTGGACCTTTTGGATGTCGGAGTAGTCACGCACGAGGATCTGTTCGATGGCGGTGATGGAGGCGGCCAGAGGGAGGTGTGACGGAGAGGAGGCGGTGAAAAGAGGATGGCAGAAGATGTCGACGGAGTTGTAAAAAGGGAGCCGGAGGAAATCTGTAAATACGGCATCCGGTTCAAATTTAACGACGTCAATTTTATTTGAAAGTCTATGTGATAATTTGACATCTGTAAATATGGCATTCGGTTCACAAGGTTATTTTGTGAATTCAACACGGGTATGGTTGGTTTTCACAATTCCTGTCAAATTCGAAGGCAATTGCTTCCTGTCAATTAAATTATTAGAAGTCAAGATTGGATGTATTTGTGGTGCCAATTCTTAGCGTTGGAAGCATTATCCACGGGAGAATTTCAAAAGAAAAAGGATTTCTACTTTAACTCTTCAACTGTATGTAAAACTTTAATTAATTATGTCTACACTGTTGTGCCTTATAAAATCACCACCATATATACATAGAGAAACTTGAATTGCTCAATTTTCATTCAAAGTTATTAAACACCAAATAAGCATAACTTAGAAGAAAAGAAAAAGGAAAGGAAAAACAAATTAAATCCAAATAAGCATATCTTAGAAGAAAAGAAAAAGGAAAGGATTTCTACTTTAACTCTTTCGAGTTTGGCTCTGCATTCATGTTGTTCCTCTCAGTGGTCCAGTAACCATTCTTGTTCATTTTCTTTTTCCGCGAGCGATAAATATGTTCCACATATGTCGCTTCCCTTCTCTGGACTTCCTCTTCTCAATTATAGTCGGTAGGAGTAATCAAACTTTCCTCATAGGCAATTACATAAAAACGATCTTTTGGATTTGAAATTCTCCTATGGGAATTGTCAGTCCGATTGAATGCCCTAATTACATGCTGACCGTGTTCCCAACCCCAAGTTAGAATTTCGCCATTCTTTGTATAACCTAGTGGCGCCAACTTCTCATAATAACAACTAGAGGTCAAACAATCTGGAACAGCAATAATACTAGTCCAAGAGTTTTGCACACCATATTCTTTCATTACTAACAGCTCAACACCTTTTTCACCCTTGCAGCGAAACATACAAAGGCATCCATCCAAAGCTCCCAATCCACAAATGATATCTCCGTCCTCACCTCTGGGATCTGGCATCGGTACCTCCTCGAATTTATCCATATGTGCATCAAAGTAAATAATTTGGTGGGGTGAAAGGAAATAATTACCTGAATCATTCTTAGAGGCATACCAATGAAGAATGATTACCTGAATAATTCACTGTTCGTATGTTATACGGGAAGTGAATCATCGTCCAACTTTTACCTCCGAAGCTACCAACCACTACAAATTCACCTCCGTAACTTGGAGTTTGGTGAGCAAGGGCAAGAACGGCCTTGTACTCATCACTGGTGGAGTCATAGCAAAGCCCCGAACAAACTCGGTAGCCCTCGTCACGCAACCGGTCAAATGCTAGCACTTTCTTGAAGAATCTAACCAGTGGATTCCACAAGAACAAATCCTCGCTGGCATGCATGAGCAACAACCCCTTACACGATCCCAGGAGTCGAATCTTGTACCTATTAACGATTGCATTCATGTTCCATAGAACACGAATGCTTTTCGTGTGAAGTATTTCCTGCTGGTGTTCGTCAATGGAGTGGGGTGAAAAGGAATATGCTCTTGCTCCCATGTCGGACAGGACGAGAACTGTCGGTGGGCCCGTTTTCGCGACGGATATGTCAGATATCAAAGAACTCCATTGCTTGGAAACCAAAGTGAATCGAACAAGAGAATCGAGGGGTAATCGTGATAGTATTTCGACAATGATTTCTTCTGGAATAATAATGTTTGGGACACTTGATTCTGCTGTCGATGTACCCTTCTTTCTCTTCATTCTTCTCCTTCCTTCTGACCTATTTTTCTTCCTTCCCATTCTCCCTTGAAAACTGTTTATGGGGCTAGGGTTTTTCTCGGTTTTTGGGGCAAGCAATTTATAGAGGTGAGATATTTCGGGGTTGTTTGGCAAAATAAGTCAAATGAATTTTTTTTCTTTATTCAATTTTTTTTTCGCATTTCCTAGTTTTTCGTCAATTTTTTGAGAATTATCGTTGGTTCATGATGAGAGAAATCCAAAAAGTAAAAAATTACGACCAAAATTCAATTTTTTTTGAATAAAAGACAAAAATAATCCAATTTTTTCATCTTTATTGAAAAAAAACTTGAGTTTCGATGTAATTCTTTACTTTTTAAATTCCTCTCGTCTTGAAGAAGCAATAATCCTCAAAAAAATTGACAAATATAATTTTTTATTTTAATAAAGACAAAAAATATGTCATTTGTTGTGTTTGGTAACCTTTTTAGTTTTTAAGAAAGTAGAAGTAGTTTTTTTTTAAAGAAATTAGAAGTAGAAACCGGTTTAATGCTCTCATAAAAACTTAAACAAGAAACATGTTTGGTAATATTTCTGTTTCTCAAAAACAAAACAAAAAAAGGGAAAAACACCTTCTTCTTTTTTTTTTTTTTTTTTTTTTGTAGTTTTCATAGTTTACAAAAACTCTAAAATAGTTTATGAAAAATCGAAAAGTAGAAACTTGTTATCAAACAACTTTTCTTCATTAGTTTTCAAAAAGTAAAAACAAAAATAAAAAAGTGAAAACTAAAAGGTTACAAAAAGCCCCCTTATTATGTCAAATGAGGCCTTTGTTGGCGTTCTAGGTTTAACTTTTCAGTTTCTATTTTTTCGCTAGTTTTCCTAGCACTTCATCTTCTTTATCCCTAAATCTGAGGAGTTGCCAACCCTAAGAGCCTGTTTGTTAGCGGGATTGTTTGGTTGTATTATATATTTACCCAAACTAATCAATTTGGAATTAATTAATTCGGTGTTTGGTAGACATACACATTGAGACTATTTATTCCAAAGACAATTTAATCCCTATGTCGTAGGATTATTTATAGCCACCCCAACCCTCTTCATAATTAATCCCCTTGCCTAGTTACTCAATTACCACTCCCCACATGCAAACCCAAAATATATTTTATTTTCCAAGGGTACCTTGTCATTCTGCTACTTTTTTTTATTTTTTTTATTTCCATAAGAAACATAATTTGTGGTATTTTAAATTCAAGTTGTGTTACGATTATGGATGCCAGTTGTTATTAACAACCATCATGGAAGACGACTTATTCGACCGTCTTAATGCCCCCGCTTAAGTATAACAATTTGTGGTATAGCCTGATGGATTCTTTTTGAAAAAGATTTCCTTATCTGGTTAATATTTTTTTAAATTGTTTGAAATTATCGTTCTTATTTAAATGTCGTGCTGAATATTGACAACTTGTTAAAAATTAATTCTTATTTGGGAAAAAAACCGAAATGGTACTTGTAGTTTAGTGTTTGTGTTAACTTGGTCCCTGCAGTTTGAATTGGCTTGATTTACACTCTGTAGTTTTCATTTTGTTCCAACTTGGTCCAATTATTAACTGCCGTTAGACTCCGTTAACCCCAGACAGGAATGAGCTCCTTTTCTAGGATTAATATCATAATCTGTCATTCTCTTATTGCCCTAATATACCTCTGAACGAAAACACATAGCCTAATTGTTCCGTTCTCTATTTTTTTTCACCTTCGGGGGAAAGGAGAGAGAGGGATTAGGGCCTGGATAAGTGATCTGATTCCTATAGATTGCGACGTGGTTCTTGAAAAGAAAAGAAAAATGAGGAGTTTTGTGTTCTATAAAAGGGGTTCGGATATTTTTGAAAAATGTTTGAATTTTAGAAAATGAGTGGGTTTTATTTTAAAAAGGGACCAAGCTTTCATCAAGCTGCCTACAATTCAACCCATCATCGCTGGATTAAGGTATTTCACTTTTCTTTCCCATTTCTATTTTTTTTCCCCAAAAGAATTCATAATAGGAAGGAAAAAAGTCACCGATTTTTTCCCAAAATTAAGAGAGGAAATCGATATATTTTTGCCAATAAAAAAAACGTAAATGAAGGGAAGTGAATGGTAGGAAACGGAGAGGGAGAGAGAGTGAAATTGTAATGGACCCTTATTTTAGTTATGAACTAGAAGTGACCATTGTGAAGCTCAACATTATTAAGCTTAGCAACCTCTTAAGTGAATAATCAAAAGCTGATGTGTCAAACTTTTGGTTATTCTTTTGGGAAAATTTTAAAATGGCACCTGAACTTTGACTCAAATGTCCCATAAACACCTAAACTTTACTATATTTCAATTAAGCACCTGTACTATAAAAACCCCCTAATTTACACACCTGCCGTTATATCAGTCCAATTTGTGGTGACGTGGCCTTTTTTCTCTGTTAAATATTCCATTGGCACACAAAAGCAACCCCAAAAGTTGTAGACAATCAAACCCCTCCTCCCCAAATCAAAACCCTCTTCTCCCGCAAACCACTGTATCTCCGCCACTACTCAGCCCATCTAATCCTCAGCCACTTCGACCCTCCAAATCTCTACCTCTTCAACAACCTGATCACCAGAGACTCAATCCATCTCTTCTCCAACTGGGTCTCGAAATCTGCATTCTCGTTCGACGATTCCACTTGCGTGTTCGTGCTTGGTGCCTGCGCTCGGTCTTGCACCGCGTACTGGCGTTGTTCGAAGGGAAACAAGTGCACGCTCGGGTGATCAAACATGGGTTTTTGTCTAATGTAATTGTGGGAACCACTGCTGTTCATTTCTATGCGAGTAATCGGGACGTGGGTTTCGTGCGCTGAGTGTTTGATGAAATTGCTGTGAGGAGTAGTGCTACTTGGAATGCTATGATAAAGAGCTACTGTTCGCAGAAATTGAAGTTGTCGGGGAGAGAGAAGTGGTCAGTGTTGGTGGTGGATGGTGATGGACCGCGGCGGGCCGGCGGCCATGGCTGCCATGCGTGCTCCAATTCCAATTCCATTTCCTTTTCCATTTCTTTTTTGTTTAAGCCGAGAGAGAGGGAGAGACCAAGAGGGGGAAAGAAGGATTACCGTGGAGAGAGAAAGCTGGTCGGATAGGGAAATCGCTGGAGCGGTTAGCCGCTCGTCGGAGAAGAAGGGAGCCGGAGCTAGGGGTGTCGACAGTGGTGGGTTTTCACAGGAGAAGAAAAGGCAAGGGAAGGAGAGGTTTTGATTCTCTCTAATTTTTTGGGCTGCGAGTGTGTGCCAAAGGGGTACTTAACGGAAGAACAATGCCACGTCACCACGTTTTGTCACAATTTGGACGGAATGTAACGACAGGTGCCTAAATTAGGGGTTTTTTTATAGTACAGGTGCTTAATTGAAATATAATAAAGTTTAGGGGTTTATGGGACATTTGAGTCAAAATTCAGGTGCCATTTTAAAATTTTCCCTATTCTTTTTTAATTATACCACTGTGGATAGCCTTAGAGATTTATGGGATGCCCTTTTAACCATGGGAAAGAAGGCCATGTCTTTAATTCAAGACTCAACCAAGATTGATCACCTCCTCCAAATCCATTCACTCCTCATCTAAGCCTCACTCCCACCAAAACAATTTCGTTCTTGGGCCGATTCTTTTTGTGGTCTTCGACCCGTGATTTGTCCTATGCCCGGTCTGTATATGCTTCAATTGAATGTCCAGACACTTCCATTTGGAACACTGTGATCAGGGTTTACCTTAATTACCAAAACCCACATGAGTCTTTGTCACTTTCTGTCCAAATGCGCCTTCAAGAAGGCATTTTTGCAGATAGTTTTAGCCTTTCTATCGTTCTTCAAGCATGTGGGAGGTCCATCGACTATCTAAATGGTAGAGCTATTCATACCCAGGTGTTGAAACTTGGGTTTGGTTCTGATATGTTTGTCCAGACAGTTTTTGTTGAAATGTATGCCAAGTTTGATTGCATAGAATTTTTGAATCAGTTTTTGATGAAATTAGCAGCCTATATTTAGTTTCTTATAATGTTATGTTGGGTGAGTATGTTTGTGGTGGGAAAGTAATGCTAGCGCAAGAACTATTTGATAAAATGTCTAAAAGAGACTTAGTTTCTTGGAATACAATGATTCATGGGTATAATTCTTCCTGTGAACTTGGGGGGAAGAAATCATTTTCTGAGACTTGGAGTCCTATATGACTGCCTGCCCCAAAATCAGGCAATCACCTAACGATGCATTGAGGAGGCTCTTTCATGAGAAGCAGTTAGCGAATGTAAAAGATCTTTCTACATCGTTAGTTTGTATCACTGGATCATGAAGTACCACTTAGACGCGAATGAGAGTTCTTCACTCACATGGCAGGTATTGTACGCAGATTTTGAGGGAATACTGCTGGTTTATGCATCAGTTGGGGAATACGGCAAGACAACCTTTTCTAGTGAAACCTGAACTGAAATTGGAATTGGTTTTCAACCCTTTAAGTTTATACCAATCTTTTGCGATGACTTTGGAAGCATACTTCTGAGACCAATCAACAACAGATCATATCAGAAAACAGGCAGGAAATCTTTTTCCTCCAGCACCCTAGCAGTGGAAAGGTTGAAGAACTGAAATGACAGAGATTGAAGCTGTAGAACATCATGGAGTTACTAACTTTCTCAATGATGCCCAGAAATGAATTCTCTTTATGTTGAAGGATCACTAATGCTGAAACCTGATAGAAGCTTGGCTGACAATATTTGTCCACAGGGGCATGTTTATACATTTTTAGCAGTAGCTGTCACTTTTCATCCCATTGTCTTCTCAGTTGGATTTCTCTCCGTGATAGGGGTATCACCTGATGCCGCTTTCCAACGGAGTCTATTGCCAAAATGGTAATGATCATGAATCCACGATGAGCTAATGCATTCCCAATGCCGGCCCCATGACATATCAGCTCCTTTCATTGTTGCTGCTTGTTGTGTCTCATCCCAACTTGTGTTTTTCGGACCAACCAGTCCAAGCAAGCTTAAGTTTTATGTTTAAGCCAAGGATAATCTTTGACATCTCTTCAACCAAAAGCCAAGCGTTGCCAGTTTTCAAGGTACAGACCTAAAAGCATCATTCTGTCGAATTGTGTAGTTTTTTTTTTTTTGCAAGGAAAGATGACTCATTCAAGAAATAAACAAAAATTACTCTGTTGCTTGAGAGGGTTTTGCAAGGAAAGATGACTCATTCAAGAAATAAACAAAAATTACTCTGTTGCGTGAGAGGGTTTTGCAAGGAAAGATGACTCATTCAAGAAATAAACAAAAATTACTCTGTTGCTTGAGAGGGTACACTCCAATTTTAAGGTTTGCATTCTTGCTTGGCCTGTTGGCCTTAATCACGACCAAAGTAATTGCAAAATCAAACTCATCTAGTCTGCACACTGTAAAAATTTGCAGTACCTAGGCAGCATTGCAAAAGAAACTTAGGTGGTGGCCAACGTAGCAGAAGGCATTATCTTTGCCTTGTTTACTCAATACCTGTAAAGTAGAACTCTGATTCTGACATGATGTAGAAGAGTAAATGCCTATTGTTATAGATAATTCAATTACAGTAGAAAATTCTCTCAGAAGAAATAACTACCAATTACATAATGTTGCCAAACTATCTATTGGACAATTAATATCTCTACTTTATTATCTTTCCCAGTAATCGTTGCACTAGCTTCATTTGCTCCAATGGTATTTTCATCTCTGTGTCAATCTCTTCCAAACTTCTAATACGATAGTTGACACTATCATTGCCCCGGAGATGACGCCATAAACAATAATCCATGCCTTTGCAGGCTTTAGAATGTAGAACCCTACCCATATGTTGGCGAAGCTCAAGAGAAGGACAGTGTAACCTGTTAGATGGTGAAACCAATTCCAAGGATTTCTGTACTTGTGGTCCTTGGCTGGCCGTAGAAATAGAGCAGAGATCTGAAGTAGTCCAAGGCAGAAAAGAGTGAATCCAATGCCCATGTGGCAAGGGTGATGAACACCAGCAGACTTGATGCCAAGGTAGAGCCCAGTTGCACCTCCTGCTATGCCGAGTAAGTATCCAGGGAGCTGAAGAGTGATGTGAACGTAGAACCAGAGAGGGTCTGCTTTTGGACCAACAGCCTTCAAGTACCTTGCCGCCATAAATCCGAGTGGCATCATGATTCCCCAACTAACAGTGTTTAGCACTCCATGTGTAATCTTGAGTTGGTTTTTTGAACTCCCACTGTGAGATGCCGAGGCTTGGCCTGATGAAAGATTGAGAGTACCCATTGACTGGAGATGATTCCCAGAAACTTGATGCATTCCAAGTGTACTTCCGGAGACCGGTCCGTCTTGCCAAACATGACTAACACTGGTAGTGTTTTCTGGAAGTTCAATGACCGCATATATAACCATCTGGTTGTCCAAAAATGAGGCTGACAGATCCGAGACAGGGAAACTTAGGTTCCCCTCTTGCAGTTGGGTCCCATAGCTGCTAACAGGTGAAGTGAAGACAGCCATGGTTCCGTCGGGCTTTGTGTAGGCTACAATGGCTTGAGTTCCCACCATGCCTTTCGAAGTGGGATTGATACCCCATGCAACCCACGTCGAAGAACTGACTTGGCTGTGACGGTAAGCCACGTGGAGAGTGGTCGAAGAAGGGCCGTACGTCCAGTGGAGGAACGAATCAAGATTGGGAAGATCGGTGCACGAAGCGAAGACTTTGTTGTTTGGGAACACGAAGTCGGAACACGATGGACGAGCCGCAACCGAAAGAGCGAAAGACGGAACCAGAAAACAAGTGATCAGAAGACAAAAGAGAAACCACACGTTATGTCTTGCCATTGTGAAGTGTTAGCAAAGGGGTTTGAATGGAAGAGCAGAAGCAACGGAAGAAAGCTGCTATAAGGTAAGTAGAGGGAAGAGCGTGAGTTTATTTTTCGTGGTTTAAAATGTAGGCATGGGCTCTCCTTATATAGGCATCGTAACCCTCAGTTCATATAGTACAAAGTCGGTGTCCAGTTCTAATAGGGTTATGATTTTCCAATCTACATCAGGATTTCTTGTGCCCAATTTATGGGAGATTATTCGATGCCGCTGGGCAACGCCGTGTGGTGCCCCGAATCCTTTTACCACTGTACATTTGAATGGAACCTACGCGCGCACAGGTCTTGGACCCCACGTCGAATGTGTGGTGGAAAAAGTGTATGGAATATCACGTGGCGATGCCAAAAAATATTGAATAAATTTTCCTGATTAAGAGCATTTATGTAAGAGCACATGTAAACTGCAACGCGTAGGTTCCACTGCCTAGTGCAGTTGGCAACCTACCCTCTCCTCCATCCAGGAGGCAGAGGTTCAAGGCCCCTTGGGGGCAGTTGGGACTTAGAGCTATGGAAAGCTACTGGACTCCCCTAGTTCTAATCTAACTATCCCGCTAACTCCCGCTGACTATAAAATATGGCAAAAAAAAAAAAAAACTGCAACGCGTGCTTCAATTAGTTTTAACCGATAGGGGCTTAAACCAATGAAAAAGGGAAAGCTATTCTTTAAAATATATATATATATATATATATATATATATATATATATATATATATATATATATATATATATATGATTCTTGTTGTTCATCTAATTAAGGCTAAAATGATTTTCTGTAAAATGTTTTACCTATTTTCAGGTGTTCGGTCGAGAAAAAGACAATAAATTGTTTTATCAGGTAAAATATTTTGGTCGTGGATGAAAATGTTTTTCTCTCGGTAAGTCGTTTTTGATTTCCAATTCATTCCACGCGCTCAATCATTCTTTTAATTCACAACCTCGTCTCTTCCTCCAATGCCCCGGCCTTTTCGTTCCCAATATGTTTGCGATGTCCAAGCGCTCTAACTTCACAATCAAACCTTAATCACATATAAAACAACTATTTTGATGGTTTTTCCGAAAAAAAAAACTTTTCCACTATCAACCAAACACCCAAAACACAAACACTTATTTTCTTTTTGGAACAATTGTTTTTCATGAAAAATATTTTACATTGGAACAAACGGAGTCTAAATGTAATATGAACATGTGGACACCAAACAATTGTTTTTCATGAAAAATATTTTTCTTGATTAAATTCCAGGAATTTTGGTAAATAAGTGGCTGAAGATTACAGCGACTTCTCCGTCGGTACATCATCCGGGTTCAATCGATTCAGGTGTGAGTAAATCTTTTCCTCGTGGAGATTGTGGGGACGAGACTTGTTTAGAGGCTGCTGTAAGGCGAGGTTCATGCTCCGAAAATGGTTCTTAAGAAAGTCTTGTTTTGGTGATAGATATCAGAGTGCCAATATCATTTCTCTTTGTTGTTTTAATTGTATCGAAGACTGCATTTGGAATTGGAATATTGTTCGGAATTTTGAACCTTTCCTTTGTATCAACTTCGTTAAGTACCGTTGATGGAGTTTGATTACTTCTTTTGTCACTCTTGTTCTTTCTCTTTCCTACATGGTTAGGAAATTCCTAAATCCACTCTGGTTTGGCAAACCACGAACTTTACGACGGGAAAAAAGAGTTGTTATTTGTTCCTTTGGTTTTGCACTAGAAGTTACCATTTCATTGAGATTTGTGGAAAAATCTAAGACATGAGACTTAGGGGTTTGCTTCCTCCTAAGGTCTCATGTTCGAAACCTCTCAGGTGCTATAAATTCTCAAGTAGGTTATGTGGTCAGTTTTGAACCATGAGGGGGGTATACGCACATGACGATAACCACATGGGATGAAAGTGGACTTTGCCCTCAGCATAACTTAGAAAAAAAGATAAAGGAAAGGAAAAAAAAATTCCGATTTAGCTGTCTAAAACAATCCAAGTTATGGTGAATATTACAGAAGGAAGAGAGAGAGAGAGAGAGAGGAGAGAGAGAGAGAGAGATTAAATTAGAATTCTTTCGAGTTTGGCTCTCCATTGTTGTTCCTCTTCAAGATTATATGTATCCTGTGGTCCAGTAACCATTCTTGTTCTTTTTCTTTTTCCGCGTGCGATAATTTTTTACCTGAACTAATTAATCTGGAATTAGTTAAATCGGTGTTTGGTAGGCACACACATTGAGACTATTTAATTCCGAGGACTATTTAATCCCTCTATCGTAGGGTTATTTATAGCCACCCGGACCCTATCCATAAATAATCCCCACATGCAAACCCAACATGTATTTATAGTTTCCAAGGGATTGCCATTCTGCTACTTTTTTTTAAGGCAAAGTACAAATTACCTCCTTATGGTTTAAGCCTTTTGCACATCACCTCCCTTACATTTAGAAATGATCAATTCACCTCCTCGTGATTTCGGACTAAAGTGCTACCGTTACATTTTCCTTCCAAAATGACAGAAGGTGGAGTACACACGCCTGTTAAGAGAGTGAGAATGGAAAAAGTAAATAAATAAAACTCTACTTCAATGTGAGAAGACAACATTACCCTTCTTCACGCCTACGGAATCAACCAAGCAAATTCACAACAGTACGTCATCTCCTTCACGCCTCACTGTTGCGGCTCTCCCCTCAGCAGGATCACAACCATCAGCAATTGAAAATTAGATCTGCCCGTGGCCGAAGGAGTCGTCGTCATCTCTCTCAGCGTCGGTGGCATCGTCCTTACTACCTCGACGTCATCGCGATATGTGCATTCGAATCTACCAATCGATGCCGGAGTCTTTGGGACCGTAGGCTCCAGAACAATCAAGATCGTATTGTGTAAAAGTTCGAAAAGCCAATGAATCGGAACAATTTTAGCAAAGGCGAGATTTATCCTCCTATGAATTTGTGTGTGTGTAATTGGCTCTTGCAAACCATTGATGGCCCTGAAGAAAATCGAAACGAGTAACTAAAACCCTTACCGATCATGGTTTTCTATTTTCTTTTTAAATTTGTTTCCAGAATATTAATGATTAAAAACATGGTTTTTCTTTATTGAAAAAAAAAAACTTGCTTCTTATATTGAGTATGAACAAAAAGCAAAAAATTATGAATGTTACCTAACAGATTCTTTGGTTTCTAATTTTATGAATAATTTCTAACTAAATATATCCAAAAGAATTAAAGCAGAAATTAAATAAGTTTTTAACTTAAAATCTTATGGTGGATAAAAAAATACTTAAAATCTTATTTAGTTAAAGTCATAAGAATGGAAAATAGGAAAGAAAAATCAATCATTGTCAACTTAGGAACGTACATGAAAAGGACAGAGGGTATTGTGGTCATTTTAACATCTGCCGTTAACGGTGTTAGCTCGGCACTTTAGTCCAAAACCACGAGGAGGTGAATTGATCATTTCTAAACGACAAGGAGGTGATGTGCAAAAGGCTTAAACGACAGGGAGGTAATCTATACTTTGCCCAAATAATCCGAGGACTATTTAAATAGTCTCAACGTGGTAGGCACACACGTTGAGACTATTTAATTCCGAGGACTATTTAATCCCTCTATCGTAGGGTTATTTATAGCCACCCGGACCCTATCCATAAATAATCCCCACATGCAAACCCAACATGTATTTTTAGTTTCCAAGGGATTGCCATTCTGCTACTTTTTTTTATTTCCACAACAAACATAATTCATGGTATTTTAAATTCTAGCTGGGTTACGATTATGGATGCCAGTTGTCACGTGGAAGACGACTTATTTGACCACCTTAATGGCCCTACTTAAGTATGACAATTTCAGGTATAGCCTTCATGAATTCTTTTTGAAAAAGATTTCCTTATCTGATTAATATTTATTTAAACTGTTTGAAAATTACAATTCTTATTGAAATGTTATGGGGAATACACATATGAAAAATTAATTATACTTTTCAATTTTTGTGCAAGATTATTTTATTAAATATTACTAAGCTCAAGGCGACCTGAGACTTAAGAGTTTGCTACTTTCTAAGCAAGGATGGAGCCAGTGAGTACTAGTAATATGCTTATATGCGTGGAAGATGGAAAGGGTTGCAAGCTTTATTCTTGAACGAGTGTCCATTTGCATATTATATTCATTGCTTCGCTCATCTGCTCCAATTAGCATTGGTAGCGACATCTAAAGAATTAAGTTATACTATCTGTCAAAAATTTCTTCTCTTATTTGACTCTTATAGTCAATATAATTGGCTCATCTCCTAAATAAAAAGCATGATCAATTTAGAGGTATTTCAGCCGTAGAAATTGATGTAAGGCTAGCTAGTGATGATGACGAGCTTGAGATTGGTAAAGGAAATAATTGAATTTTCGTACTTTGAAACGAGCTGGAGATACTCGATGGGCCGGGTTCTCATTTTGGTTCTATTTCCCGTTTAATGATTTTATTGAGTGCGCGCAACTTGTTTAGTGTTAAAAGAGATTATCAATGACGAAGATAGCACCTCTACTCAGCGTGCATAAGTAGATGGAGCTTATGATGCCAGTTGATAAGCACCCAATAACGTAGTTCTTGGTGCTTAAAGTCCGTTAGTTTACCGCATTTATTTAGAATAAAATGCCGTTTTAGGCGATATTGCACGTAAGGTAGTTTTTTTGGTTTTGTAGGTAAACCGTTGAATAAAGCATGATTTTGAATCTTGGAACAAGTGTGGAGGTGTCTAAGACCCAAGGTTGTGGAGAACGAAGTCGCCGAAGCCCGGAAACGAAGAATCAAAGAGCCGTTGGGTGGTCGGGGCCGTTGGATGCCAAGACGGAGGCTAAAGCTGAAGAATCAGCAATATCGAAGGCGGTATCGATAAAGGGTTGTATCGAAATCCATTTGCAAGCAGAATCCAGTGGGCTCGTAGCCATTAGGTACCGAGTAGCTACGGCGGCCAAGTGGAATAGTTCAAAGCTGCTCGGTATCGATATAACCCTTTGGTTGTATCGATACCGAGGTGTTACGTGGCAGTTTTTAGTTCGTTTTTGAGATATTTGCTAAGAGAAAAGGGGATGTGCATAAATACCTCTCACCTCACAAATATCTGGATGTTTTTCTAGATCTAAATTAGAATTTGCACCGGGGTAATCGGGTACGGTGTATCACCCCAACAATTTCCAGTCTTTCACCGAGGAGCTAGCCAAGCCCAGCTTGTTTTTTTTTTTTTTTCCCTAGGTGCACCACCTAGATCTAGACAACATAATCCGAGCACAATCATCTCACTGAATGGGATAATTCATACCCAAATATCATTCACATAATTCCCATCAAGTATTCAAGCTCCAAGTATACACTAAACTTCAAATACGCATAAACTATTTCACTAGCACATGTAACTTTTAAACATTTAGCATCTCTACATCTCAATAACCCATAAATCTTGAGAATTTAACAATTATCAACAAAAACCCATCTTTTCCATGTGAGATCTTAAAACCCTAACACAAATATTCACATAATCTAAAGAATGCTCATGTTCTACAAACAAATCCACAACATTTACACTAAAAATAAACATATCAAAAGGGTTAGTCATGTATCCTACCTTAATGATGCAAATACCAAGCTCTAGCTTTTCAATCTCCAACAAACCCACTTCTAGCTCCAAAATCCTTGAGTTCTAGGTATGAAATAAAGCATTCCATTTTCCTTAGATAAAAAATCTAGAAGATTTGCGAGGTTGATTGTGTGTAGTGAGAGAGAAAATGAGGGAGTCAAGAGAAGAAGAAGTAAAAAAAACAAAGAAGCCCCGGAAATGGAAGAGAAAAATGATATTGGCACTCCAAAAAACAAAGGAAAGTGGCTTTGAAATTACATTGATTTTGGAGTGCCTGTATCAATTTTTAGAGTGCCAATATCATTTCCCAATGGAAAAATGGGGGAGCCGATCGATCTTCTCCTGGAATAAAAATCTGATTTTTGGAAAAAAAATCACACCATAGGTCCCTCTAGTTCCATAGCTATTCTAATTAATCTCCTAGGTTAGAGAATTGATGGTTCGATCCCAAAAACTCAAATTTTGCCTCAAACGTATATTTAATCATATTAAAAATCTCGGGATACGCACATGGGTTCCACGTCACTCAGACAACATGTCCACATGGCAAACCTACAATCAATTAAAATAAATAATAATAAAATCGAGTTCTTACAGGTATGGTTGGTTTTCGCAATTCATGTCAAATTTGAAGGCAATTGCTTCCTGTCAAATTATTTGAAGTCAAGATTGGATATATTTGTGGTGCCAATTCTGAGCATTGGAAGCTCTACCTACGGGAGATTCAACTCCCCATCATGTTCTAATAAAATAAGAAGATAATTCCAAAAGAAAAAAAGATCTCTACTTTAACTTTTCAACTGTATGTAAAACGTCAATTATGCCTACACTGTTGTGCCTTTTAAAATCACCAGCATATACACAGAGAAACTTTATTTGCTCAATTCATTCAAAGTTATTAAACACCAAATAAGCATAACTTAGAAGAAAAGAAAAAGAAAAGGGAAAAAAAGAAGAAGCAATTTAGCTGTCTAAAACAATCCAAGTTATGGTGAAGATTACAGAAGAAACAGAGAGAGAGAGAGAGAGAGAGAATCAGATTAAATTAGAATTCTTTCGAATTTGGCTCTCCATTGTTGTTCCTCTTCAAGATTATATGTATTCTGTGATCCAGTAACCATTCTTGTTCTTTTTCTTTTTCCACGAGTGATAAATATGTTCCACATATGTTGCTTCCCCTCTCCGCTCTTCCTCTTCCCAATTATAGTTGGTAGGTTTAATCAAACTTTGCTCGTACGCAGTTACATAAAAATGGCGATCCTTTGGATTTGAAATTCTCCTATGGGAATTGTCAGTCCGATTGAATGCCCTAATTATATGCCAACCGTGTGAATCCCAACCCCAAGTTAGAATTTCGCCATTCTTTGTATAACCTAATGGTGCCAACAACTCATGATAAGGACTATAAGTCAAACAATCTGAAACAACAATAATACTAGTCCAAGAGTTTTGCACACCATATTCTTTCATTACTAATAACTAGAGGTGGCAAACGGGCGGGTCTGGGCGGGTTTGGGCGGGTTGAAATGGGTTGTGGGTCAAATATGGGCGGGTCGAATATGGGTCAAAAAGTAAACGGGTTGAGACGGGTCGGGTCAAATATGGGTCAAGCCAAACTCAAACCCGCCCGACCCGACCCGTTTTCCTTTTCTTTTTTTTTTTTTCTTTTTTTTTCCTTTTTTCCTCCCCTCTCTTCCCCCCATCCCATTCAAAAAAGTAATGCTGTGTGTTTGATTTGTGTTTTGAAAATATCAAATATTTGAACTCAACTCTTGATCAATATATATGTTAAATATTTGCTTGAGATTATGTGGACGATTACATCAAACATGTAATTCAAGTTTGCTGAGTTCTACTTGATTAACGCGGTAAGATTATGTAAAACAAGAAATCAAATTGCTCAAATTAAACTCGACTTAGATGTAATTTCTTGTGAGATTAAAACCCACAAAGTTCACTCGTATAATCAACCAAAAAAAAAAAGAGAGTAAAAAGTGATGAAACAGAGGTAGGAGTAATAGTTGAACAGAGGAATCAACTTAATGAACGTTGATTTACCTATTAATTTACCCCGTTTACTATTTTTAGAACAGAAGTCGGTTCGGGTGAGTTTGGATTAAAAAGTAGGGAGTGATTTTTTTTTCATCTTTATTCAAATTTTTTTTGCATTTTTTAGTTTTGCGTCAAATTTTTGTGACTTATTGGTTCGTCTCGACGAGAGTAACAAAAAAAGTATAAATTTTTTATCGGAACCTATTTTTTTTTGAAAAGGACAAAAAATAAGTCAAAGAGATGTCTTTTTGACTTATTTTAATCTTTTAAAAAAAAATATGAGTTTCGATCAATTTTTTTTACTTTTTCGGTTCCGCTCATGGAGATGAACCAACAAGTCACAAAAGTGTGACGCAAAACTACCAAATGCAAAAAAAAATTTGAATTAAGATGAAAAAAAGTCACTCCCTACTTTTTAATTCAAACCTACCCAAAGTGTGTGTGTGTGTGTGTGAGAAAGAGATATTTTTGTTTGCCGGAGCGGGTAGAGAGAGTTGATTTTAATACTAGTAGAACGGCTTGGGTGTGAGATGATTTGTGTTTCCACGAAGATGGAGAGAGAGATGATTTCCGGTTTGGCCAGGTTTTGTTTTTGGAGGGTTCAGTGAAGGTGAGTGTGTCTAACCCATATTAAACCCACTCTCAACCCATGTAAACCCATGTAAATATGGGTTAATATGGGCGGATTGGGTTGGGTTATAAGTGGGCGGGTTTGGGCGGATTCAAAAATATGGGTTGTGATTGCCACCTCTACTAATAACTCAACACTTTTTTCACCCTTGCAGCGAAACATACAAAGGCATCCATCCAAAGCTCCCAATTCAATCCACAAATGATATCTCCGTCCTCACCTCTAGGATTTGGCATCGGTACCTCCTCGAATTTATCCATATGAGCATCAAAGTAAATAATTTGGTGGGGTGAAAGGAAATAAGTACCTGGATCAAAATTCTTAGAGGCATACCAATGAAGATTTTCATTGACTATAGGCCCCGAATTCACTGTTTGTACGTTATACGGGAAGTGAATCATCGTCCAACTTTTACCTCTGAAGCTACCAACCACTACGAATTCGCCTCTGTAACTTGGAGTTTGGGGAGCAATGGCAATAACGGCCTTGTACTCATCACTGGTGGAGTCATAGCAAAGCCCCGAACTAACTAGGTAGCCCACGTCACGCAGTCGGTCAAATGCTAGCACTTTCTTGAAGAATCTAACCAGTGGATTCCACAAGAACAAATCCTCGTCAGCACGCATGAGCAACAACCCCTTACACGATCCCAAGAGTCGAATCTTGTTCCTTTTAACGAATGCATTCATGTTCCATGGAACACGAACGCTTTTCGTGTGAAGTACTTCCTGTTGGTGTTCGTCAATGGAGTGCGGTGAAAAGGAATATGCTCTTGCTCCCAAGTGGGACAGGACGAGAACTATCGGTGGGCCGGTTTTTGCGACCGATATGTCAGAGATCAAAGAACGCCATTGCTTGGAAACCAAAGTGAATCGAACAAGAGAATCGAGGGGTAATCGTGATAGTATTTCGACAATGATTTCTTCTGGAATAATAATGTTTGGGAAACTTGATTCTGCTGTTGATGTACCCTTCTTTCTCTTCATTCTTCTCCTTCCTTCTGACCTATTTTTCTTCCTTCCCATTCTCCCTTGAAAACTGTTTATGGGGCTAGGGTTTCTTTTCGGTTTTTGGGGCAAGCAATTTATAGAGGTGAGATATTTCGGGGTTGTTTGGCAAAATAAGTCAAATGATTTTTTTTTCTTTATTCAATTTTTTTTGCATTTCCTAGTTTTTCGTCAATTTTTTGAGAATTATCGTTGGTTCATGATGAGAGAAATCTAAAAAGTAAAAAATTACGACCAAAATTCAATTTTTTTTGAATAAAAGACAAAAATAATCCAATTTTTTCATCTTTATTGAATTTTTTTTTTAGTTTCGATGTAATTCTTTACTTTTTAAATTCCTCTCGTCTTGAAGAAGCAATAATCCTCAAAAAATTGACAAATATAATTTTTTATTTTAATAAAGACAAAAAATATGTCATTTGTTGTGTTTGGTAACCTTTTTAGTTTTTAGTTTTTAAGAAAGTAGAAGTAGTTTTTTTTTAAAGAAATTAGAAGTAGAAACCGGTTTAATGCTCTCATAAAAACTTAAACAAGAAACATGTTTGGTAATATTTCTGTTTCTCAAAAACAAAAAAAAGAAGGGAAAAACACCTCTTTTTTTTTTTTTTTTTTTTTGTAGTTTTCATAGTTTACAAAAACTCTAAAATAGTTTATGAAAAATCAAAAAGTAGAAACTTGTTATCAAACAACTTTTCTTCATTAGTTTTCAAAAAGTAAAAACAAAAATAAAAAAGTGAAAACTAAAAGGTTACAAAAAGCCCCCTTATTATGTCAAATGAGGCCTTTGTTGGCATTCTAGGTTTAACTTTTCAGTTTCTATTGTTTCGCTAGTTTTCCTAGCACTTCATCTTCTTTATCCCTAAATCTGAGGAGTTGCCAACCCTAAGAGCCTGTTTGTTAGCGGGATTGTTTGGTTGTATTATATATTTACCCGAACTAATCAATTTGGAATTAATTAATTCGGTGTTTTGTAGACATACACATTGAGACTATTTATTCCAAAGACAATTTAATCCCTCTGTCGTAGGATTATTTATAGCCACCCCAACCCTCTTCATAATTAATCCCCTTGCCTAGTTACTCAATTACCACTCCCCACATGCAAACCCAAAATATATTTTATTTTCCAAGGGTACCTTGTCATTCTGCTACTTTTTTTTATTTTATTTCCATAAGAAACATAATTTGTGTTATTTTAAATTCAAGTTGTGTTACGATTATGGATGCCAATTGTTATTAACAACCATCATGGAAGACGACTTATTCGACCGTCTTAATGCCCCCGCTTAAGTATAACAATTTGTGGTATAGCCTGATGGATTCTTTTTGAAAAAGATTTCCTTATCTGGTTAATATTTTTTTAAATTGTTTGAAATTACCGTACGTTCTTATTTAAATGTCGTGCTGAATATTGACAACTTGTTAAAAATTAATTTTTATTTGGGAAAAAAATCGAAATGGTACTTGTAGTTTAGTGTTTGTGTTAACTTGGTCCCTGCAGTTTGAATTGGCTTGATTTATACTCTGTAGTTTTCATTTTGTTCCAACTTGGTCCAATTATAAACTACCATTAAACTCCGTTAACCCCAGACAGGAATGAGCTCCTTTTCTAGGATTAATATCATAATGTCATTCTCTTCTTGCCCTAATATACCTCTGAACGAAAACACATAGCCTCATTGTTCCGTTCTCTATTTTTTTTCACCTTCGGGGGTAAGGAGCGAGAGGGATTAGGGCCTGGATAAGTGATCTGATTTCTATAGATTGCGACGTGGTTCTTGAAAAGAAAAGAAAAATGAGGAGTTTTGTGTTCTATAAAAGGGGTTCGGATATTTTTGAAAAATGTTTGAATTTTAGAAAATGAGTGGGTTTTATTTTAAAAAGGGACCAAGCTTTCATCAAGCTGCCTACATATCTCCGGGTAAAGTAGAATCAGGTTCGGCTGTGGTTTGGGCCACAAAAGGGGTTTAGAAAAAAACTTAGAGTCTCCACCGGGCATAAAGTTTAGGTGTGCCTGGTCACCTCTTGAATGTCGGAAAAATAGTTCAAGTATTTTAGAAGAAAAAAAAACACGGGCCAGAGAATCCGATTTTTAGAAAAGATTGACTCCATTTTGCATTTTAGGAAAAAGGCTTTAGGTCTGCGAGGTTAGAGAAGAAATGGTTCGGTAATTCACTAGAAAAGGGACCCATTTGTGTCTGGGGTTAACGGAGGCTAACGGCAATTAGTAATTGGACCAAGTTGGAATAAAATGAAAACTACATAGTATAAATCGAGTCATCAAACTACAGGGACCAAGTTGACACAAACACTAAACTACATGGACCATTATGGTTTTTTTCCCTTCTTATTTTTTGAACGACAGAAAATATCAAAAATTAATTTTACCTTCCAATTATGCAAGATGCTTTTAATAAAGATTACTAAGCTCAAGGTGGCTTGAGACTTTAGGGGTTTGCTTCTTTTTAATTTTTTAGGTTCAAAATTTGTTAGGTGTTATCAATTTATTTGGGGTTAATTAGTAAGAAGCATTTACCCCGACTTCAAGCAGTGCTTTCGCTAGTGGACGGTCCCTTAGAGATTCATGGGATGCCCTTTTAACCATGGGAAAGAAGGCCATGTCTTTAATTCAAGACTCAACCAAGATTGATCACCTCCTCCAAATCCATTCACTCCTCATCTAAGCCTCACTCCCACCAAAACAATTTCGTTCTTGGGCCGATTCTTTTCGTGTTCTTCGACCCGTGATTTGTCCTATGCCCGGTCTGTATATGCTTCAATTGAATGTCCAGACACTTCCATTTGGAACACTGTGATCAGGGTTTACCTTAATTACCAAAACCCACATGAGTCTTTGTCACTTTCTGTCCAAATGCGCCTTCAAGAAGGCATTTTTGCAGATAGTTTTAGCCTTTCTATCGTTCTTCAAGCATGTGGGAGGTCCATCGACTATCTAAATGGTAGAGCTATTCATACCCAGGTGTCGAAACTTGGGTTTGGTTCTGATATGTTTGTCCAGACAGTTTTTGTTGAAATGTATGCCAAGTTTGATTGCATAGAATTTTTGAATCAGTTTTTGATGAAATTAGCAGCCCATATTTAGTTTCTTATAATGTTATGTTGGGTGAGTATGTTTGTGGTGGGAAAGTAATGCTAGCGCAAGAACTATTTGATAAAATGTCTAAAAGAGACTTGGTTTCTTGGAATACAATGATTCATGGGTATAATTCTTCCGGTGAACTTGGGGGGAAGAAATCATTTTCCGAGACTTGGAGTCCTATATGACTGCCTGCCCCAAAATCAGGCAATCACCTAACGATGCATTGAGGAGGCTCTTTCATGAGAAGCAGTTAGCGAATGTAAAAGATCTTTCTACATCGTTAGTTTGTATCACTGGATCATGAAGTACCACTTAGACGCGAATGAGAGTTCTTCACTCACATGGCAGGTATTGTACGCAGATTTTGAGGGAATACTTCTGGTTTATGCATCAGTTGGGGAATACGGCAAGACGACCTTTTCTAGTGAAACCTGAACTGAAATTGGAATTGGTTTTCAACCCTTTAAGTTTATACCAATCTTTTGCGATGACTTTGGAAGCATGCTTCTGAGACCAATCAACGACAGATCATATCAGAAAACAGGCAGGAAATCTTTTTCCTCCAGCACCCTAGCAGTGGAAAGGTTGAAGAACTGAAATGACAAAGATTGAAGCTGTAGAACATCATGGAGTTACTAACTTTCTCAATGATGCCCAGAAATGAATTCTCTTTATGTTGAAGGATCACTAATGCTGAAACCTGATAGAAGCTTGGCTGACAATATTTGTCCACAGGGGCATGTTTATACATTTTTAGCAGTAGCTGTCACTTTTCATCCCATTGGCTTCTCAGTTGGATTTCTCTCCGTGATAGGGGTATCACCTGATGCCGCTTTCCAATGGAGTCTATTGCCAAAATGGTAATGATCATGAATCCACGATGAGCTAATGCATTCCCAATGCCGGCCCCATGACATATCAGCTCCTTTCATTGTTGCTGCTTGTTGTGTCTCATCCCAACTTGTGTTTTTCGGACCAACCAGTCCAAGCAAGCTTAAGTTTTTTGTTTAAGCCAAGGATAATCTTTGACATCTCTTCAACCAAAAGCCAAGCGTTGCCAGTTTTCAAGGTACAGACCTAAAAGCATCATTCTGTCGAATTGTGTAGTTTTTTTTTTTTTTTGCAAGGAAATATGACTCATTCAAGAAATAAACAAAAATTACTCTGTTGCTTGAGAGGGTACACTCCAATTTTAAGGTTTGCATGCTTGCTTGGCCTGTTGGCCTTAATCACCACCAAAGTAATTGCAAAATCAAACTCATCTAGTCTGCACACTGTAAAAATTTGCAGTACCTAGGTAGCATTGCAAAAGAAACTTAGGTGGTGGCCAACGTAGCAGAAGGCATTATCTTTGCCTTTTTTACTCAATACCTGTAAAGTAGAACTCTGATTCTGACATGATTTAGAAGAGTAAATGCCTATTGTTATAGATAATTCAATTACAGTAGAAAATTCTCTCAGAAGAAATAACTACCAATTACATAAATGTTGCCAAACTATCTATTGGACAATTAATATCTCTACTTTATTATCTTTCCCAGTAATCGTTGCACTAGCTTCATTTGCTCCAATGGTATTTTCATCTCTGTGTCAATCTCTTCCAAACTTCTAATACGATAGTTGACACTATCATTGCCCCGGAGATGACGCCATAAACAATAATCCATGCTTTTGCAGGCTTTAGAATGTAGAACCCTACCCATATGTTGGCGAAGCTCAAGAGAAGGACAGTGTAACCTGTTAGATGGTGAAACCAATTCCAAAGATTTCTGTACTTGTGGTCCTTGGCTGGCCGCAGAAATAGAGCAGAGATCTGAAGTAGTCCAAGGCAGAAAAGAGTGATTCCAATGCCCATGTGGCAAGGGTGATGAACACCAGCGGACTTGACGCCAAGGTAGAGCCCAGTTGCACCTCCTGCCATGCCGAGTAAGTATCCGGGGAGCTGAAGAGTGATGTGAACGTAGAACCAGAGAGGGTCTGCTTTTGAACCAACAGCCTTCAAGTACCTTGCCGCCATATATAAATCCGAGTGGCATAATGGTTCCCCAACTAACGGTGTTTAGTACTCCATGTGTAATCTTGAGTTGGTTTTTTGAACTCCCACTGTGAGGTTCCGAGGCTTGTCCTGATGAAAGATTGAGAGTGCCCATCGACTGGAGATGATTCCCAGAAACTTGATGCATTCCAAGTGTACTTCCGGAGACCGGTCCGTCTTGCCAAACATTACTAACACTGGTAGTGTTTTCTGGAAGTTCAATGACCGCATATATAACAATCTGGTTGTCCAAAAATGAGGCTGACAGATCCGAGACAGGGAAACTTAGGTTCCCCTCTTGCAGTTGGGTCCCATAGCTGTTAACAGGTGAAGTGAAGACAGCCATGGTTCCGTCAGGCTTTGTGTAGGCTACGATGGCTTGAGTTCCAACCATGCCTTTCGAAGTGGGATTGATACCCCATGCAACCCACGTCGAAGAACTGACTTGGCCGTGACAGTAACCCACGTGGAGAGTGGTCGAAGAAGGGCCGTACGTCCAGTGGAGGAACGAATCAAGATTGGGAAGATCGGTGCACGAAGCGAAGACTTTGTTGTTGGGGAACACAAAGTCGGAACACGATGGACGAGCCGCAACCGAAAGAGCAAGAGACGGAACCAGAAAATAAGTGATCAGAAGACATAAGAGAAACAACACGTTATGTCTTGCCATTGTGAAGTGTTAGCAAAGGGGTTTGAATATTGGAAGAGTAGAAGCAACTAAAGAAAGCTGCTATAGGGGAAGTAGAGGGAAGAGCGTGAGTTTATTTTTGATGGTTTAAAATGTAGGCATGGGCTCTCCTTATATAGGCATATTAACCCTCAGTTCATATAGTAAAGTCGGTGGTCAGTTCTAATAGGATTATGATTTTCCAATCTACATTAGGATTTCTTGTTGCTTAATTTATGGGAGATTATTCAATACCCCTGGAGCAGCGCCACGTGGTGCCGCAAAACCATTTTACCGTCATACATTTGAATGGAACCTACACAGGTCTTGGACCCCACGTTGAATGTGTGGTTAAAAAAGTATGTGGCTGGGTTATCACGTGGCGGTTTCAAAAACAATGAATAACTTTTCTTAATTAAGAGAAATTATGTAAGAGCACATGTAAACTGCAACGTCCCAGTCCTACTACTCTCACCTTTATATGGCTTAAATGTTCTTGAATGGTCCTCAAAAAGATCATCTAAAAAAAATGATTCTTGGTGTTCATCTAACTAAGGCTCCATTTGTTTTGACGTAAAATGTTTTACCTACTTTTCAGTATTTGGATGGGAAAAAGACAGTTAATTGTTTTACCAGGTAAAATATTTTAGGTCATATGGATGAAAATATTTTTCTCTCAGTAAGTCATTTTTGATTTCCAATTCATTCCACGTGCTCGATCATCCTTTTCATTCATGACCTCGTCTCTTCCTCCAAGGCCCCAGCCTTTTCATTCCCAATATGTTTGCAATGTCCAAGCACTCTAACTTCACAATCAAACCTTAATCACATATAAAACAACTATCTTGATGGTTTTTCCAAAAAAAACATTTCCACTATCAACCAAACACCCCAAAACACAAACACAAATTTTCTTTTCGGCAAAATTGTTTTTCATGAAAAATAATTTTGCACCGAAAAATATTTTATGTTGAAACAAACGGAGCCTAAATGTAATCTGAACATGCGGACACCAATGTAAAATTAGCCCTGTTTTCTGGGTTGAGGACCACCTAACGACTCACTAAAGAAGTTGAGCACGGTGTGTGATTAGAGTAAACCAAATAAGTTGAATGTTACTGTGTTACTCAATATTTGAACGAATAGATTTGAACGGTTAATTTTCTTCTTGATTTTTCTTGATTAATTTCCAGGAATTTTGGTAAATAAGTGGCTGAAGATTTCAGCGACTTCTCCGTCGGTACATCATCTGGGTTCAATCGATTCAGGTGTGAGTTAATCTTTTTCCTCATGGAGATTGTGAGGACTTGCTTGTTTAGGGGCTGCTGTAAGGCGGTTCATGCTCCGAAAATGGTTCTTATTGAAATGTTATGGAGAATAAACATGTGAAAAATTAATTATACTTTCCAATTTTTGTGCAAGATTCTTTTATTAAATATTTCTAAGCTCAAGACGACCTGAGACTTGAGAGTTTGCTACTTCCTATGCAAGGATGGAGCCAGGGAGTACTAGTAATATGCGTGGAAGATGGAAAGAGTTGCAAGCTTTATTCTGGAACGAGTGTCCATTTGCATATTATATTCATTGCTTCGCTCATCTGCTCCAATTAGCATTGGTAGCGGCATCTAAAGAATTAAGTTATACTATCTGTCAATATAATTGGCTCATCTCTTAAATAAAAAGCATGATCAATTTAGAGGTATTTAAGCTGTAGAAATTGATGTAAGGCTAGCTAGTGATGATGACGAGCTTGAGATTGGTAAAGGAAATAATCGAATTTTCATACTTTGAAACGAGCTGGAGATCGATACTCGATGGGCCGGGTTCTCATTTTGGTTCTATTTCCCGTTTAATGATTTTATTGAGTGCGCGCAACTTGTTTAGTGTTAAAAGAGATTATCAATGACGAAGAAAGCACCTCTACTCGAGTGTGCAGAAGTAGATGGAGCTTATGATGCCATTTGATAAGCACCCAACGTCGTTCTTAGTGCTTAAAATCCGTTAGTTTATCGCTTTTATTTAGAATAAAATGCCGTTTTAGGCGATATTGCACGTAAGGTAGTTTCTTTAATTTTGTATGTAAATCGTTGAATAAAGCATGATTTTGAAGCTTGGAACAAGTGTGGAGGTGTCCAAGGCCTAAGGTTGTGAAGAACGAAGCTGCCGAAGTCCGGAAATGAAGAATCAAAGAGCCGTCGGGTGGCCGGGGCCGTTGGATGCCAAGATGGAGGCCAAAAGCTGAAGAATCAGCAATATCGAAGGCTGTATCGATATAACCCTTTGGTTGTATCGAAATCCATTTGCAACCAGAATCCAGTGGGCTCGTAGCCATTAGGTATCGATACAACCCTTTGGTTGTATCAATACCGAGTAGCTACGGCGGCCAAGTGGAATAGTTCAAAGCTGCTCAGTATCGATATAACCCTTTGGTTGTACCGATACTAAGGCGTTACGTGGCAGTTTTTAGTTCATTTTTGAGATATTTGCTGAGAGAAAGGGGATGTGTATAAATACCTCTCACCTCACAAATATCTGGACGTTTTTCTAGATCTAGATTAGAATTTGCACTGGGGTAATCGGGTACAGTGTATCACCCCAACAATTTCCGGTCCTTCACTGAGGAGCACGCCAAGCCCAGCTTGTTTTTTTTAATTTTTCCTAGGTGCACCACCTAGATCTAGACCAACATAATCCGAGCACAATCATCTCAACCTATCTCACTGAACGGGATAATTTATATCCAAATATCATTCACATAATTCCCATCAAGTATTCAAGCTCCAAGTATACACTAAACTTCAAATACGCATAAACTATTTCACTAGCACATGTAACTTTTAAACATTTAGCATCTCTACACCTCAATAACCCAAAAATCTCGAGAATTTAACAAGTATCAACAAAAGCCCATCTTTTCCATGTGAGATCTTAAAACCCTAACACAAATATTCACATAATTTAAAGAATGCTCATGTTCTACAAACAAATCCGCAACATTTACACTAAAAATAAACATATCAAGAGGGTTAGTCATGTATCCTACCTCAATGATGCAAATATCAAGCTCTGGCTTTTCAATCTCCAACAAACACTACAAGAAAATGCACCAACAGCGACCAAATTACCGACACAATGTATTTTTTGTCGGCAAAAGTATGTTTTTACCGATGAAAAAGTAGTATGTGTCGGTGAATGTAAGCTTTTTGGCGACAAAATAAATGCGTCGGCAAAAGTAAGATTGGCGGGAAATATTTTCCCGGGTAATATTTGCCGATGAAACTTTATTTTAGCGATGAATTGTGCATAGGCAAAAGTTGAATATTTTGGCGACGACATTTTTGCATCGGCAATAGTCTTGCGGGGAACCTTCAGTGACACAATGTGCATCGGCAAAAGTCAAATCTTTTGGTGACAAAATCTTTGTGTCGGCAATAGTTCGTATTCACATATAACATATATGTATGTATACGGTATAGATCTTATGTATAATTACATGTACATTTTATATATGTGTATATAAGGGAGTTTAAAGGGACACATGAAAATACACTATCTTAGTCACTCATTTCAGTGGCTGAGATAGTGTGTTTTTATGTGTATTTTTTGTGTCGCTTGAAACCATATTCCTATATAGTCTAACATATGATATGTATATTACATAGGGTACATCTGTATATATAGTGTACATACATATAATATATATGTTATACTCTCTCCTGTCACACAATTTGTCCGTAGGCAAGGGTAATTCGCTATATATAGTGTAATTTGTAAAAAAGAAAGTTTGAATTTTTTTTTTTAAAAAGCATTCTTTTAAGTTCTAGGTTTTGCAGACCGGTAAAATTTTGTGGAATGGAAAAGAGTATTATATACACACACACACATACAGCTAGCTTCTTATAAGGGCGCCCTTATTTTAGTTAAGGACGTCCCCTTTTCCAACTAAATTTCAATGATCCGAGCCGCTTAATGTGTTCAGAATATGATTTAAAGGGTGTTCGTGAGAAATCGGCAAAAAAAATGATCGGGAAGGGCTCGATTGGATCAATTTTTGATTAAAAAATACGCTATAATTGATCCAATTGAGCCCTTCCCAGTATTTTTTATGTTTTGCCGATTTCTTGCGGGTACCCTTAAAATCACGTTCTGAAACACATTGAGCGGTTTGGAACATCAAAATTCGATTAGAAAAGGGAACGTCCTTAACTTAACAAGTTAAGGACGCCCTTATAAGAAATTTTGTGTATATATTTATGTGTTATATACGTATGTAGTATTTATATATAGGACGTACATATATGATATATGCAATATAGTAGATACTTACTACAGAAGATATAATATAATAGTATATATACTACCTATATAGGTTATATATTAGATCTTGTCATATTACCCACGAAAGAGTAAGTTGGTCTAGTGGGTAGGCGCGTAGTGTGGATACCTGGGGTCCCAAGTTCGAAACATGGGATGCGCGGAGCAACAATAGCAGATTTGGGTTTTTTTAAAATTGACTTTTGCCGATACAAAAGTCCCATCGCCAAAGGTTAACACATTCTCCAATTTTAGAACCCCATTTGCCGACAGGTTTTGCCGATGCAAACCTGTGTCGCTGAAACTATACTTTTGCCGACGAATAACAATTCACATCGGCGAAACCCTTTCCCGATATATCAACGCCGACAACTTGCCGACGCAAAATTTTTCATCGGCGAAAACCTTTGCCGACCCATATATACTTTTGCCAATGTGCTTCGTTGTATTGCCAAATCCGCATTTTCTTGTAGTGAAACCCACTTCTAGCTCCAAAATCCTTGAGCTCTAGGTATGAAGATTTGCGAGGTTGATTGTGTGTAGCGAGAGAGACAATGAGGGAGTCAAGAGAAGAAATAAAAAAAACAAAGAAGCCCCGGAAATGGAAAAATGGGGGAGCCGATCGATCTTCTCCTGGAATAAAAATATGATTTTTCGAAAAAAAATCATACCATAGGTCCCTCTAGTTCCATAGCTACTCTAATTAATCTCCTAGGTTCGATAATTGATGGTCCGATCCCAAAAACTCAAATTTTGCCTCAAACGTATATCTAATCATATTAAAAATCTCGGGATACACACATGGGTCCCACATCACTCAGACAACATGTCCACATGGCAACCTACAATCAATTAAAATAAATAATAATAAAATCGAGTTCTTACAGGTATGGTTGGTTTTCACAATTCTTGTCAAATTTAAAGACAATTGCTTCCTGTCAAATTATTTGAAGTCAAGATTGGATATATTTGTGGTGCCAATTCTGAGCATTGGAAGCTCTACTTACGGGAGATTCAACTCCCCATTGATCATGCTCTAATAAAATACGAAGATAATTCCAAAAGAAAAAAAGATTTCTACTTTAACATTTCAAATGTATGTAAAACCTCAATTATGTCTACACTATTGTGCCTTTTAAAATCACCAGCATATACATAGAGAAACTTTATTTGCTCAATTCATTCAAAGTTATTAAACACCAAATAAGCAAAACTTAGAAGAAAAGAAAAAGAAAAGGGAAAAAAAGAAGAAGCAATTTAGCTGTCTAAAACAATCTAAGTTATGGTACCGTGAAGATTACAGAAGAAACAGAGAGAGATAAACAAATTCTTTCGAATTTGGCTATCCATTGTTGTTCCTCTTCAAGATTATATGTATTCTGTGATCCAGTAACCATTCTTGTTCTTTTTCTTTTTCCACGAGTGATAAATATGTTCCACATATGTTGCTTCCCCGCTCCGCTCTTCCTCTTCCCAATTATAGTCGGTAGGTTTAATCAAACTTTGCTCATACGCAGTTACATAAAAATGGCGATCCTTTGGATTTGAAATTCTCCTATGGGAATTGTCAGTCCGATTGAATGCCCTAATTATATGGCAAGCGTATTCCCAACCCCAAGTTAGAATTTTGCCATTCTTTGTATAACCTAATGGTGCCAACAACTCATGATAAGGACTATAAGTCAAACAATCTGAAACAACAATAATACTAGTCCAAGAGTTTAGCACACCATATTCTTTCATTACTAATAACTCAACACTTTTTTCACCCGTGCAGCGAAACATACAAAGGCATCCATCCAAAGTTCCCAATCCACAAATGATATCTCCGTCCTCACCTCTAGGATCTGGCATCGGTACCTCCTCAAATTTGTCCATATGAGCATCAAAGTAAATAATTTGGTGGGGTGAAAGGAAATAAGTACCTGGATCAAAATTCTTAGAGGCATACCAATGAAGATTTTCATTGACTATAGGCCCCGAATTCACTGTTTGTACGTTATACGGGAAGTGAATCATCGTCCAACTTTTACCTCTGAAGCTACCAACCACTACGATTTCGCCTCTGTAACTTGGAGTTTGGTGAGCAAGGGCAAGAACGGCCTTGTACTCATCACTGGTGGAGTCAGAGCAAAGCCCCGAACAAACTCGGTAGCCCTCGTCACGCAACCGGTCAAATGCTAGCACTTTCTGTTGGTGTTCATGTTCCTTGGAACACGAACGCTTTTCGTGTGAAGTACTTCCTGTTGGTGTTCGTCAATGGAGTGCGGTGAAAAGGAATATGCTCTTGCTCCCAAGTGGGACAGGACGAGAACTATCGGTGGGCCGGTTTTTGCGACCGATATGTCAGAGATCAAAGAACGCCATTGCTTGGAAACCAAAGTGAATCGGGCAAGAGAATATAGGGGTAATTGTGATAGTATTTCGACAATGATTTCTTCTGGAATAATAATATTTGGGAAACTTGATTCTGCTGTCGATGTACCCTTTTTTCTCTTCATTCTTCTCCTTCTCCGTCCTCCTGACATATTTTTCTTCCTTCCCGTTCTCCCTTGAAAACTGTTTATTGGGGCTAGGGTTTTTCTTGTTTATGGGGCTAGGGTTTTTCTTTGGGCTTTTGGGGCTAGCAATTTATAGAGGTGAGATATTTCAGGGTTGTTTGGCAAAATAAGCTAAATGAATTTTTTTTCCTTTTATTCTTAGTTTTTTTTTCTTCATATTTTCTAGTTTTTCGTTGATTTTTTAGGCACTTACTGTATTTATGATGAGAGGAATCTAAAAAAGTAAAAAATTATGATCAAAATTCAATTTTTTTTTGAATAAAAGAAAAAAAAATTGTATGTAATAAAAAAGAATTTGAGTTTCGATCGTAATTCTTTACCTTTTAGATTTCTCTTATCTAAAAGAAGCAATAATCTTCAAAAAAATTAACAATTATAATTTTTGTTGAAGAAAAACAAAAAAATATGTCATTTGTTTATTATTTCAAATGAGGCCGTTGGGCTTCTAGGTTTAACTTTTCTGTTTCTATTCTTTTGCCTGTTTGTTAGCGGGATGGTTTGGTTGGATTATTTATTTACCTGAATAATCTCTCTCTCTCTACTGAATCTTGATTCTTGACTGAACACTGATACAGAAATCCAACCCCAGGGGGTACGTCTTCCAACCTGGTATTGGGTGCTGAAAACTTCGGTTTGAAGTGCATGTAATGGTACTATGGCAACAACTGTGGTTGTTTTTCCTTGGCATTTGGTTTGTAATGGCAGCCTAGATTGTTTTTTTTTTTTTTTTGAATTTGGTTTCATGGTTTGTATTTTGTAATGGCAAGTGACTTTTTTTTTTTAAAGTTTTGGAATCTTTGGATCCCCGATTCCCCGCGGGGATCCCCGTTCCCCGTTTGGGGTAGAGATGGAGGGTACAAATAAATCCCTGGTGGGGATCGGGGCGGGGATGGGGAGGGATTTGGGTTCGGGGATAGTGGTATCCACCCCCGACCCTCCCCATTGCCATCCCTACTCCCCACATGCAAACCCAACATGTATTTTATTTTCCAAGGGTACTTTGTCATTCTGCTACTCTTTTTTATTTCCATAAAAAACATAATTTGTGGTATTTTAAATTCAAGCTGTGTTACGATTATACATGCCAGTTGTTAAAGAATTGAAAGAGATAAACGATTGATTTTATCGAAGTTTTTGAAAAGAAAGAAATTTGGTTTTGGAAAAAAGGATTTTTATTGAAAATCCTCCGGTATTCCTGAGCGAATCAACGGTTCCGGTATTTGGGCACGAATCAACGGATTCTAGCTATTCAAGCTCGAATCAACGGAGTTTGATCATTAAAGGTCATGTATTTCTCTACATTACATCTATTTGAAAATAAATGAATTTTTGTAGGAGGATTATGATGATGGATGAAACGGATTTTGATGACGAGTGATAAAGAAGTGAGAAATGATTGTGGAATCATGTATGATGTGGTAAAACGGTTGTGAACTCATTATTTGGTTTACTATGATTGATGTGAGAAAGTTAATGGTTCGAGTTAGACGTGTGAGTTGATGAGTATTGCACATAGAATTTTTAGAGTCCTTTGGCCATAGCATGCTGTTCTTTGATAGTCATACGTACCTTGGGCATATCTGTCGTAGTTCACTCACTCTGAATGCATAACTCATTATATTTTCTTATAACTTGTGTATAGATTTCTCTACTGGACTAGTGTAGCTCAACCTATCATTTTCAGGTACATTACAGGTCATTGTCATGGAGTGCTTGGAGTGCATGCTAATGTCGTTGTTTAAAGCTATTTTCGGAAGCACTTGATAATCTTTGTATAACAAACTGTATTGTATTGTATTTTCTATCGTGGAACTCTATAATTTATGGGGCAAGTTTGTCGATTTGGGGATTGATCTATCTTTTGGGCTATTAATTGTAACTCCGGTGAGGATTTTAATTATCAAATGTTATTATTATTTATCTTGAAAATCGAGGGCGTGACAATCAATGACGAAGATAGCACCTCTACTCAGCATGCAGAAGTAGATGGAGCTTATGATGCCATTTAATAAGCCCAATAACGTCGTTCTTAGTGCTTAAAGTTCATTAGTTTACCACTTTTATTTAGAATAAAATACCGTTTTAGACGATATTGCACGTAAGGTAGTTTCTTTAGTTTTGTAGATAAACCGTAAATGAATCATCTCAAAACATAATGAATGGAAGTTAATGCATTTGGTAACCACAACCAATGTGCTAATTCAAAAGTTTAGAGAAAGGATGGGATCATTTGCTAGAGAAAGTCACTCTATTTTGTGAAGAACATGGGATAATTTATTAATTTGTCCCAGATATCATGAGCTCATACAGGAGGTCGAGGTCGTGTTCGAAAAGATCCCATCACCAATGGGCATCATTTGGAGGTCGATATTGGACGGTGGGTTTATGGTCCCTCACGATTAGTATGAGTGTTGGCCAGGACACTTGATTATAAAAAATAAATATAATAGAATAAATGATATGCTACGTCAATCAAAAACCGTTAAAAGGGCATTCCTTAGTAGATTCATGGTTCAGGAAGGCACAAAACCATGGAAAAGAAAGGTCATGTCTCTAATTCAAGACTCGACCAAAATTGATCACCTCCTCCAAATCCATTTACTCCTCATCAAAACCTCACTCCAACCAAAACAATTTCGTTCTCTCCGAGTTCTTGGGCCGATACTTTTCGTGTTCTTCGACCCATGATTTGTCCTATGCCCGGTCTGTATTTGCTTCAATTGAATGTCCAGACAATTCCAATTCCATTTGGAACACAGGGTCCGATTTAATTTGTTCATCCTCGCTAAATGAGGGTGAACATTACACTCACTCCCATTGGTCCTTTTTAACTTGTAGGTTCCACAAATTTTATCCATAGTTAGCATCAAAAAGCCAAAATTCATGGAACAAAATCGGACTCGTTCTTGTTGAAATGTATGCCAACTTGCCAAGTTTGATTGCATAGAAATTTCCAGGGAGTTTTTGATGAAATTAGCAGCCCCGATGTAGTTTCTTGTAATGTTATGGTGGGTGAGTATGGTTGTGGTGGGAAAGTAACGCTAGCGCGAGAACTATTTGATAAAATGTCTGCGAGAGACTTGGTTTCTTGGAATACGATGATTCATGGGTATGACTCTTCCGGTGATCACTTGGGGGGAAGAAATTATTTTAGAACTATTTGATAAAATGTCTGCGAGAGACTTGGTTTCTTGGAATACGATGATTCACGGGTATGACTCTTCCGGTGATCACTTGGGGGGAAGAAATTATTTTCAGGACTTGGAGTCCTATGACTGCCTGCCCCAAAATTGGGCAATTAACGATGCATTGAGGCTCTTTCATGAGATGTAGTTAGCGAATGTGGTGCCCGATAAGGTCACCATGGTTAGCGTGTTATTGGCATGTGGAGATGTAGGTGCTTTAGGGGCTTTTTGACTTTTTTGGTCCCCAAAGTATTTCTGCCGTGCCATTTTGGTCCCCAATATTTCAATTGCTAACATTGCATCCCCAAAGTATTAATTTTGTCTTCAAATGGTCTCTGCGGCTCACGCCGTTCCTTCCCTCCGTCAAAACCAAGGACAAACTTGGTATTTCACATCAAAACGTTGTCGTTTGGTTGGAAATATTGATTTTTCGGCTTTTTGACTTTTTTGGTCCCCAAAGTATTTTCGCTGTGCCATTTTGGTCCCCAATATTCCAATTGCTAACATTGCATCCCCAAACTATCAATTTTGAATTTAAATGGTCCCTGCGGCTCACGCCGTTCCTTCCCTTTGTCAAAACCAATGGCAAGCTTGGTATTTCACCTCAAAACGGTGTCGTTTGGTTGGAAATATTGATTTTTCTCTCCATGGTTCTCTTAGGGTTCTCATTGAAAGCCTCAAAGTCAAAAAAATAATTATGACTCTTTAGGATAAAATGATCAAAAAATTAAGATCTTCGCACATGTTCAAACAGATTGAAATTTTGAACACTTAATTTTTTCACCATATTTTTTAATTTATAAATAGCCTAAAAAAATCAAGTGTTTCAATTTTCAACCCGTTTGAACCGGTGCGAAGATCTTAATTTTCTGATCATTTTATCCTAAAGGGTCATAATTAATTTTTTGACTTTAAGGCTTTCAATGAGAACCCTAAGAGAACCATGGAAGAGAAATATCAATCTTATATATTTTTAGGCTATTTATATATCAAAAAAATAATTATGACCATTTAGAATAAAATGATCAAAAAATTAAGATCTTCGCACAGGTTCAAACAAGATTGATACTTTGGTTTTGACGGAGGGAGGGAACGGCATGAGCCGCAGGGGACCATTTAAAGACAAGATTGATACTTTGGGGATGCAATGTTAGTAATTGAAATATTGGGGACCAAAATGGCACAGAGAAAATACTTTGGGGACCAAAAAAGTCAAAAAGCTGAAAAATCAATATTTCCAACCAAACGACACCGTTTTGATGTGAAATACCAAGTTTGCCCTTGGTTTTGACGGAGGGAAGGAACGGCGTGAGCCGCAAGGACCATTTAAAGACAAAATTGATACTTTGGGGATGCAATGTTAGCAATTGGAATATTGGGGACCAAAATGGCACGGCGGAAATACTTTGGGGACCAAAAAAGTCAAAAAGCCGTGCTTTAGGCATTGGCAAGATGGTTATCGATAGAAGTACTAGAATGGAAATAATACACCCCAAGATTGTAACTGCTCTTGGGCATCCTCAATGTTGCAATCTTTGATGAGCACGAGAAAGAGAAGGCGTGAGTATAGCTAACGAGACCTTGGCATTTCATATTTGCCTTGCCAGAGTACTGCATTTGCGACAACTCTAATCTTGACTTCAAATTTAAAGATCTCAACACTGTTTGAAAGTTTCTGATATTTTGACGTCTGTAAATATAGCATTCCGTTCACATGTTTATTTTGTGAATTCAACACGGGTATGGTTGGTTTTCGCAATTCCTGTAAAATTCGAAGGCAATTGCTTCCTGTCAATTAAATTATTTGAAGTCAAGATTGGATACATTTGTGGTGCCAATTCTGAGCATTGGAAGCTCTATCGACGGGAGATTCAAATCCCCATTGATCATGCTCTAATAAAATAAACTGTTGTGCCTTTTAAAATCACCAGCATATACATAGACAAACTTTATTTGCTCAATTCCATTCAAAGTTATTAAACACCAAATAAGTCTTAGAAGAAAAGAAAAAGAAAAGGGAAAAACAAAACCAATTTAGCTGTCTAAAACAATCCAAGTTATGGTGTAGATCAAAGAAGAAAGAGAGAGAGAGAGAGAGAGAGAGAGAATCAGATTAACATGACCAGCTTCTCCCTACCGAGCAATTATCCACTCTTCATTCCAAGCAGATTATTAGAATTCTTTCGAGTTTGGCTCTCCATTCATGTTGTTCCTCTTCAAGATTATAGTCCAGTGACCATTCTTGTACTTCTTTATCACTTTCCGAGGGCGATAAATATGTTCCACATATGTCGCTTCCCCTTTCTGCTCTTCCTCTTCCCAATTATAGTCGGTAGGTATAATTAAACTTTCCTCATACGCAGTTACATAAAAATGGCAATCGCGACCCTTTGGATTTGAAATTCTCCTATGGGAATTGTCAGTCCGATTGAATGCCCTAATTATACGCCGACCGCATTCCCAACCCCAAGTTAGAATTTCGCCATTCTTCGTATAACCCAATGGCGCCAACGACTCATAATAAGGACTAGATGTCAAGAAATCTGAAACAACAATAATACTAGTCCAAGAGTTTTGCACACCATATTCTTTCATTACTAATAGCTCAACACTTTTTTCACCCTTGCAGCGAAACATACAAAGGCATCCATCCAAAGCCCCCAATCCACAAATGATATCTCCGTCCTCACCTCTAGGATCTGGCATCGGTACCTCCTCGAATTTATTCATATGTGCATCAAAATAAATAATTTGGTGGGGTGAAAGAAAATAATTACCTGAATTAACCTTAGAGGCATACCAATGAAGATTTTCATTGACTACAGGCCCCGAATTCACTGTACGTACACTATACGGGAAGTGAATCATCGTCCAACTTTTACCTCTGAAGCTACCAACCATTACCAATTCGCCTCTGTAACTTGAAGTAATTTGGTGAGCAAGGGCAAGAACGGCCTTGTACTCATCACTGGTGGAGTCATAGCAAAGCCCCGAACAAACTCGGTAACCCTTGTCACACAATCGGTCAAATGCTAGCACTTTCTTGAAGAATCTAACCAGTGGATTCCACAAGAACAAATCCTCGTCGGAATGCATGAGCAACAACCCGTTACACGTTCCCAGGAGTCGAATGTTGTTCCTATTAACGAATACATTCATGTTCCATGGAACACGAACTCTTTTCATGTGAAGTACTTTCTGTTGGTGTTCGTCAATGGAGTGGGGTGAAAAGGAATATGCTCTTGCTACCGAGTCAGACAGGACGAGAACCATCGGTGGGCCCGTTTTCGCGACGGATATGTCAGAGATCAAAGAATGCCATTGCTTGGAAACCAAAGGCCCCGTTCAGTTGCCAGGAAAGTACAGGAAATGATGAGAAAATCAACTTTCTCATGACTTTTGTAGTGTTCAGTTGGCAGGAAAGTAGTAGGAAACATGTTTTTAAGTTTTCCTGCAAGATTTACTTTCTTGCAAAAGTGATCCGGCCAAAAGCATAGGATTTTGCGTCACGGGAAAAGTTTTATCCATTGTGGGGCCAAAATAATTGACGGGTAAGAAAAAAAGTGAATGACGCCAATAACAAAAAAATACAAATTAGGTTCTTAGAAAGACACTTCGAGATTTATGTGAGCAACAATAATTTCGACTACTATGGTGCTTTCTGAGATAATTGTGGAAAAAGATTGGTAGTTTATTTTTTTTGGAAGTATTTATTTATCTTGTCATTAGTCTTCAATTTTGTTTTGTACTAACTAATTTTCAGTGAGTTTTTGCATCGGCAACTAATCAAGCACGGTTGTTTAATATTTATTTATTTAGTTATCATCTACTTATTTTTTAAACTTTATTTGTACGGTTGATTATTAGATAATGTCAATTTAAATGGGAGATTTGCATGATCATTCAGAATATAGCAAATTGAATAGAAAATTGCAAGTCGATTTTTTCATTTCATGTTAAGGCTTTGTATTAGATAAAATACATTTTCCGTATGTGTTAACTTTTGAAATATGATAGCCTATTATTTAGCTCTCAAAGTTAATTTTATTTAAAATTAGCCATGGAAATAAAAATAAAAAAGTTTCTTATAAGTGTCTTTTCCCGGCAAATGAACCACTAAACTTTAGTTTTTCTGCCAAAAAAAACTGTCAAATGAACACTTACAAGAAAATAGATTTCTTTTTCCTTTACTTCACTTGACTTAACTTTTCCTGAGAATAACTTTCTGGTACAATATTCCTGGCAACTGAACGGAGCCAAAGTGAATCGAACAAGAGAATCGAGGGGTAATCGTGACAGTATTTCGACAATGATTTCGTCTGGAATAATAATATTTGGGAAACTTGATTCTGCTGTCGATGTACCCTTCTTTCTTTTCATTCTTCTCCTTCCTTCTGACCTAACTGTTTATGGGGCTAGGGTTTTTCTTTTCGGTTTTTGGGGCTAGCATTATATTTATAGAGGTGAGATATTTCAGGGTTGTTTGGCAAAATAAGTCAAATGATTTTTTTTTCTTTATTCAATTTTTTTCGCATTTCCTAGTTTTTTGTTGAATTTTTGAGAATTATCACCACGTCGCCATGTGGTGCCCCGAATCCTTTTACCACCGTACATTTGAAGAGAACCTACACACGGGTCTTGAACCCCACGTCGAATGTGTGGTGAAAAAAGTGTGTGAAATATCACGTAACGGTACCCCAAGAGGATTGAATAACTTTTCCTAATTAAGAGCATTTATGTAAGAGCACATTTAATCTGCAAGGTGTGCTTCGATTAGTTTTAACAATAGGGCCTAAAGTCCCTAAACCATTGAGTTCTATGACATCCTCTTGCTTTCCAAAACAACTTTCTAATTTTCATTTAGGCTCCGTTTGTTCGACGTCATTTTCCATTATTTGATTGGGCAATAACTGTTTGAAATATTTTCCAATGTTAATTTTTTTTTTACCTTTAATGATTGAAAATGTTTTCCTCTAAAATTATACCCGTAAGTCAATTTTATCTCTTTAGACGCCAGCCTTCTCTAATTTGTTTCTTCACCTTTACACTCCTAAAATTATACTCTGGAGAGGTTATTAACAGAGAGAGAGAGAGAGAGAGAGAGAGAGAGAGAGAGAGAGAGAGAGAGAGAGAGAGAGAGAGAGAGAGAGAGAGAGAGAGAGAGAGAGAGAGAGAGAGAGAGAGAGAGAGAGAGAGAGAGAGAGAGAGAGCCTAGAGCTCTTGGTTGCATCCATGACCATGATCTTCTCTTTTGTAAATATGATTTTTCTTTTTTTATAATTTTATCAATCATGAGTATATATGTATACATACATAAATTATTTGAAAGTTTATGTGATTATTTGACATTTGTAAATATGGCATTCAGTTCACATGGTTATTTTATGAACTCAACACGGGTATGGTGGGATATATTTGTGGTGCCAATTCTGAGCGTTGGAAGTTTTATCTACGGGAGATTTTTTTTTTTTTTTTCAAGAAAAAAAAATAAAATAAAATAAAATAAAATAATTGGTCATGCGGGAGATTCGACTCGCCATTAATTGGTCATGCTCTAATAAAATAAGAAGAGAATTCCAAGGGTGGCGCTAATGCCACGATAGTTTTTGCTAATCCCACGACAATTCTTCTAGTTTGACAGTTCTATCCTCGATCGCCCCCTCCCTTTGATCGTTCACAGCTCTTCCCACTTCCCTCGCCTTCTTCACTCTAAAATCTCGGTTACTTCTCTTTCACCTCTCCACTTGTTTCTCTCTATTTTCTAGATCTGTTGCCGTAGATGGAGAGAGCAATGATTTTAGGTTTGCCGATCTAAATGTGCTCTGCAACTATTCTAATTACAAAAGAAGCCCTTATCTCTTCATTTGCACACAACAAGAACGATGATTGACTTCTTTTGAAGATGATGCCAGTGAATTTTTTATTTTTTTTTGATCTGATGCCAGTAATATCCGACAATTGTCGATTTCAGCAACTCCTCGGTAATCACCACTCAATTTCTATCTGTAACATACTGTATAGGGATGTAAAAGAAAATGTCGAACCAAACCGACAACCCAAAGCAAAAAGATTAACCACACCATGGCACGAACTGAGAGAGAGAGAGAGAGAGTGTTCATTGAATCTCTCCTCTTCGACTTCTTCATCTTGTTTGAAGATGGGGCTTTCACTAATTTATTTCTTCAATACACAAAAATGACTCCACGATGTATAATCTGATGCTTCATTTGAAGGTCAGGAGAAATAATTGACAAGAGGTCTGAATCGTTCATGAAATGAGGATTAACTGAATGGGTCGGTGGAGGGGAGAGGTGGGTAAAACGGGAATCCAAAGAGGTGAGAGAAACTTTATGTGCTCAATTCCATTCAAAGTTATTAAACACCAAATAAGCATATCTTAGAAGAAAAGAAAAAGATAAGGGAAAAAAAAAAACCAATTCAAGTTATGGTGAAGATCAAAGAAGAAAGAGAGAGAGAATCAGATTAACATCACCAGCTTCTTCCTACCGAGCAATTATCCACTCTTTATTCCAAGCAGACTACTAGAATTCTTTCGAGTTTGGCTCTCCATTCATGTTGTTCCTCTTCAAGATTATATGTACTCAGTGGTACTCCAGTAACCATTCCTGTTCTTTTTCATTTTCCGCGAGCAATAACTATGTTCCACATATGTCGCTTCCCCTTTCTGCTCTTCCTCTTCCCAATTATAGTCGGTAGGGGTAATCAAACTTTCCTCATACGCAGTTACATAAAAACGGCCATCGCGATCCTTCGGATTTGAAATTCTCCTGTGAGAATTGTCAGTCCGATTGAATGCCCTAATTATATGCCGAGCGTATTCCCAACCCCAAGTTAGAATTTCGCCATTCTTCGTATAACCTAATGGCGCTAACAACTCATAATAAGGACTAGAGGTCAAAAAATCTGAAACAACAATAATACTAGTCCAAGAGTTTTGCACACCATATTCTTTCATTACTAATAGCTCAACACTTTTTTCACCCTTGCAACGAAACATACAAAGGCATTCATCCAAAGCTCCCAATCCACAAATGATATCTCCGTCCTCACCTCTAGGATCTGGCATCGGTACCTTCTCGAATTTATTCATATGTGCATCAAAGTAAATAATTTGGTGGGGTGAAAGGAAATAAGTACCTGTATCAATATTCTTAGAGGCATACCAATGAAGATTTTCATTGACTATAGGCCCCGAATTCACTGTACGTACGCTATACGGGAAGTGAATCGTCGTCCAACTTTTACCTCTGAAGCTACCAACCACTACGGATTCGCCTCTGTAACTTGGAGTTTGGTGAGCAAGGGCAAGAACGGCCTTGTACTCATCACCGGTGGAGTCATAGCAAAGCCCTGAACAAACTCGGTAGCCCTCGTCACGCAATCTGTCAAATGCTAGCACTTTCTTGAAGAATCTAACCAGTGGATTCCACAAGAAAAAATCCTCGTCGGCACGCATGAGCAACAACCCTTTACATGATCCCAGGAGTCGAATCTTGTTCATATTAACGAACGCATTCATGTTCCATGGAACACGAACTCTTTTCATGTGAAGTACTTTCTGTTGGTGTTCGTCAATGGAGTGGGGTGAAAAGGAATATGCTCTTGCTCCCGAGTCGGACAGGACGAGAACAATCGGTGGGCCGGTTTTCGCGACGGATATGTCAGAGATCAAAGAACGCCATTGCTTGGAAACCAAAGTGAATCGAACAAGAGAATCGAGGGGTAATCGTGACAGTATTTCAACAATGATTTCTTCTGGAATAATAATATGTGGGAAACTTGATTCTGCTGTCGATGTACCCTTCTTTCTCTTCATTCTTCTCCTTCTCCTTCTCCTTCTCCTTCCTCCTGACATATTTTTCTCCCTTCCCGTTCTCCCTTGAAAACTGTTTATTGGGGCTAGGGTTTTTCTTGTTTATGGGGCTGTGGTTTTTCTTTTGGGCTTTTGGGGCTAGCAATTTATAGAGGTGAGATATTTCAAAATAAGTTAAATGAATTTTTTTCTTTATTCTTAGTTTTTTTTTTCGCATTTTCTAGTTTTTCATTGATTTTGGAGGATTATCGCTTATTTATGATGAGAGGAATCTAAAAAGTATAAAATTACGATCAAAACCCAATTTTGTTTTTGAGTAAAAGACAAAAAAAAAAAAAAAATTGTATGTAATCGAAAAAAATTTGAGTTTCGATCGTAATTCCTTACCTTTTAGATTTTCCTCTTATCTTGAAGAAGCAATAATTTTCAAAAAATTTACAAATATAATTTTTTTTGAATAAAGACAAAAAAAATAAGTCATTTGTTTATTATGTCAAATGAGGCCGTTGGGCTTCTAGGTTTAACTTTTCAGTTTCTATTTTTTCGCCGGTTTGTTAGCATGATGGTTTGATTGGTTTAATTATTTACCTGAACTAATCAATCTGGAATTAATTAATTCGGTGTTTGGTAGACATACACATTGAGACTATTTATCCCGATGACAATTTAATCCCTCTGTTGTAGGATTATTTATAGCCACCCCAACCCTCTTCATAAATTAAGGAATATTTAAATATTCATGCTGTCACGCCCTCGATTTTCAACATAAATAATAATCATTTGTAATAAATAAAATCCTCGCTGAGTACAGATAATACCCAAACAACATTTCTTTCCCCTGTTCTCAAATTAAATACAAAAGTTTCAATCCTGGCTCAAGGCCCCAAATTATCAAATACCAGTACCAAAGAAAAATAATGTTACAATTTACAATAATCATTCTTCTAAATACTTCTCTTGATAACCTTTCAATAATATGATCATGCGTGCACATCACGTACGCCATGTCAACTCTTGAATTGTACCTGAAATTGATAATAGGTTGAGCTACACTAGCCCAGTAGAGAAATCTTTACACAAGCTATAAGAAAATGTGATAAAATATACACCAGAGATGAATGAGTTTCAATGAGCGATCACGAGCAATGAAGGTTCACCACAATAGACAAACAGACATCGACTTCTATGTTCTAAGCATCTCATCGGGATTCCTATCAAGCACGTGTCAAACTAGAAGCTGTACTAAGTTTACATCAAACCGAACAAACCTACAACAGATTCTCAACCGCTTCATTTACCTCATACGTGAACACCACATTCTATCTCAATTTCACATTACTAATTGTAAAATCTCTTTCCCTTAAAACTTTCCTTTTGATTGCAAAATGACTTGTGAAAACAAAACGAAACCAAATACGAGTCAAGCTCTATGATTCGAGCTTGAATACCGGAATCCGTTGATTTGTGCCCAAATTCCGGAAGCCGTTGATTCGCTCAAGAATACCGGAGAATTTTTAATGAAAATCCTCTTTAACCAAAACCAACATCCTCCCATTAACTTCATAAACCAATAACGTGTCGTTAAGAGTTTGAGCCGAAGCTCCAGCCAGGCATTTACTCATTTAAGAGCCCTGAAAGCATACAATATGAGCATTTAGCTCCTGCCAGGCATTTACTCATTTAAGAGCCGTGAAAGCATGAAAGCATACAATATGAGCATTTAGCTCCTGCCAGACATTTACTCATTTAAGAGCCCTGAAAGCATACAATATGAGCATTTAGCTCCTGCCAGACATTTACTCATTTAAGAGCCCTGAAAGTCCTCTTTGTGTCCATATTTAACGTTTACATTCTTCCCACATTCTCATTTCACAAACATCAAATCATTCAATCGAATCCAAAGCCGTTTAATCAATTGCAACATAATCATCCCAAACAGTTCTATCACACATCGATTAAACTTCAAGCATTCTAAACGATCTACCAATACACCACATTGATTACATTTCAAAACGTTTCAAACTGTCAACCATAGCATGACTCCGACTATTAAATTAACACACATCCTTCCCTTTAAGTAAACCATAATACCACATATTACATACCAACCCATCACCACCCTACGTCATACCTCTTGCTATTGTTGACACCTAGACCTCATGGGATAAGCACCCAAAGAGTAAAAAGAAAACAACAAGACGGATCACGAGAACATGGATTTCGGTCTTACCTTTCGGATCACTAGACGGACACCCGTCTACCCACTCGCACTCACCACAATGCCTCGCATAACCTACGACACTCCTAAACAACCTTACGACATATCATTCGTCTATAACGATACCAAAGTTACGTTTAACGAGTGTCTCGGGAATGGGAACGATCAATGAGTCCTCAAAGGATGAACAACCAAGCTTAAAGATGGTTTAAAGGTGTTTTAGAGGTGCTAGAAGTGATTGAGAGTCAAAACAACAAAGTTCGGAACAAAACAGCAAATACTGACACTAAGGTCATTGTATCGATACTAACGAAATTAGTATCGATACAGAGAAGCTTCGAGGCAGTCCAGCGAGTGTTGTATCGATACGGATTTAGAGCCGTATCGATACAGGAGGCTTTCGAGCAGATTTACAGCAGATTTTCAAGGATTCAACTCAACGACGAACACAACAATCCAAGGTACGAACCAAGCATAAATTCATCACATAAACCCATAGAGTGTGTAAGAAATCCCTACCTCGAGTATCAAAGCTGAACCCCAACGAGAGATCGAGCCCTAGCTTCCAAAATCGACTCCGAGAGCAATACACCTCCACCGAGCACTAGCCAACGATGTACGAGCTCCAATACGCGCGTAGATGATGGATTGAAGGTTGGTTGACATGGGTTTTGAGTTTGGGGTGGAGTTTTTGAGTGATGGAGTGAGAGAGAGGGAGAAGCCGAGAGAGGGGAGGGAGATCGGGAGAAGAGAGAGAGTGGGAGGAGCATTTTACTCCTCTACACCCACACCCACACATATATATACTAACACAATTATAAATTGTACTTACACCCCTCTACTAACAATCTTATCACATCGACCCCAAATCAAATAAACTCAACAAATTTCACATTTTCCTCATTTATTCCATATTCTAACATCAATAAATCCTTTAAACGATTTTAAAAAATACGGGTCTCTACACATGCTATGTAAGAATTCATCCCCCATTTTTTCATGCTTATGTTTTCATCCTTACAATATGTAAAATACCATTATTACCCTTTATTCTATTTTAAATATAGATATTAAACATATATGAGCGAGAGTGAGTGAGAGAGAGAGGGAGGGCGACGGATGAAAAACCACTTCCTAAATCTATGGATGAAAACTGTTTCAAAAATGAAATAACAGGGGGAAGGATGAGATGATTATTTTTAAAATTTCAAATTTCCAACAAATCCCACTGATTCCTCAGTTCCATTATTTTCGGATGATAATGTAAGTTTTTCCATTATTTAAGGTCCCACGTTTTGTTGTTTACTCTTACCTTACTCCAAACGATCGTGTTTCTTCATCCTTTTCGTCCTTCTCCATCCTCTTTTCCGCAACAAGGTACGCTCATGGTCATTGTCCATGTAATTGCAGTTATGATGGTGTTAGTTTCATAGTAATTTATTTGTATCATTTACCATGAAACAGGTTTTACTGTTATTTCCATCTCATGCGGCATTAACTGCACCATCACCATGAAATTCATGTCCGAGTCATGCCTTATTGTTGTTCAAGTCATGCCATATTGTTTGATTCGTGGAAAAAATTAGATTGATGTATGAATGGTGTAGTCTAAGCAGATCCCCCTGGTTTTTTGCTTTTACATGGTTAATTATTTGCATCATTTACCATGAAATGGGATTGTTTGTTCAATCCATCTAATGCTTAATCAATTTCACCGTCTTCATGAATCCTCAACTATTGCATCATCTAGATCTATTTCTCTTTGTTTCAACCTAGCCCCCCCTTTCACATTACGAGGCGTAACTCCTGAAATAAAGTTGGACAAACCATTACATCAGAAAAAGTGGGGTAAATTTCGTGACTGTTCATCAAGGTGTCATAACCACACAAGACTGTATAATTTATGAAATATGGATAATTTACAATCAAAACTGGTATTGGCCAAACTTATGTCATGCAACATGGATTATTTTGCAACAAAAAGGATATTAGCCAATTTTTCATGGTCAGTTGTCAATATTATGCAAGAATTGATTAAGTTGGCCACCATGCATGATAAAGTAACCATGTTTAAAGTGTCCATGATAAAATGACCATGTTTTTTAAAAATACTTACCATTCAATATTGACTAATTTTCAAGTAAACTAGTATTACCCAATATAAAAGGAAAAATATACCAGCAACTAGCATCAATTGACAATGAATTCTGGTTGGCAAATTTATATCATGGAACACGGATTATATAGCATCAAAACTCATTGGTGGGTATAACATGATAAGTTGACCATAACTTCACATGTTTTCTTCCCTGATCAAGTTGGCCAACCACACAATAAAAAGTCATATTTTCCTTTGATCTTAATTCACGGAACATGGCTAAATTACTATCAGAATAGGAAAAAACATGAACAACGTTACATGATTAAATTACCATGACGATTACAACCTTTCATGACCATTCCTAATCTACCATCAAACCGAATTTAAAAACATGACATACTCAAACAATATAGCATTGAAATCATGGAATGTAACCCGCACAATTGATGAATTGATTTTTTTAGGAGAACATGACATATCTAATACATTATGAAATCATGAATTGATGAATATCGGCATCAATTTTGATTAGAGCACACAACAAGATATATTTTCCATTACATGGTTATATTATCAGCGTTACATGGTTAAATTATCAGCAAGACAAAGCAACAAATTTAATTAAAAATCGAAATCGAAATAATGAATTGAAGAAGATCAGCATCAATCTCATTGAATCATGACATCTAGCCGATTAACCAACTGATTCATGCCTAATTGCGACACACAGTAACAAACTAAGCACAATGGCCACAAACAGATCAGTTTTATAAAAGATTTCATCCCAATCTCCCACCCCAGACCAAACCAAACCAAACCAAACCAAACCAAACCAAACCAAGTCTTATGTCCCAATCACTTGGGGTCGGCTAAATCTCCCACCCCAAACCGAAAACCCATATCTCACTTTTGAATCTCCAATCGAGCAGATGATTAAGAAACATTCTAAAATCGAACCCATTACTCCATTTCCAGTTGTGAAGCTTTGTGACTGTGAAGAAAAAAAAGATTCCTAAATCGCGTCAACCCGTAAGTTCGTGAACCTAACCTATTTCCTTTTGATTTTGTGGTTTATTTGGTTGAGGTATGTAATCGATGGGTTCATGCAGTACCTATATGTGATGGATGAAGATTTTCATGGTGTCTTTGTGATGGAGATTTTCCTAGTGTCTTTGTCGTTCCTAATCCCACCATCACTCCATTCTATTCATCCACTCATCTACTGGGGATGCTATGGATTTCCTTTAAAAATAAGTGGTGGTCCAAAAAAAGCTTCTCGGTGTGGCGATCTTGCCGGTCCAAACCAAAAAACGATAAATAAAAAGGGGTTTAAGGATAAACTTACAAATTCTGGCCATGTCGGTTTCGTCCCCTTCTTCTCCGCCGGTGGCTTCAACCATGAAGGACTTGATTGATTTGTGGCGTCACGTTTATTTCTGCAAAAAACCCCATTCGGAAAGGACGGGGGAATGCATACGCAGTTGATCACCGCCAGAATTCGCAAGAATGGACGACGGCCTCGATTGGGTTCTCCAACTGGTATGGGTTTCAACTTTCAACTGTCTGGGGTTTTAGGAAAATTTTGAGCTCGAAATTCGAATGGAGGGATTCGTTACAGATCGAAATGGTCGATTAATATCATCTACGCCAATCTTGGGATGTGATCGCGAGAATTTTGCTGGACTGCCAGGAGGATGAATCGAGATTCTCGGGAGGACGGAATGGACTATGATTTCATCCCAAATTTCGATGCTATATATAAAGATATATAATAGATATAACAACAATAAAAGGACATTAACGGTATAAAAACTAATAGGAGGACGGAATCATAAATAGCTTAGAATGGGAGGACGAAAACATAAGTCTATTAGCCTTCTAGGACGAATAATTAAGCCTCCCCATAATTAATCCCCTTGAGTTACTCAATTACCACTCCCCACATGCAAACCCAACATGTATTTTATTTTCCAAGGGTACTTTGTCATTCTGCTACTCTTTTTTATTTCCATAAAAAACAAAATTTGTGGTATTTTAAATTCAAGCTGTGTTACGATTATAGATGTCAGTTGTCATTAACAACCATCGTGGAAGACGACTTATTCGACCACCTTAATGTCCTTGCTTAAGTATAACAGTTTGTGGTATAGCCTTCATGGATTCTTTTTGAAAAAGATTTCCTTATCTGGTTAATATTTATTTAAATTGTTTGAAATTACCGTTCTTTATTTAAATGTCATGGTGAATATTGACAACTTGTCAAAAATTAATTCTTACTTTTTGAACGGCAGAAAATATCAAAAATAAATAATACCTTCCAATTATGCAAGATGCTTTTAATATTGAGTTCAAGACGACCTGAGACTTTATGGGTTTGCTTCTTTTTAATTTTTCAGGTGTTATCAATTCATTTGGGGTTAATCAATAAGGAGCATTTACCTTGGCTTCAAGTCGGGCTTCCGCTAATGGACGGTGGATTTAGGTCCCTCAGGATTAGTCGAGGTGCGCGTGTCAGCGTGTGTTGGCCGGGACATCTGGTTATAGGAAAATAAATGGAATAGAATAAATTATATGCCACGTGGCACACGTCAATCAAATACCGTTAAAAACCGTTAAAAGGGCATCCCTTGGGAGATTCTTGGTTCAGGACAGACCACAAGAAGGCCATGTCTTTAATTCAAGACTCAACCAAGATTGATCACCTCCTCCAAATCCATTCACTCCTCATCTAAACCTCACTCCCACCAAAACAATTTCGTTCTTGGGCCGATTCTTTTCGTGTTCTTGGACCTGTGATTTGTCCTATGCCCGGTCTGTATTTGCTTCAATTGAATGTCCAGACAGTTCCATTTGGAACACTGTGATCAGGGTTTACCTTAATTACCAAAACCCACATGAGTCTTTGTCACTCTCTGTCCAAATGCGCCTTCAAGAAGGCATTTTTGTAGATAGTTTTAGCCTCTCTCTCGTTCTTCAAGCATGTGGGAGGTCCATCGACTATCTAAATGGTAGAGCTATTCATACCCAGGTGATGAAACTTGGGTTTGGTTCTGATATGTTTGTCCAGACATTCTTGTTGATTGCATAGAAATTTCAAAGGAGTTTTTTTTATGAAATTAACAGCCCAGATGTAGTTTCTTGTAATGTTATGTTGGGTGGGTATGTTTGTGGTTGGAAAGTAACGCTAGCGCGAGAACTGTTTGATAAAATGTCTGAGAGAGACTTGGTTCCTTGGAATACGATGATTCATGGGTATGACTCTTCCGGTGAACTTGGGGGAAAGAAATCATTTTCCGAGACTTGGAGTCCATGACTGCCTGCCCCAAAATCGGGCAATCATCTAACGATGCATTGAGGCTCTTTCATGAGATGCAATTAGCGAATGTGGTGCCTAATAAGGTCACCATGGTTAGTGTGTTATTGGCATGTGGAGATGTACGTGCTTTAGGTACTTGGCAAGATGGTTCATCGATAGAAGTAGAATGGAAATAGACCCCAAGATTGGAACTGCTCTTGGGCATCCTCGATGTTGCACATCTTTGATGAGCAAGAGAAAGAGAAGGCGTGAGTATAGCTAACGAGACCATGGCATTCACATTGGGCTTATGGAGCTTACCTTAGCACTCACATTTGGGCTGGTTAGAAAAACTCCAGTTCGTATAATATTAGATGCAGTAACAATCACATAACCATTAAGTTGGTATGAATCATCATGGGATGTGATCATTGTTAGGGACAAGACTCGAGTACATCATTTACCTCTCAATCTTGTCATTTTTCCAGAAACCATTCTTCAGCCTCCTATTATGCAACAAGCATTTCAAGTTAAGTTTCACATGTACCTTCTTTTTTCAAACTGCATGGAATGAACCTTTCCATGATATGTGATGATATTTCTGCTCTGAGTAGTAGTGAATGCACTTTTGTTGTTTAGATTGCTCTTATGATGTTGTCCATTAATTATTCCCCAAGAAAGGCAATTGTCCACGCTTATTCCCCAAGAAAGGCTATTATGCTAGCGTATGGAACTTAATACTTTTGCATGAATAACGAGCCATGTATCCCACCCTTTACTTTATATGAGAAGCAACGAAATCACAAAAATGGGTCTGAAAAATACTAACTGAAGTTTTTCATTTTGAGAACTAGAATGACCTATAAAGATGGGAATTTCAACACTAACTGTAAATCTGTTATTTTATATCCATACCGATTATGCATTGTGCTTGTTAATACAGCTCCTGCATTCTCAATTCAGGTTGGTGATATCTACATGGACTTTCAAATGAAATCTGGTTTTTGTCAAGTTCATTCCTACCTTAGCATATAGTGTGTCTTGGACTACTGCAAGCAAATCTGCCATGTCAATTGTTTTGTGTATGGGAGCTGCAGGGGTGCAAAGAACATCTATCGAGCTAAGGGACCGTTTGTTGGACCGGATATGCGCGTTAGATTGGACTGTTCATCCAAGGTGACCAAACATCTAAGTGTGTGATCAAATATTTACACCCGGATTAAACATGAGTATATAATCCTACAGAGTTAAAGAGCATTGAATTCGTCGTACACAGAAGAAAATATGTATTTCTAAAAAAATTATAGTTAGTGTTAATTGTGGCCGTTTGGCCGAATATGTTTGTTAGAGTTTTGCCCATTTCTAGTCAACTTCTCCAAACTTTCAGAGAATTTGCATATTTCTTTCCCAAATTTTAGCACCTTATGGGGGAACAAAGTCAAGTAGAACTATTGTTGCTAACCAGATGTTTAAACCAAGGATAATCTTTGTCCTCCCTTCCACCAAAAAAGCCAAGGTTTGTCAGTTTCAAGGTACAAACTTTTACTACTGGAACTACTCCAAAAAGCATCATGGTCAGAGATTCTGTATAGAAAACTAGGAATAGGAAAAGATGACTCCTTCAAGCAACAAAACAAAACTACTGTTAGTTGGGACGATACAATCCACTTCTAATGTTTGCATATTTGCGCTGGCCCTTAGCCTTTAAGCAAATAAACCTCATCTGCAGCTTGATATCTAAAAAAGTGCAACACCTAGGCAGCATTGCATGTAAGTGCGTACTAGTTCTCCCTGCAGTACTCATTATCCTATTACAAAGAGATCTCAGGAACTATCTTTGCCTTGTTTACTCAATACCTTTAAGTTAGAGATTTCATTCTGAATTGATATAGAAGAGAAAATGCCTACTTGCATAGATAATTCAAATACTTACACCAGACCATGTCTTCTAAAACAGACAGAAGTCATTTATCTTACAAGAACCAACTAACATAACCTCTTTTGATGCATAAAGGTACCAAGATGCATAAAAATTGCCAAACTACCTATAGGAATATTAAATGATCTACACAATATTTTCTTCGGGTGTACTGGCTTCATTAGCTCCATTGATAGTTCCATCTCGTGTCAATTTCTTCCAAACTTCTAATACGATTGTTGATACTATCATTGTCCCAGAGATAACACCATATACGATGATCCATGCTTTTGCAGGCTTAAGAATGTAGAAGCCTACCCATATGTTGGCGAAGCTCAAGAGAAGGACAGTGTAACCTGCGAGATGATGAAACCAATTCCAAAGATATCTATACTTGTGGTCCTTGGCCGGCCGCAAAAATAGAGCAGAGATTTGAAGTAGTCCAAGGCAGAAAAGAGTGATCCCAATGCCCCTGTGGCAAGGGTGATGAACACCAGCGGACTTGACGCCAAGGTAGAGCCCAGTTGCACCTCCTGCCATGCCGAGTAAGTATCCAGGGAGCTGAAGAGAGATGTGAACGTAGAACCAGAGAGGGTCTGCTTTTGGACCAATAGCCTTCAAGTACCTTGCCGCCATAAATCCTAGTGGCATCATGATTCCCCAACTAACGGTGTTTAGCACTCCATGTGTAATCTTGAGTTGGTTTTTTGAACTCTCACTGGGAGATTCTGAGGCTTGTCCTGATGAAAGATTTAGAGTTCCCATCGACTTGAGATGATTCCCAGAAACTTGATGCATTCCAAGTCTACTTCCGGAGGCTAGTCTGTCTTGCCAAACATGACAAACACTGGTAGTGTTCTCTGGAAGTTCAATGACCGCATCTATAACAATCTGGTTGTCCAAAAATGAGGCTGACAGATCCGAGACAGGGTAACTTAGGTTCCCCTCTTGCAGCTGGGTCCCATAGCTGCTAACAGGTGTAGTGAAGACAGCCATGGTTCCGTCGGGCTTTGGGTAGGCTACGATGGATTGGGTTCCAATCATGCCTTTCGAAGTGGGATTGATACCCCATGCAACCCACATCGATGAACTGACTTGGCTGTGACGGTAAGCTATGTGGAGGGTGGATGAGGAAGGGTTGTGAGTCCAGTGTAGGAACGAATCCAGATAGGGAAGATCGGTGCACGAGGCAAAGACTTGGTTATTCGGGAACGCAAAGTCGGAACACGAAGAACCATTAGCGGAGGTAGTAGAAAGAGCGAGAGACGTCGGGACCAAGAAACAAGTGATCATCAGAAGACAAAAAAGAAAAGCCAGTTTCTGTCTTGCCATTGATGATTGCCTTACCAAGAATAATGAAAGGGGTTTGGGTGGTTGAATGGAAGAGCAGAAGCAATGGAAGAATGCTACAACGCAAGTAGAGGGAAGACAGTGAGTTTATTTCTGATGGGTTTAAACGTAGGCATTGGTTCTCCTTATATAGGCATCGAAACTCTTAGTTCAGAAAGTAAAGTCGGTGTCCAAATTCTTAAGGGATTGGGAGTTTCTCCTTTATGAGAGATTTTTTGGTGCAAATTGGGTATAGTCCACGTGGTATTCGAGCCATCCAAAAGTGTTTTGGACGGCCAGAATTTTAGAAAGAGAAAGAAGGGAGAGAGTGGTCGGATGGGGGGAGAGAGAGTGGTCGAATCTGAGCCGTCCAAAACGTTTTGGATGGCTTGAATGTGCGTTGGGTACCGCCGCGTGGTATCCAATTTGCATCCAAAAACTTCTCATTTACATGTAATTGGGTGTTCTAAGTTTGCTCCCAGCGGTTTTGGGAGCATCATACTCCCAATTAATTACAGCCATTGGATTGAAAATAAATAAATCACAGCCTTTGGATCAAAACCAAAAACTAAAAGTAGAGTAGTTTTGTAAAAAAACGAGGTGGTTTTGACCAAAAAAATGAAAGATTACTTACCACAGAAACAGGCAACACTTACCATTGATTAAGGCAACACTTACCACAAAAACAGGCAATACTTGCCACATTTGAAATGGTAAGTGTTACCTTATACAATGGTAAGTGTTGTCTTAATGAATGGTATAAGTTGCCTGTTCTGTGGTAAGTAATCTTGGGAGTATGATACTCCCATACCACTTGGGAGCATCACAGAAGTTTTCAAAACAATGAGGTCGGTGACTTCCATTTACTTTCCAATAAAACTTTAGAATTTTCATTTTTATATCCAAAATTATGGGGTGTATTTTGTTCTCGGATAAGTTAAGCCGTTAAGCGTGTATTAATAAAAAAATAAAAACTAAAAAAAGTACAATGAGGGCTCGCTATCCTAAACGTTTTTGAAGGTCTTCAAAAAGATTTCTACCAAACAAAATACTCCATCCGTTCCTAAATAAATGTACGGCGTGCAAACCTAAATTTAAAAAAAGAAGAAGCATTCTTCCGTTAAAAAAATTCACAACTTAACAAAACTCATTGATATCTATTGATTTGTGAATTTTTTTTGATTTTTTTTTTTTAAAAATGCATCTTTTTAAAGGTCTAGGTTTGCGCGCTAGACATTTATTTAGGTACAGAGGGAGTACGTAAATTCGATATAATAGGGGGCGACTATTCGCAGCCCCGTATTTTCTCCCTTAGCCCGTTAAAAATTTTCAACTATACTCGACAATTAGTTACCGAAATTGAGATACATTTTCAGCATTCAATTACCGAAATATAATATTTTTTTCAACAACTATTTACTAAAAATGTATATTCGGCAGTTGTTTACCGAATGTTGAACATATTTTCGACATGTAGTTACCGAAATATAATCTTGTTTTCAACAGCTATTAACCGAAATGTTATGTACTCCGATCTTCAACAACTATTTACCGAAATGTTATGTACTCCGATTTTTAACAACTATTTACCGAAATGTAGTGGGCTAAGGGAGAAAATACGGGGCTGCGAATAGTCGCCCCCATATAATAACTATATAATTGACCAAAATTTATTTAAACAAAAAATGCAACGGGAGATATACAATCATGTTTTTTTTTTTAATTTATAAAATTGACGACTATCTCATGTTTTTTTTTTTTAAATTTATAAAATTGACGACCATCTCAAAAGTTAAGTTATACAACCAGAACGATTTACGTCAAAAGTTGAAAAGTCTGGTCTGTTGGTTTATAAGGGTCTGAAATACTTCAAATCCATGAAGGATGTTTAATGTTCATGGCATTTCCTGAACTTGAACATTATGGATGATATTATGACATTTCTTACGTAACATTTTTTTTTTGTAAGATGCTATGGTATCCCCCTCTTGTCTGGGGGATACCCGACAAAAATGGCATAACCCAAACACAAATGGCATAACACGCATAACACTTTTCAAAAATGTTCAAAAATGGCATAATAACTCACACAAATGGACATAACACTACGGTGTCCCCCATACAAGGTTACTATTCATTTGTTACGGTGTCCCCCCAAATAGCATAACAACTCACACAAATAGGTATAACCATTCTCACACAGAAGCATAATGGGGGGGACACCGTAAGAGGAGACAAGGGGATATCCAAGTCATTCCCCTTTTGGGTATTATTGGCAGTAGATTCATTAGTTTTCCAATACTCTAATTAATTACGGGGAAATACTTCGGTGTCTCCTCTAAAAAAGAAGATACCGTAATTTTGGCATAACAAAACCATTATGAGCATAACCAAAATCCATTACAAGCATAATATATAGGATCATAACAAGACATAACTTGTTTGGTTATGCTTCGGTTGGTTTTGGTTATGCCTTGGTTGGTTTTTTGGATATGTCTTGGTTCTGTTATACTTGTCATGAGTTTTAGTTATGCTCATAATGGTTTAGTTATGCCAAAAATTACGGTGTCTCATTTTTTAGGGGAGACACCGAAATACTTCCCAACTTATAGTAGCAAAACAAATGGTGATTAAACTAGTATCATCCTTTTATCGGGGAACAATTGGAGGATGCCGGGCCATATTCGTTCCGGGTATGATCCGTTCCGCTAAGGGAAATAATTAGTGTTTATCTTTCAAATAAGTACTTATTTTTTGAATTAAATGTGATGTATATGAAAGAATGACTTGTTCCGTAAATCAAAAAATAAATACTTAAAAAATAAGAATCTTAGCGGAACGAAAGCTGGTCTCCTTTTATTCGGGATGACAATATCGAAGTCTCTACTTGTTACCTTCTCCCCTTCTGGAATTATGTTTCTTTTCTTATAGAGGTATTGACATAGATCAACTTCGTAAAATTTGTGATTCTTATATAGACCTCTATATATAATTTGTTGAATTCTTAAGAATCATACACTTTCGAACCATTTTGAATTGTTGGTATAGCTATTTCAATTTCCCTTTTTACAAGGAAAGATGCATTTGGTATCAAACTTTTGGTGACTGCATCAAGTAAACGTAACTTACTAACTACTACTATTATATCCTTGCATCAAATAACGAAATCTCTCAGGTGCTATCAACTTTTTTAGAGTCAGTTCATATGAAACATTTGCTCCGGCTTCAAGTCGAATCCCACTAGTAGACGATGGGTTTATGGTCTCTCATGATTAATTAAGGTACGCGTAAACTGGTCTGAACACCTAATTTTTAAAAAAAGTTACTCCGTAATAAAAGAGCAGCATACACGTATCTTATGAATTACTCCATCTGTCTCATTTCAAACATCCCATACAAAAATTCGTGTATTTTCGAACCTATATTTCTATTTGTTATTATTTTTTTACACCAAATTAAAGTACTCAATTATAATAACAAAAAGTATAAGAACAACAAACTTCCTTTGACTTATTTCCCTTTCCTTTTCTTTCCATAGCTTTCAAAGAGGGCGTTAAGCAATAAAAGCACTATAAATAGAGAGTCCGTTTCACATGAGGGATCCTCATTTTAGTTAAAATACGGACCTTCTCATTTTTCCCCTTTCTCAATCGAATTTCGATGATCAAAGCCGCTCAATGTGATCAGAACGTGATTTTAGGTGTACTTGTTAGAAATTGGAAAAAAAAAATGACCGGGAAGGGCTTGATTTGAACAGTTTTTATTTGAACCGTTCAATAAAAAACTATTGGAAACTGTTCGGATGAAGCTCTTTCCAGTCATATTTTTTGCCGATTTCTTACAAGTACCCTTAAAATCACGTTCTGAACATATTGACAGGCTCGGATCATCGAAATTCGATCAAGAAAGGGGGGGTCTACATTTTAACTAAAATGAGGACTCCCTCATTATATATACTAGAAATTGCCTGTGACGCAACGCATTTTGGAAACAACTAAAATGAATTATGGTTCTTTACTGAACCAGCCTATCCTTTGTATGGCGAAACTAAGTTTTTCCGAGAAGTCCTTTCGAAATCAAAAATGCTACTGGTACAGCATTTGCTATACAGCAGCGGGGTACAGACCCCTTTTGCTCCCATCTCGGGTCCCGCAAAGATGATCGGAGCCTAAATTTTGAAGCAAAATTGGATGATTCGTAAACACCCTTCCCAATATTGGATTGAGGTGATTTTTTACAGGGACCCTAAACGACGTATTTTGAACAAAATGAGCGGCTCCGATCATCTTTGCGGGACCCGAGATGGGAGCAAAAGGGGTCTGTACCCGCTGCTGTACAGCAAATGATGTACCAGTAGCAGGACTCTTTCGAAATAAGGTTAAGACAAAAAATATCTAGCTTATTACCCGTGCCTGAACACTTACTTACCTAGGAAACAAATTATATATAGAATTAAACATTAATTAACAACCAATCAATCCAAAACTATCTGATCTCGAGAATACATTTAATCAATTCTTCATTGAACAAATACTAATAGCAATAGCAAGAAAAAAAATGCATAATCAAATGGAATTTCAAATCGATTCCCACTTTTTAATAGAGGCAACTATTGATAGACCAAAAAAGTCGCGAATAGGCTTGCTAACATGGGAGTTGATCAAGAAGATATAATGATGTTGCACATCACCTGCCCGAACAACTTAATTCCACCCCTGGAGGCGGACATGAGAGAAGTGCCTTTCAAGAGAGTTTAGTTGTTTTTCCTTTTTTACTGTACCAAAAAAAAACCCGCTGACAGACAAAAAAAGAGAATAAAATACATAACAAAAAAGAAAACACACACCAAAAAAATTTAAATTGATCAACCGATAAACAAAAATATAAAGTTCTTACCCTTTTGTTTAATTTGTTGCCTTGCACTAATTTTATACATGAAATTTATTACTTTATATCTTTCCATAACAAAAGAGAGTTGAAATAGGAAAAGTTAGAGAAGATCTCACCTTGCTTCAGAGAGAGAGAGAGAGTGCTAAGGTTTCAAAAACTTCTTATTTCAAAATCCGGCTTCTTTTTTTTTCAATGAAATTTTATTGGTTTCTATCTTTCCATAACAAAAGAGAGTTGGAATAGGAAAGGGTGAAGAAGATTGAAAATAGGATTTTTCGCCCTAGGACTCTTCTCGGCCGTAGGATTTATGAGGGATATGTTTGGGCCGTTAGATTTATGTACATAAGATTCAAATACTAAGTTGTTTTATTATACACACACACACACATATATATATATATAATATTCACTTCACTTCATTTTTTTGAGAATAATTTTTTTACACTAACATTTCCGACAACTGAAGTGGGTCTAGTGAAAACTAACCCTCTGTGTTGGAACTCGAGGAAAGTGGGGGAAAAGGAAAAAAAGAAAGCGGGATCAACACAAGAGGTAAATGAGAGGAAAAACTTACTATTTATACAACTTGAATTTGTTTGTTTCTCCCCTCTTTCTCTCCAAACTAAACAATAGGAGGGAAAATATTTCTTCTTTCTTTTCCCCTCTTTTCCACATGAACCAAACCAAACAATTGGGGGGAAATTTTTTTAAACACAATAAACCTTCCTCATACTTTCCTTCTTCTTTGCTTTCTTTCCATAACTTTTATGTAAGGCTACAAACGAACAAAGCTGCTCGCGAACTGCTTGAGACTCGGCTCGGTTAAAGCTCGTTCAAGCTCGACTCGAGACCTAAATAAACAAGTTGAAGTTCAAATTCTTGGCTCGTTTCGTTATCAAGCCGAACACAAGTCAGTAGAGGCTCGGCTAGAATTGGCTCGCAAGCCAAGACTTAGTAGACTTTTTACGTTAATTATTAAAATTAGCATTAACATTTTGATACCCTGATGCAGAATCTTACAAAAACATAATACATGTTATTATTATTATAGAATTCAGATTATTTTCTTGTAGAGTATAGAAAAATGAAAGATATATACCTTCACAATCAATATATTTTTGGTTGTATTAGGCCTATGTGAGGATATATATACGTTTTTCGTTGGCCCGTTAAGGCTCGTAAAAAAGCTCAAGCTCGTGTCAAGCTAGCCAAGACCCACTCGGCTCGAGCTCGACTCATTAAGTTTTTATTGAGCTCGGCTTGAGCTTGGGTTCGTTAAAAACTTAATAAACAAACTTGAGCACGATAAAGCTCGGCTCGTTTGCGGCCCTACTTCCATGCATGGCGTTAAGCAAGAGTAATAATTTTTCATGTTACCAAGTACTATGATTTCTGCCCACCGGTTAGACGGCAGAGTGATTGTTTTCCCTCTATCTGAAGGCGGCGGCGGTCATGTCCAGCGACGGAACCCTTCACCGGGAGATCCTCACCGACGTACTCTCCCGGCTACCCGTCAAATCCCTCTGCCGATTCAAGTCCGTTTCTCCCTCCTGGAACTCCCTAATCTCCGACACCTACTTCGCCAAAACCCACCTCAATCGAACCAAAACCCTAAACACCTCTACCAGAACGAGATCATCATGTCCTCCTACCACAATGTCCACAACCTCTACTCGGTAGACTTCGCCGGCGTGAATCCCACGATCACAAAGCTCGATTTCCCCACGATGGCACAGCACACCGCCGCCGTCACCGTGCGGCGTGCGGGGCTCTTGCGACGGTTTGCTTCTGGCTTCCCTTCATGTCCTTTCAATTCTATTCTTGTTAAACCCATCCACTAAAGAATGTAACAAACTCCCTTTACCTCCTTCCCGCGGTCCGGTTCTTTGGATGCTCGGGTATCTTCACGGACTGGGATACGATTCTTCCACGGATGACTATAAGGTTGTGTTGATCATCTATTGCTATAGGACTGTATGGGATCGGAGTGATGTTACGGTGGTGAATGTCTACTCTCTGAGAACTAATGCTTGGAGGAGAATTAAGATGAGCGATTACTATCGCCTTGAGGAAAACTCTGGTGGAGTTTTCTTCAAGGGATGTATCAATGGGCTTTGTTGGAGGGATGGTTCTAAAGTTATCGTTGCTTTTGATTTGTCGGATGAAATTTTCAGGGAAGTGCTGGCTGTGCTGCTGCCTACTTCGTTTAGTTGGTGAGGGATTTCCCGGTATGACGTGGCGGTTCTTGGGAGTTGTCTGTGTTTGGTTGATGGGCGGCAAACCGAGGTTTGGATGGTGAAGGAGTACGGGGTAAGAGAGTCGTGGACTGAATTTACGATCCGTTCTGGGTTCCGTACGGCCAATTTGTTGTGTTTGTTAGCGGAAGATGGATTTTTCTTGAGAACCACCGGAGAGAAACTATCTGGTTGAGTACAATCAGAAAAAGGACACGGCAAGGGACGTGGTGGTTTATGGCATTCCGCCTAGATTTTCATTTGAGGGCATCTATGTGGAGAGCCTCATCTCTCCTCATCATAGAAGAGGGATTGAGAGGCAATGAATGAGAAGCTTCTTAAGGTATTTCTTTGGAATACAAAGTATTATGTGCCTTCTTTTGTTGATAAATAGTTGTGCGAGCTTCTATATTTCAACCTTTCTGGAAGTTGCACATCCATATATCCCTTATTGGCACTTTTATAGATGTGTAGTGGGCTACTGTCAGGTGGTTCATGCTCCAAAAATGGTATTAGATTAATGTGTATGGTCTTGTGTTGTCTTTACCTGTTCTTAAATCCTTTGTTTTATTATTGTTTTCGTTAGGCTTCTCCGTTAGTTGTCATGTCATGTTTCATATGATAGATGAAGTTCATTTATTGTGTTAAAATTGTATTCAGACTAATTTGTTTATCTCCGTTAGTTGATTTCAAACAAGTTATCAACAAATCTGAATAATTTGTTTTTTCATGCTCGAGCAAACTCAAAAAGTTACAAGCTTCATGTTTTGGTTTGGCTTTGTCAAGTTAATGGCCAATTTTGGTCGATCTGCTTCTCCACTTATTGAACTGAGCTTTATTGGGCTTTAAATGATCTAACTACTTTGATTTGTAGTTGGTCTTAGTTTAAGTTTGAATAGCTTGATTGGTTATAACTTATACAACCACAATCTATAAATTCAATTAGTACACGTTCAGATTTAGAGGATATGGATAAAAAAAAATTGCATTCGACTTCTTTGCAATTGGACTGCAAAGTTTGCTGATGCATTTCGGTCATCCATCTTGGCAACTCATGGTCTAGATGCTTGAAATGTCTTTTTCTTGTGAGTTTTCAGAAGAATTTTCAACAGATTTGAATGATTCAAAGTACTTTTGAACGATTGGAATTACACAAACTTATCTCTCCAGTCCAACCAAGATTACAGAGAAGCCAGATCCAAAATTTTATTCATGTTCCAAAAATCACTATTCATGTCCCGGCATTTCATAAATGCCGTTAAAAGTTTAAAAAATGCCGGTAAAAAGTATTACCGGCATTTGTCAAGTATTACCGGCATTTATTACAAATGCCGTCTAGGAATGTGTCGGTAAAGATACAAATGCCGGGAAAGGTCTCCATAAATGCCGGGAATAGTTGGACTCATTTGCCGGAAAAAATTGTACCATACAAGACAAAATGCCACATGTGCGCCATGTGGCGCCCACGTGTCGCACAAATTTGTGGAGAAATTGCTTGCCCCAAGTTTCAAACTCGTGAACTTTGCCTCGCGCGCGCGTGCGGCTACCAACTGGGCTAGCCACCATATTGGATCACCTTGCACAATGAAAAATATTTATATTATATGGAGATTTTTCCCGGCATTTTTTCAACAAATGCCGGTAATAGTTTGGCAATATTATTTTGGCGGAAAAATCGACTTTTGCCGGCATTTTTTTAAATAAACGCCGGTAATAATTATTTTTTTCCGGCTAGTGGCTTTTCCGGCATTAATTAAAATGCCGGGAATAAAAATGCCGGGAATGACCATTTTTCTTGTAGTGAATGTAAGTACATCATACTAAACTATCTGCAGGACGACTAGCTTATCTATAATGAGTTGTTTTAAGTCTACTCGCTTATCTATTTTTGTGGAACTTCCCAAATTTTCTCCTGGCAGAGGCATTCTCCCCTTATCTTATGGTCTTGTGCATTGAAAGATCATCTATTCTCATTAGAAATGAAGTGCACCAATTAATAGATGGTGTGGTTTGAAAACTTCTAGCAATGGTCCTTCCTTTAGCCACTTGTTTTGTAATTCCATGATAGGTACTCTTCAGTTCTATGTATCCCCGGCCATATTTGAAGTGGTGGGGCTACTAATTACTTGAGTCTGAAGTGCAACATCCCTCTTACCTATGACCTTGGCCCTTACCTTGGGGTTCCCCTCCTCCATGAGAGAGCTTCCAAGAGACAATACGTACCAGTACATTATTGAGAAAATGAAATGGCAACCATCCTATAGAAATGGCGCCAAACTACATACCGTAGATTATCTGGCAAATAAAATAAAAAGTAGAATCAAATGAAATCTTTGACTTGTATGATTTTAAAATGGTTAATTCGAATGGTATTTTTGTTATATTTTATGGACAGAATCTTAAGAAATTTGAAATGACGCTGTCCTTCCATGTCTTCTTGATTAGGTCTAGAATACTTTGCCCAAAACCAACGGCACTATTTGGACAAATGAAAAACATTAGAAAAATATATTGGAGTGCTTTCATCTTCTTTTCTTTTTTTAAATAGATTTTCTGGGTTGTATGTAACAAATTATTATAAAGATATGTGTTTTATTTAGCAAAGGATTGTATGCAGTAAATACGTAGTTGCAAATAGAATCAACCAATTATTATTATTATCATTATTTTGGTTATAAAAGGAAGGTCTAAGCCCTAAACACCAAAGCCACTACTAACGACAGATCTTAATTTCTCAATGCCATCAACATCATTCCAAAAATGCTCGTGGATTATCACCTCCAACTTCAAGCCTATCTTTGCTAACTTATGAGCACACCTATTAGCTTCTCTCACCACTCACAAGCCTATATCTTGATTGTTTTCCCTTGATCCGATGGCAGCGGCGGTGGCCGTGTACAGCGACGGAACCCTTCCCGAGGAGATCCTCACTTACATACTCTCTCAATTGCCCGTCAAACCCCTTTGCCGATTCAAATGCGTTTCTCCCTCTTGGAACTGCCTAATCTCTGACCCATACTTCGCCAAAATCCACCTCAATCGAACCAACACCCTAAAAAACCCTAAACACCCCTACCAGAACAAGATCATCATCTCCAACCTCTACTCGGTATGCAAATCAAAAAAAAAAAACCTCTACAATTTAAAACTATGCCTCAACTCGGTAGACTTCACCAACCTAAAACCGACAATCACAAAGCTTGATTTTCCCACGATGACACAGCACGTCACCATACGGAGCTCTTGCGACGGCTTGCTTCTAGCTTCCAACAGCGACCGTTCGATTTTATTCTTGTTAAATCCGTCCACTGGAGAATGTAACAAACTCCCCTCCCGTCCTCCTGTCCTCGACCCGGGTTATATGATGCCCGGGTCTCATTCTGGGCTGGGTTACGATTCTTCCACGGATGATTACAAGGTTGTGATATTCACTCGGTATAATAATGAGATTCCTCGGTATTTTTCGATCTTGGATGTATACTCGCTGAAAACTAATGAATGGAGGAGAATTAAGGATCTCCATTATCGCCCCGTGGGAAACAATGGTGGGGTTTTCTTAAAGGGGTGTATCCATGGCCTTTGTTGGAGGGTTCATTCCCAGGTGATCGTTGCTTTTAATTTGTCCGATGAGGTCTTCAGGGAAGTGCCCCTGCCTGCTTCGTTTAGTGGGGGCAAGATTTCCTCGTATGACGTGGCGGTTTTCGGGGGTTGTCTCTGTTTGGTAAATAGGTGGGACACTGAGGTTTGGATGATGAAGGAGTATGGGGTAAGAGAGTCGTGGACTGAATTTACGATCCATTCTGGGTTGCGCATGGCTAGATTGTTGTGTGTGTTAGCGGAAGACGAATTTTTGTTGAGAACCAAAGGGGAGATGGTGCCTAACCAGTTGGTTGTGTACAATCAGCAAAAGGACACGGCGAGGGACATGGTCGTTTGTGACATTCCGCCTTGCTTTTCATTTGAGGGCAGCTATGCAGAGAGCCTCATCTCTCCTCATCATGGAAGAGAGAATGGGAGGCAATGAATGAGAAGCTTCTTCAGGTACTTCTATGGAATACAAAGCCCCATGTGCCTTCTTTTGTTGCTAAATAGTTCTGCGAGCTTCTATATTTCAACCTTTTTGGAAGTTGCACATCCATAAATCTCTTATTGGCATTTTTATAGATTTGTTTTGGGGCTGCTGTCAGGTGGTTCATGCTCCAACTCCAAGAATGGCCTATTGATGTTCCTATCTTTTTAATCACTGTAATTTTACTTCTTGTAATTTTTCTGTTGATTAATAAAATTTTCTTTGTTGTTCTAAAAAAAAAAAAAGAATGGCATATGAATGTTTTTCTTCGGTGATTGATATTAGAATGTGTAAGGTCTTGTGTCTTGTGTCTTGTGTCTTGTGTTGTCTTTACCTGTCCTTAAATCCTTTGTTTTATTATTATTTTTAGCTAGGTTTCTCCGTTAGTTGTCATGTTATGTTTGATCATATGATAGATAATGTTCATTTATTGTGTTAAAATTGTATTCAAATTAATTGTGTATGTCCTTTAGTTGATTTCAAACAAGTTTTCAACTTCTTGTGTTTTCTTTTTCAATGTTCGAGCAAACTCAAAAAGTTACAAGCTTTATGTTTAGGTTTGGCTTTGTCAAGTTAATGGCCAATTTTGGTCTAAATGCTTGTCCACTTATTGAATTGAGCTTTATTGGGCTTTAAATGCTCTAAATACTTTGATTTGTAGTTGGTCATAGTTTAACTTTAGGGAAAATTTCAAAATACCCCCAACCTTTACACCCAAATTCAATTAGACTCCCAACCTTTTAAAAACTTCAATTTTACTCCCAACGTTATCTTCCGTTAATCAAAACGCCCCCTTCCGTCCGAATGACTAACGGATTTCGTTAAAAGCTCCGTTAAATAGCATCCCGATCGAATTTCGATGATCCGAGCCGCTCAATATGTTCAGAACGTGATTTTAAGAGTATCCGAGTGAAATCGGCAAAAAAAATGACTAGGAAGGGCTTCATCTGAACAATTTTTTATTGAACTATTCAATAAAAAACTGTTCAGATGAAGCCCTTCCCGGTCATTTTTTGTTGATTTCTTGCAAGTAACCTTAAAATCACGTTTTGAACACATTGACCGGCTCGGATCATCGAAATTCGATTGGGAAAGGGGAGGTGCGGATTGGTCCGGATTTTGTTCAAGTCCGGACGTCCGGATTTTGCTTCGGTCTGCACCACCCCTTTTCCAATCGAATTTCGATGATCCGAGCCGCTCAATGTGATTAGAATGTGATTTTAAAGGTACTCGCGAGAAATCAACAAAAAAAATGATCGGGAAGGGCTTCATCTGAACAGTTTTTTATTGAACTATTCAATAAAAAACTGTTCAGATGAAGCCCTACCCGGTCATTTTTTTTGCTTATTTCTTACGGGTATCTTTAAAATCACGTTTTGAACACATTGAACGGCTCGGATCATCAAAATTCGATCGGGATGATATTTAACGGAGCCTTTAACGAAATCCGTTAGTCATTCGGACGGAATGGGGCATTTTGATTAACATAAGATAACATTGGGAGTAAAATTGAAGTTTTAAAAAAGTTGGGAGTCTAATTGAATTTTGGTGTAAAGGTTAGGGGGTATTTTGAATTTTTCCCTTAACTTTAAGTTCAATTAGTTGACATGTTCAGATTTAGTGGATATGGATAAAAAAAAAAATCTGCATTCGACTTCTTTGCAATTGGACTGCAGAGTTTGCTAATGCATTTCGGTCATCCATCTCGGCAACTGGCAACTGATAGCCTGGATTCTAAAACGTCGTTTTCCTGTGAGAGTAGTATTTTTTAGAAGAGTTTTCTAGCACATCTGAATCATTCATAGTCCAATCAAGATTGCAGAGAAGCCAGATCCAAAATTTTATTCATGTTCCAAAAATGTATGCATATCATACTAAACTATCTGCAGGACGACTAGCTTATCTATTATGAGATTTTTTAAGCCTACTTGCTTATCTATTTTGTGGAATGTTGAACGACTTCCCAAATTTTCTCCTGGCAGAGGCATTAGACAGGGGATCCTATCTCCCCGTATCTTATGGTCATGTGCATTGAAAGATCATCTATCCTGATTAGAAATGAAGTTTACCAAAATAGATGGTGTGGTTTGAAAATCTTTGACTTGTATGATTTCAAAATGGTTAGTTTGAATGATATTTTTGTTACTATATTTTATGGATAGAATCTCATGAAATTTGAAATGACGCCTATTTCAAAGAGATAGGCTGTGAGCGCTAGCCCAAGGATCACCTTTGGTTACGGTATTGTTGCTTCGGAAAGAGCTTGGCACCTCCTTGTGTCAAACGGGCAGCCCGGATTTTGACTTAGAGTTGTTCAGTCATAATCCGGCGCACAATAGCTTCGCGCCACTGGCTTTTCATCCAAGCGCAATGACCAATTGTGCGAATCAATGGTTCCTCTCATACTAAGTTGAATTACTATTGCGACCTGACAATGTCTTCTACCCGGATCGGCCCGCATAAGCGAGCCTTCGATCCAAAAAGAGGAGCTTTGCCCCACCTCCGATTCATGGAATAAGTAAAATAACATCCTCTCTCTCTAAGAACACCCCACCACGCCAAAATCCTCCCCTCTTTCCAAATCCAGACCACTAATCAGCTCTCTCTCTGGCTTCCGGTTCATCCCGCATCACCAGTTCTGGTTACCAAAAATGGCCCACTTGGAGCTCTCGATTCCGTGGCGCGGCTCAGGCAAAGCACGACTCTATCGAGCATAAACTAGATTTCCTTGGCCTTGTGGCCTCACTTACTCTAGAAAACATGACCCGTCAGTAATACTCGGAAAGAACACCAAATAAAAAAATGCTACGATGTAATTATTACAGTTCCATCAAATCTCATGAATATATAAATAATAATTGTTAATGGGGCTTCATCCTCAACCCTAGTTGAAAAGTTTAGCCACTCATGGAATCAAAACACATAAACACGTTGAAATAGAACTCCATTGAGTAAAGCTTACAACGAAACGAATAACAATTTCTCCAAGCTTTTTCTTCTCTGCGGCGTGGTTTCCTGGTGGGCTGCTGCTGTGGAAAAAGTGTTGCTGCTTGTGCGTGGAAAAGGGGTCCAAGCCGTATTCTGTGATGCCTCTGGTGATATCTCCTACTGATCCTTAAATAATGAGAGCAAGAGAACTCCTTTGGAAATAGAATCCTCCTTTCCTTCCCCAACTCTTAATTTGCCTTCGTTTAGGATTCTATAATATAATACACGTGCCTACTAAAGGAAAGTTATAGGTTGGGTTCAACTCCTTCCAAAATCAGGTTCCTTGGTCACCAATGAACTTTGCCCAAAAAATGGGCCACGTGCATACAATCATATAAGAGCTTAAGAAAACTTAATCCAATTTTGATCATGCAGAATTCTCTAGACTTCGGATTGCGCTTGACTATTTTAACCACGGGTTCATCTTTGACACCAAATAAAATCTGACTTCACGCACTTAGGAACCAACGGCTGAAATATAAGTTGTTATCACCTTTTTCCTGCAAATTAATAATTCAAATTGAAATATCAAAAATAATAATAATAACAACCAATTTAACTCAATTAATAACTAGCAACATATGATATTGGAGCTTCTATATGTCAATATTTTGTGCTCATCAGTTACGGTGGTGAATGTCTACTCTCTGAGAACTAATGCTTGGAGGAGAATTAAGAATACCGATTATTATCGCCTTGAGGAAAACTCTGGTGGAGTTTTCTTCAAGGGATGTATCCATGGGCTTTGTTGGAGGAATGGTTCTAAAGTTATCGTTGCTTTTGATTTTTCTGATGAAATTTTCAGGGAAGTGCAGCTGCCTGCTTCGTTTAGTTGGTGCGGGATTTCCCGGTATGACGTGGCAGTTTTTGGGGTTGTCTCTGTTTGGTTGATGGGCAGCAAACCGAGGTTTGTATGATGAAGGAGTACGGGGTAAGAGAGTCGTGGACTGAATTTACAATCCTTTCTAGGTTCCGTACGACCAATTTGTTGTGTTTGTTAGCGGAAGACGTATTTTTCTTGAGAACCACTGGAGAGAAACTTAAGCAGCTGGTTGAGTACAATCAGAAAAAGGACACGGCAAGGGACATGGTGGTTTGTGGCATTCCACCTAGATTTTCATTTGAGGGCATCTATGTGGAGATCCTCATCTCTCCTCATCATAGAAGAGGGATTGAGAGGCAATGAATGAGAAGCTTCTTAAGGTATTTCTTTGGAATACAAAGTATTATGTGCCTTCTTTCGTTGATAAATAGTTGTGCGAGCTTCTATATTTCAACCTTTCTGGAAGTTGCACATCCATATATCCCTTATTGGCACTTTTATAGATGTGTAGTGGGGCTACTGTCAGATGGTTCATGCTCCAAGAATGGTATTAGAATGTGTAAGGTCTTGTGTCTTGTGTCTTCTGTTGTCTTTACCTATTCTTAAATCCTTTGTTTTATTATTGTTTTCGTTAGGCTTCGATCTCCGTTAGTTGTCATGTTATGTTTCATATGATAGATGAAGTTCATTTATTGTGTTAAAATTGTATTCAGACTAATTTGTTTATCTCCGTTAGTTGATTTCAAACAAGTTTTCAACAAATCTGAATAATTTGTTTTTTCATGCTCGAGCAAACTCAAAAAGTTACAAGCTTCATGTTTAGGTTTGGCTTTGTCAAGTTAATGGCCAATTTTGGTCGATCTGCTTCTCCACTTATTGAACTGAGCTTTATTGGGCTTTAAAGGATCTAACTACTTTGATTTGTAGTTGGTCATAGTATGAGTTTGAATATCTTGATTAATTGGTTATAAGAGCATCAGCAGTGGAATAAGCAAATATGAATAATCAAAACATGCCACATCAGATTTTGATTATCCATTTAGAGGTTGCTAAAGTTAACAATGTTAAATCCCACATTGGTTATTTTTTGCCCATAATCAAAACCAATGGGCCCTCCAAACTTTTTCCCTTCATTTCATGCATATTTTTTGAAAAAACGGTTTTTGAAGGGAAAAAACAATTTATGTTAGAAACAGTTCAAAAAAAATATATAGTTTTTCGAAACAAAAAACAGTTTTTCAAAAAACACACTTTGTTCACTTAAAAACTGTAAATACAATTTTGGAAATTTTGAAAGAATTGTATTTACACAAATAGTTTTGAAATTTTAAAAACTATAAATATAGTTTTTTAAAAACAGATTTTGTGTAAAAAATAGTTTTTTTGAAAAACACACTTTATTTACTTATAGTTTTTGAAAATTTTGTTTTCTGTAAAAAAAAAGTTTCTGAAAAAAAAATCTGAAAGTTACAGTTTTTTAAAATTATTTTTTAAAACATTGTTTTGAGAGAGAGAGAGAATGGAAGAGAGAGAAGATTTTTGTGTAATGTTGGTGTACTTGATTGAGAGATAAAATTTGGTTATTGACAAAACATTGCTAGCTTTGATTATTGAAGAGTCAATATTTGATGAGTTGTTAAGAGGTTGCTAGGTTTGGTTATTCCAATGCGAGCACTTTTTTGATCCAACATTGCTAACTTTAACAATTTTTTGTTTTGCTTATTCCACTGTGGATGCTCTAACATATACAACCACAATCTATAAATTCAATTCGTACACGTTCAGATTTAGTGGATACGGATAAAAAAAAAATTGCATTAGACTTCTTTGCAATTGGACTGCAGAGTTTGTTGATGCATTTCGGTCATCCATCTTGGCAACTCATGGTCTAGATGCTTGAAATGTCTTTTTCCTGTGAGTCTAATATTTTTCAGAAGAATTTTTCTTTTTGCAACAGATTTGAATTATTCAAAGTACTTTTGGACGATTGGAATTACACAAACTTATCTCTCCAGTCCAACCAAGAGTACAGAGAAGCCAGATCCAAAATTTTATTCATGTTCCAAAAATGTAAGTACATCATACGAAACTATCTGCAGGACGACTAGCTTATCTATTAGGAGTTGTTTTAAGTATACTCGCTTATCTATTTTGTGGAACTTCCCAAATTTTCTCCTGGCAGAGGCATTCTCCCTTTATCTTATGGTCTTGTGCATTGAAAGATCATCTATTCTCATTAGAAATGAAGTGCACCAAAAAATAGATGGTGTGGTTTGAAAACTTCTAGCAATGGTCCTTCCTTTAGCCACTTGTTTTGTAATTCCATGATAGGTACTCTTCAGTTCTATGTATCCCTACTCTTCAGTTCTATGTATCCCCGGCCATATTTGAAGTGGTGGGGCTACTAATTACTTGATTCTGAAGTGCAACATCCCTCTTACCTATGACCTTGGCCCTTACCTTGGGGTTCCCCTCCTCCATGAGAGAGCTTCCAAGAGACAATACGTACCAGTACATTATTGAGAAAATGAAGATAAAATTGTCCGGTTTGAAAGGCAATTCCTTATCCTTTATGGGGAGGGCCATTCTTGTCCAATCTGTGACGTCTGCTACTATTCCCAACTATACTAAGCAAGCTTCTTCTTTACCTGTGAGCATTTGCGAAAACATGGATAGGCTCAATAGAAATTTTCTTTAGGGTGACTCACCTGGGAAAAAAAAAGTGCATCTCATTAAGTGAGAAAATAAGCTGGGCCTAGGCATTAGAAAATCTAGAGAAAACAAGTTAGCCTTAATTTCTTTGTAAGCTTGGCTGGAGATTACATAATGAGAAGTAACCTTCGTGGATTCAACTTATTCATAAGAAGTAGTACTTGAGAAACCATGATTTCAATGATTGGCCTATGTATAGGAGGGCCTCCACCACTACAAGAAAATCGGGATCTAACAACGGTCAAAAGCGTTACTAAAAAACACAAAAAGCAATACCAACGGTTCACCAAACCGTTGCGAGATATCCGTTGGTGTAGAGGTATAGCAACGATTTTGACAAGCGTTGGTACAGATTTTTTTTTAGTAACGGTTTCTTTAGCAACACTTGTAACCGCTGCTAAAGGCAAGTTTTTTTTTAATTTTAAATCTGGGGTAAAATATGACATGGCAGCTACGTGTCGCTGACGTGGACGACACCTGGCGCCGCGTGGCGCATGGCCTTAACATAATTTTGCTCCTCCTGGGAACCGAACCCAGGACCTCGCGTATGCGCGCGTGAGTGTAAACCAACTGGGCTAGCCCAGCAATTGTGTAATATTAAGGGACTACTAATATTTATTTTATGCGAACTATCATTAGAGCATCGATCCACAATGTAATAATCAAAACCAAAAGGTTGTTAAAGTTACCAATATTTGCTTAAAAAAGTGCTCACATTGTAATAACCAAACTTAGCAACCTCTTAATTAGTAAGACATCAAATTTTGGCTTTTGAATAATCAAAACTAGCAACTTTTTTGCCAATAATCAAATCTAATGGTCTCCACATTTTTTCAATCAAATACACACATCATTACATAAAAACTTTTTCTCTTTCTCAACAATGTTTCCAGAAAATTGTTTTTAAAAATTGTTTTTTTTTTTCAGAAACTTTAAAAAAAACAGTATTTACAAAAAAAAAAAAATTAAAGTGCATGTTTTAACACAAAAAATTGTTTTTTTTTAAAACAGCTTCTAACAATTTTTCAAAAAAAAAAAACTGTTTTTTAACACAAAAATTGTTTTTTGTTTTTTTTAAAACGGCTTCTAACAAATTTCCAAAAAATAATTTTTAGTAACGGTGGGAAACCGTTGCTATAGTCCGGTTTTTAGTAACGGTTATGAAAAACCGTTGCTATAGTCCGGTTTTTAGTAACGGTTATGGAAAACCGTTGCTATAGTCTTGTAATCTAAGTAACGGTTGCATGAAAACCGTTGCTATAGTCCTGTTTCTAGTAACGTTTTGTAAACCGTTGCTACACACCATCTATACCGATGGTTTTTTGAACCGTTGCTAAAAAAACCGTTGGGAGATCCCAAATTTCTTGTAGTGACATATTGAAGAGCATTATTCAGACTAAACATGTCATCAGAAAAGCTCTCAAATGGAAGTTGGGAAATGGGAATGATATCACCATGTGGAAGGATTGGTGGTGTGGTAATACAACTCAATCCTCTCTTTGTTGATGAAACTGTTGGTAATTATATCATTAATGCCAAGGAATGGGACCGGATCCCGTCCATTTTCTTTGGACCAGTTCGGTCCATTTGGTGCATACGGGCCATCCAAAAGTGTTTTGCAGAGCCAGATTAAAAGGCTTGTTTTAAAAAAGGGAAAATTACGGCCCAGGACGTGTTTTGATAATTAATACCCGCCAATGACATATTGAGAATATTTGTTAATGCTGATCGGAAATGTCTTTGGCGGGAGTATTAATTATTAAAACACGTCAATGTCCGTCATTTTCTCTTTAAAAAAAATAAAAAACACTCTCTTTAAATCCGGACCGTCCAAAATACTTTTGGACAACCCAGATGCACAAATGAACTGAATTGGTCCGAAGCCAAATGGACAGGATCCGAGTCCCCAATGAATGTGATCTGGCTAAACTGCAATAGGTCATTAGTCAAGATGAGATTGAGAAGGTGCACTACAACAAATAAGACCTTTCATAGCATGCCAAAAACGCTATAGAATGATATACATAGCGTTCCAAAGAACGCCTTATTAGGCGATGCAATTAAAAGTCTTTACTTTCAATAGCGTTCTTGGACCGCTATCTATAGGTGACCTTTTATAGCATTTTTAGCATGCTGTCTTTAAACTACCTTTCATAGCGTTTTTTGCCTGCTATATTTAATTTGCCTTCTATAGCATGTTTGGAACGCTATGGTTGGTTTCTGTAAATCAGGTATATATTTGCCTTCAATAGCATGTTTGGAACGCTATGGTTGATTTTTGTGAATCAGGTATATTTTGAAGCTGTTTTTGTAGCTCTTTAAACTCAAAGTAATAGCATTAATTCCATAGCTAACACTCTCAAAAACTTGAATGGTATTTCATAGCAGGCTCATACAAATTTACTCATAGAAACTGAATGACACAATTTTTTCTCATTCCTTGGCAATATGTTCAAAGCATTACATCTCTAAAATGACAAAAGTTGATCCAGCATCAAGTACGTACTATGCTAAACTTATATACGAGAATATCAGTTCGAGAACATGTATCATAGGAACGGCAGGCTTCGAAGTTCCAACGAGCACTGGAAAGATCGTATTTACATCTCCGACAAAAAGTCACGGACCATCAATTTCTCTTTCAAGCCACAAACCTACATAGAGTGGAAGACAACATCAATATGAATTGAAATTACAAATAGCCAACCAAACATCAATATGAATTGAACACTAGATCGAACAGTAGAACTTCGATTTTGGCAAATATGCACTGAAATCTCAAATATACCAGTAGTTAATAAGGATATGGCTGCATAATTGGACAACTAAGATCAACATTCACCCATTTAGCAATAATGTAGGTTTTAGGATGCAGTAATTGTAGAAACTACTTCAATCACGTCTTTATCAAATGCACATTTAACCCAGTTATATAGAACTGATACTCCGATAAATTAAATCCAAGCTAATGCAACCCTAGGTGTAAATGACATGATCCACAATGATGAATTGTTTGGAATGAGTCAACACAAAAGCCCCAATATTTTTTCGGAATGAAAACTGATACTCCAATAAATTAAATCCAAACCCTCAAAGCAGTATTTGTTGTAGTGTTAGGAGAAGTATACTTATGTTAGATGGTTCAAAAAGATATGCAAACTCTCATCTATCACAATTCTGTTCAAAGCTTCAAGCATACAAGAGTCCACTTCGCTTACAATACAACAAGAGATTTACTACAAAAGCTTGGGAGTTCTTTCTTGCTTCTCCATTAAAAATAAATCATGGAGTACAATCATTTCCTGGGAGCAAACTAAGAAAAACAGGAACATAGAAGCGAAAAATATAATTTCCCCATAATGAAAATTCCTCTAAGTGAAAGTGATAGCACACCACATTTTACTGGGATAACAATGTAACGACCATTAAGGGTGAAGTCATAAGCAACAAATCTACTCCGCGAACAATAATGTATCTAAGCAATACAAAATGAGGCAACGTGTTCAGATTATATCCTAAGCTACGAAGTATGATATGCAAAGGCACATCGAAACAAAAAAAGAAAGGGACATGCCGATATATGAGAACACGCACATGTAACCAGTAACATATTCATTCAAAGCAAGAGAGAGAGAGAGAGAGAGAGAGAGAGAGAGAGACATTTGCCTAGGATCCAACGTCTTCCAAATATACTCCAGAAATCATAAAATAAACTGGTGGTCCGTAACTCAGAGACAATCTCACTATCTTTCGTTCTATTGAACTGATTAGGGTTTTGTTGGAAAGAAGGAAAGGCACTCAAAGGTGGATACCTCTTTAGGGGTTGAAATCCTATGTCTAACCAAGAAATTGCAGGAGGTCTCTGACACCAATAGTGGTCGGGGATTTTGGTAAGTTGAGAGGTGGCCAGGTGGGAGCAGGGAGATTTCTGAAGTCAAGGCTTTTGATCATAAAAGGAGATGATATCCATTCTGAAGGGTGGGATTCAGCCATCCATGGAAAGCTGCAGGCTAATGTTTCAGTGATTTCCTTCCAATTATACCAAAGCATCAAATCAGAATCAGGGCTTTTTTTGTTTCAACCAAAACAAAAGAATATGAGTTTAAATAGTTTGAGATATGTCAGATTACAATGGCCTGTACCACATGGCCAGCATGCATAAAGTGGGTAGACAAAGAATTAGGTACAAGTAGTAGGACATTAATATAATCATTAATCAACAACAGAAGCATACCTTTCTTAAAACAAAAGGTCGATGCAGCTAAATTTCAAGTGTATGGAATGCCCCTATCTGCAGCAGGACATGGTATGATTACAGCATCAGTTAACCCAATTCCCAATATACATGTACAGTATTCAAGCCACGCCTACCTTAACATGCTCATTCTCTAGGATATTCTTGCCACATATACGCAAGACGGACCCCTCTTTGTCATAATCCATAGCCTAAGGAATAATACGCAAGCACAATCATTGTTAATCATAAGATTTTAGTTGGAAATGTATGAAGACAATCGGCAAGAAAGCACAGCGTCAATGTCAAGCTATCAGCATATGCATGTAAATAAAGCTCATATATCTCTTTAGGTTATATATAGCTATTACAGAAGTGTGAGTTCATATAACTCCAGAGAAGATAGTGCAGAGGCCATAACTTGGGCATACTTTAGGTTGGAAAATTATATTGAAAAGAATAAGAATGTAAAAGCATAATACACATCTGCAGCATGTAAGATATAGCCTCAGCATTTCAGCTCAGGTCTGATGCCAATGGTGCACACATAGACTTCTTTAAATCACCTCCAGGGAATTCATAATGGAGATCCTTTTTCCCTATCACAATGATGTGGGTTGGAAAAAGATTTCGCACATATGCTAGACACCCAAGCAAGTTCTTGGTAACCAAATGGCGCAGCCCCACGAAGAATTTATCAAGCAAAACTTTTCCATGTACAAAGACATGAAACCACATATAATAAATTCCATCTCATGCACTTATGACAGAGAGGACATCATGCTTTTACGTGTTCAAAAAGTCGACCTAGGGGGTGCCTAGGCACTAGGCGGCCACCCGTGCCAAGATTTTAGGGTCTGGGCGTTGATTAAGTGTTTTGTACATTATTAATCGCCTAGTCGGCGGTTCTATTTGTAATTTTAAGTATTAGGGTTACGTGTGTGATATTTGGTTAAGTGTTATTTTAACAAACACAAAATATATATGATAGTCTTATGTCATTTCTTACTCAAACTTCAGGAGAGGTGAGGAGATATGTTCTTTTGAAAAAATAAAAAATCTGACTAATCTCTAGGTCCCGATTAGTCCCCGACTAGTCGGCCTAGGTGCTAATCGCCTCTCATCCACCCGACTAGCGCCTAGCGAATAGCGATTTTTAGCATATAGCGTTACGATATTCCGGAATCATAAAAATCCAGTATTCCTAGGAGTGTGGGAACTAAGGCTCCTTCTAAGCATTGATTTTTACAAATGGCAGCACACATAACGACCTACATAATTGATTACTTCGATTAGGAAATCATGAGCCATCTTCTGTTATTTGCCAAGCTGCACTGACTTCTCTCTTTATCAACTTCATTCTCCGTGAATCCCTCTTTAGTCTTTACTCCAAGAATTTGTTTATAGTAATCAAACAAAAACTATCCCACATTCTGGCACTGACAAGATATTTGCTGAAGGACTTAGCATTATCTCACCTCAACTTTTATTTCCAATTTCAGCTTCACACGTTCTGCATCTCGTCCTCCAGAGGCCGCTTCTCTTGGTACTTTCCTGCAACAAGTTGATCACTACATAAATGGAAACTGTTTAATAAAAACATGCTTAAATAAACCCAATGGGTTGAGTTCACAATCAAATTTTCCGTGCATATATGAATAAGCAGCAAAAAATCAGTATTTCCGCAACATGTAAGACAAGAAGAAAATGTATAAATATCTTCAATATATCAGGACAAGTTGACCTCGCAATAGATACGAAAAAGTAGTTCAGCATATCATCCCAGAGTGCAACTTAAACGGCCATATGCAACATTAACCTACAACCTAGGAAGCAGAGACACGCGCAGAGAGAGTGTCTGATTGGTCAAACGGTTCAGATACTCCTAAGGTCCATGGATTTTGCTTGTACATGAGTGAGACGCAACTAGTGTCTTCGAACATACTGAGAGTAAAATGAGGAGCGAAACAATTCATACCTTCACCTCCCTTGATTTCATGGATGCTACTCACAAAGCATTGAATTGCATTATGATCTTCTCACGAAAAAAAGAAGATAAAAGTTCCATCCATTTTGCTTCTTTAGTATCCATTGAAATAAGATGCTTGGTAAAGAAGTCTTTTATCAAACATACTTGGGAACACAACTACACAAGTGGCTTTTTCCCTCTTTCATGCCCAATGAGTATTTTCCCCTCACTGGATACTATATTTCCCATTTCATTTGCAAAAACTGATTTGCTACAACAATTACACCTCCTGTATATATGCGCTGTCTACAGGAGAAGCCCTCTGGCAAAAAAATTGACAGAGGAGCAAAAATACCCTAAGAACTGGGGAAAAAAAAGACAAAAAAAAAAGAAAAGGAAAAAAAGACAAATTAAATGAAAAAAGAAACAAAGACAAGAAGAGCAGATAAACAAGTAACATCACTTCAAGTTACGAATCAGTAACTCTACCCCTTGAACAGTTCATTTCCCCTTCACCACATCCAAGCCATCTTACTCTCCCCAAGCAACCCCTACTTCAACTAGCTTACAACTTCCTCACCGAACATGGGATAATCTTAACACTTGAAACACAATTTAACTCCATACCACTCATCGAAGGTGTACGGGAAGCAACCCACACACAAAAGAAACACCTTGTGGACACCTTAGTCTACCATATTCCTTTAAAAGGAAAATAATGCTCCAAAACAGCCAGTAGATGAAGTAATAAACTGTAATAGTGTCTGAACCTAACCTGCATTATCTGCTAAAAGAACACTCTACTTACTACAGCCAATCCTGAAGAGTTAACACTAAAGTCTAAACACCCCCAGAATTGAAAGAGAGATAATCCTACACTAACATCCCACAATTTAAAAAACAAAAACCCACAAAATCCCTTCTCACAACAAAAACAAACGGAATTGTTCCACAGGCATCATTGGCAAAAACGTAAAAGGGACCCCAATTTTATCCTTCCTCAGTTACTCTTGGTCTTGAGAAAGCCAAGTGCTTTTGTCTTGTCCTGCCCCAAGTTTCAAATTTTCTAGTCTAGTATAGTATTAGAAACACTAAAATTAAAAAAAACAACTATTATTTAGTACTGCACCCGAAAGCTTGAACCTTTTACAACAAAATTCAAAGAGAGAAACACATTTAACAGTAAATCTAGTAAATTCAAAGAGAGAGATAACTAACGGTAACGGCTAGGACAGTGTCGCCCTCAGCTATGAGATTGTAAGCAAGCCATAAGTCGTCTGCTTCATCGGGATACAAGGGCAAGATCGGCTGAGAGGGAGAGTCCGTACAGATCAGACGAGGTGATTTAATCGACGAGGGTCGGCGCAGTTCGATGGCGACGACCGTCGGTAGCTCGGTAGGATCGGCAGAGAGGAAGGGCGGCGATGGTGGGGGTTGGTGGGAGGGGAGGAGTCGCCGCCTCCCCCCGCCCCCTTCTGTCGTACGCCGTTGTTTTTAGAGAGAGAAGGAGAGAGGTTGAAAAGGGGAAGTCTGGGGAAGGTGAAACGCTGGTTTTCATTTTAGAAAGAGTGAAACGCTATTGAAGACTTCTGGGACGCTATAATAAATAGGGCGCGAACGTTTCCTTTGGTGGTAAATGGCTGAACGCTATAATTGCCTCTTTACAATAGCATTTTTAAAAAAACGCTATCAAATTATGCTATTAAAGGTAGTATTTGTTGTAGTGGTGCGCCCTGAATAATTTAAAATTGCAACCATCCTATAGAAATGGCGCCAAACTACATACCGTAGATTATCTGGCAAATAAAATAAAAAGTAGAATCAAATGAAATCTTTGACATGTATGATTTTAAAATGGTTAATTCGAATGGTATTTTTGTTATATTTTATGGACAGAATCTTAAGAAATTTGAAATGACGATGTCCTTCCATGTCTTCTTGATTAGGTCTAGAATACTTTGCCCAAAACCAACGGCACTATTTGGACAAATGAAAAACAATAGAAAAATATATTGGAGTGCTTTCCTCCTCTTCTTTTTTTCCATAGATTTTCTGGGTTGTACGTAACAAATTATTATAAAGATATGTATTTTATTTAGCAAAGGATTGTATGCAGTAAATGCGTAGTTGCAAATAGAGTCACCCAATTATTATTATTATCATTATTTTGGTTACAAAAGGAAGGCCTAAGCCCTAAACACCAAAGCCACTACTAACGACAGATCTTAATTTGTTAATGCCATCAACATCATTCCGCAAATGCTCCAGGACCTCTAAAGAGGCTTGCTCGTGGATTAACTCCTCCAACTTCAAGCCTATCTTTTCTAACTTATGAGCACACCCATTAGCTTCTCTCACCACTCACAAGCCTATATTTTGATTGTTTTCCCTTGATCCAATGGCAGCGGCTGCTGTGTACAGCGACGGAACCCTTCCCGAGGAGATCCTCACTGACATACTCTCTCGACTACCCGTCAAACCCCTTTGCCGATTTAAGTGCGTTTCTCCCTCATGGAACTCCCTAATCTCTGACCCATGCTTCGCCAAAATCCACCTCAATCGAACCAACACCCTAAAAAACCCTAAACACCCCTACCAGAACAAGATCATCATCTCCACTTGTTACAACCTCTACTCAGTACGCAAATCCAAAAAAAAAAACCTCTACTCGGTAGACTTCACCAACCTAAACCCGACAATCACAAAGCTTGATTTTCCCACGACGGCACATCATGCTGCCGTACGGAGCTCTTGCGACGGCTTGCTTCTAGCTTCCAACAGCGACCGTTCGATTTTATTCTTGTTAAATCCGTCCACTGGAGAACGTAACAAACTCCCCTCCCGTCCTCCTGTCCTCGACCCGGTTCATATGATGCGTGGGTCTCATTCTGGGCTGGGTTACGATTCTTCCACGGATGATTACAAGGTTGTGATATTCACTCGGTATAATAATGAGTTTTCTCGGTATTTTTCGATCTTGGATGTATACTCGCTGAAAACTAATGAATGGAGGAGAATTAAGGGTCTCCATTATTGCCCCGTGGGAAACAATGGTGGGGTTTTCTTAAAGGGGTGTATCCATGGCCTTTGTTGGAGGGTTCATTCCCAGGTGATCGTTGCTTTCGATTTGTCTGATGAGGTCTTCAGGGAAGTGCCGTTGCCTGCTTCGTTCAGTCGGGGCAAGATTTCGATTTCCTCGTATGATGTGGCAGTTTTTGGGGGTTGTCTCTGTTTGGTAAATGATTCATGGGAAACTGAGGTTTGGATGATGAAGGAGTATGGGGTAAGAGAGTCGTGGACTGAATTAACGAACCATTCTGGGCTGCGTAAGGGCAGCTTGTTGTGTTTGTTAGCGGAGGACGAATTTTTCTTGACAACCAACGGGGAGAGGGGGCTTAACCAGCTGGTTGTGTACAATCAGCAAAAGGACACAGCGAGGGATATAGTCGTTTGTGACATTCCGCCTAGATTTTCATTTGAGGGCACCTATGTGGAGAGCCTCATCTCTCCTCATCATGGAAGAAGGAATGGGAGGCAATGAATGAGAAGCTTCTTCAGGTACTTCTTTGGAATACAAAGTCTTATGTGCCTTCTTTTGTTGATAAATAGTTGTGCGAGCTTCTATATTTCAACCTTTCTGGAAGTTACACATCCATAAATCCCTTATTGGCATTTTTATGGCAAAGGCTGTGATGCTCCCAGCGGTTTTGGGAGCATCATACTCCCAATTAATTACAGCCCTTGGATTGAAAATAAATAAATCACAGCCTTTGGATCAAAACCAAAAATTAAAAGTAGAGTAGTTTTGTAAAAAAACGAGGTGGTTTTGACCAAAAAAATGAAAGATTACTTACCACAGAAACAGGCAACACTTACCATTGATTAAAGCAACACTTACCACAAAAACAGGCAACACTTACCACATTTGAAATGGTAAGTGTTACCTTATACAATGGTAAGTGTTGTCTTAATGAATGGTATAAGTTGCATGTTCTGTGGTAAGTAATCTTGGGAGTATGATACTCCCATACCACCTGGGAGCATCACAGAAGTTTTGCATTTTTATAGATGTGTTTTGGGGTTGCTGTCAGGTGGTTCATGCTCCAACTTCAAGAATGGCCTATGGATGCTCCTATCCTTTTAATCACTGTAATTTTACTTCTTGTAATTTTTCTGTTGATTAATAAAATTTTCTTTGTTGTTCAAAAAAAAAAGAGAAGAATGGCATATGAATGTTTTTCTTTGGTGATTGATACAGTATTAGAATGTGTAAGGTCTTGTGTTGTCTTTACCTGTCCTTAAATCCTTTGTTTTATTATTGTTTTTAGTTAGGTTTCTTAGTTGTCATGTTATGTTTCATATGATAGATGATGTTCATTTATTGTGTTAAAATTGTATTCAAATTAATTTGTGTATCTCCGTTAGTTGATGTCAAACAAGTTTTCAACTTCTTGTGTTTTCTTTTTCCATGTTCGAGAGCAAACTCAAAAAGTTACAACTTACAAGCTTCATCTTTCGGTTTGGCTTTGTCAAGTTAATGGCCAATTTTGGTCGAAATGCTTGTCCACTTATTGAATTGAGCTTTGTTGGGCTTTAAATGATCTAAATACTTTGATTTGTTGTTGGTCATAGTTTAACTTTAACTTCAATTAGTTGACATATATGTTCAGATTTAGTGGATATGGATAAAAAAAATCTGTATTCGACTTCTTTGCAATTGGACTGCAGAGTTTGCTAATGCATTTCAATCATCCATCTCAGCAATTGATAGCCTGAATTCTAAAACGTCTTTTTCCTGTGAGAGTCTAGTATTTTTTAGAAGAGTTTTCCAGCACATCTGAATCATTCGTAGTCCAATCAAGATTGCAGAGAAGCCAGATCCAAAATTTTATTCATGTTCCAAAAATGTATGCACATCATACTAAACTATCTGCAAAACGACTAGCTTATCTATTATGAGTTTTTTTATTCCTACTTGCTTATTTATTTTGTGGAATGTTGAACAACTTCCCAAATTTTCTCCTGGCAAAGGTATTAGACAAGGGGATCCTATCTCCCCTTATCTTATGGTCATGTGCATTGAAAGATCATCTATCCTCATTAGAAATGAAGTGCACCATAATAGATGGTGTGGTTTGAAATTTTTTGACTTGTATGATTTCAAAATGGCTAGTTTGAATGATATTTTTGTTACTATATTTTATGGACAGAATCTTAAGAAATTTGAGATGACGCCTATTTCAATGAGATAGGCGGTGAGCGCCAGCCCAAGGATCTCCTTTGGCTACGGTACTATTGCTTAAAGAGCTTGGCACCTCCTTGTGTCGACAAACGGGCAGCCCGGATTTTGACTTAGAGGTGTTCAGTCATAATCCAGCGCATGGTAGCTTCGCGCCACTGGCTTTTCGTCCAAGCGCAATGACCAATTGTGCGAATCAACGGTTCCTCTTGTACTGAGTTGAATTACTATTGTGACCTGACAATGTCTTCCACCCGGATCGGCAAGCATAAGCGAGCTTTCGGTCCAAAAAGAGGGGCTTTGCCCCACCCCCGATTCGCGGAATAAGTAAAATAACGTCCCCTCTCTCTCTCAGAACACCCCACCACGCCAAAATCCTCCCCTCTTTCCAGATCCAGACCACCGAACAGCTCTCTCTCTCTCTGGCTTCCGGTTCATCCCACATCACTAATTCTGCTTACCAAAAATGGCCCACTTGGAGCTCTCGATTCTGTGGCGCGGCTCAAGCAAAGCATGACTCTATCGGTCAGAAACTAGATTTCCTTGGCCTTGTGGCCTCACTTACTCGAGAAAACACGACCCGTCGGTAATACTCGGAAAGAACACCAAATAAAAAATGCTACGTTATACTCCCTCCGTCCCTAATTAATTGTCCATGTTACTATTCCGGACATTTTAAAAAATTATTTATATCTTCCAAAGTATAATATTTTTTATATGCAATATGGATCTTGTTTGATAGATCTCGATTAATTCTATTAGACAAAATTTTGAAAATTATGAAAAAAAGTATAAATTAAAAGATATAACTCATTTAAAAAAATTTGGAAAAAGTGAAAGTGGACAATTAATTAGGGACGGAGGGAGTAATTATTGCCGTGCCATGCCTTGCCTAGTCGGCAACATGCCATTGTCGTGCCATGCCTTGCCTTGCCCGGTGGCAAGCGATTGGCTTGCCATGCCTTGGCTATACCTAATTCCACTCTAAAAATCTTAGCTTTAGCCATAAAAACTCTAGGATTTCTTGTACAACCAAAATCCCTTAAAATCACCGGGCAAAGCAAGGCATGACACGATGATGGCATGTTGCCGGCCAGGCAAGGCAAGGCATGGAACGACAATAATTATAACGTGGCATTTTTTATGTATTTATTGTAGCATGAAATTCAAATGAAAAACCTGCAGGATGACTATGGGCTTTGAGCATGTAAATGTGCAATTTCATAGATCATTCACAATAAAAATCAATTACTACCTTAAAATTGTTTGAATCACTCACCTTATTTACACCGGGAGGATTGACATAAAAAACGAAAAATTTAACCATATGTATGCAATATATATCCCTCCCACAACTTAAATCCTTCCATGTCTTCTTGATTAAGTCTTCTATACTTTTGGACAAATGAAAAACATTAGAAAAATAACTATGGTTGTTTTTCTTCACCTTATCTCCTTATTGGAGTACTCTCCTCTTTTTTTCTCCCTTCTTTTCCACAATTTCTAAACAAATTCAGTTTTCACGGTCATCACATTATTTCACCTTATCCCATAGATTTTCTGGGTTGTACGTAACAAATTGTTATAAAGGCATGTGTTTTATTTAGCAAAGGATTGTGTGCAGTAAATACCAAACACCAAAGCCACTACTAACGACAGATCTTAATCTGCCAATGCCATCAACATCGTTCCGCAAATGCTCGAAGACCTCCGAAGAGGCTTGCTCGTGGATTTACTCTCTCTCTGCTCCAACTTCAAGCCTATCTTTGCTAACTTATGAGCACACCCATTAGCTTTTCTCCGCACAAAAATTTGACTGTCATTCCCCTTGACAGATCCATCTCTCGATAAGCATAAATTACCTTCTCCTTTGCTTCCTTTTCCTTTCTCCATAATCAAGAGCACCACACGGTGAGAGTCTTACCGGATATCCATTCCACCACTCACAAGCCTATATATCTTGATTGTTTCCCCTCGATCCGATGGCGGTGCCGGCGGCCGTGTACAGCGACGGAACCCTTCCCGAGGAGATCCTCATCGACGTACTCGCTCGACTACCCGTCAAATCCCTTTGCCGATTCAAGTGCGTTTCTCCCTCCTTGAACTCCCTAATCTCCCACCCATACTTTGCCAAAACCCACCTCAATCGAACCAACAAACACCCCTACCCGAACAAGATCATCATCTCCACCAATGACAACCTCTACTCGGTAGACTTCACCGACCTAAACACGACGATCACAAAGCTTGATTTTCCCACGATGGCACAGCACGCCGCCGTACGGAGCTCCTGCGACGGCTTGCTTCTAGCTTCCGACAACGAACGTTCGATTTTATTCTTGTTAAATCCGTCCACGGGAGAACGTAACGAACTCCCTACCCGTCCTCCTGTCGTCGACCCTGTTCGTAAGAGACGCGGGTCTCAATATGGGCTGGGTTACGATTCTTCCACGGATGATTACAAGGTTGTGATATTCTCTCGGTATACTACTGAGTTTTCTCGGTATTTTTCGATATTGGATGTCTACTCGCTGAAAAGTAGAGCTTGGAGGAGAATTAAGTGTCTCCGTTATGGCCCCTTGGGAAACAATGGTGGGGTTTTCTTAAAGGGGTGTATCCATGGCCTTTGTTGGAGGGTTGGTTCACAGGTGATCGTTGCTTTCGATTTGTCTGATGAGGTCTTCAGGGAAGCGCCCCTGCCTGCTTCGTTTAGTGGGGGCAAGATTTCCTCGTATGACGTGGCGGTTTTCAGGGGTTGTCTCTGTTTGGTAAATAGGTGGGACACTGAGGTTTGGATGATGAAGGAGTATGAGGTAAGAGAGTCGTGGACTAAATTTAAGATCCATTCCGGGTTTGGTGTAGGCAGATTGTTGTGTTTGTTAGCGAAAGACGAATTTTTGTTGAGAACCAATGGGTGGAGGCGGCTTAAGCAGCTGGTTGTGTGCAATCAGCAAAAGGTCAGGGCGAGGGACATGGTGGTTTGTGGCATTCCGCCTAGATTTTCATTTGAGGGCACCTATGCGGAGAGCCTCATCTCTCCTCATCATGGAAGAGAGAGAATGGGAGGCAATGAATGAGAAGCTTCTTCAAGTATTTCTATGGAATACAAAGTACAACGTGCCTTCTTTTGTTGATAAATAGTTGTGCGAGCTTCTATATTTCAACCTTTCTGGAAGATGCACATCCATATATCCCTTATTGGCATTTTTATAGATGTGTGTTGGGGCTGCTGTCAAGTGGTTCATGCTCAAAGAATGGCTTATGGATCTTCGTATCTTTTAATCACTGTAATTTAATTTACTTCTTGTAATTTTGCTATTGATTAATAAAATTTTCTTTGCTGTTAAAAAAGAAAGAAAGAAAAAAGAATGGCTTATAGATGTTTTGCTTTGGTGATGGATATTAGAATGTGTAAGGTCATGTGTCTTGTGTTGTCTTTACCTGTCCTTAAATCCTTTGTTTTATTATTGTTTTTGTTACATTTCTCCGTTGGTTGTCATGTTATGTTTCATATGATAGATGATGTTCATTTATTGTGTTAAAATTGTATTCAAATTTAATATGTTTATCTCCGTTAGTTGATTTCAAACAAGTTTTCAACTTCTTGTGTTTTCTTTTTTCATGTTCGAGCAAACTCAAAAAGTTAAAGCTTCATGTTTAGGTTTGGCTTTGTCAAGTTAATGGCCAATTTTGGTTGAACTGCTTGTCCACTTATTGAATTGAGCTTTATTGGGCTTTAAATGATCTAAATACTTTGATTTGTAGTTCATCCTAGTTTATGATTGAGTAGCTTGATTGGTTCTACGACTACAATCTATAAGTTCAATTAGTTGACATGTTCAGATTTAGTGGATATGGATTAAAAAAAAATTTGCATTTGACTTCTTTGCAATTGGACTGCAGAGTTTGCAGATGCATTTCGGTCATCCATCTCGGCAACTCATGGTTTAGATTCTGAAACGTCTTTTTCCTGTGAGTCTAGTATTTTCAAGAAGAATTTTTCAACAAATCTGAATGATTCAAAGTTCTTTTGGACAATTGGAATTACACAGTCTTCTCTCTCTAGTCCATCCAAGACTGCAGAGAAGCCAAATCCAAAATTTTATTCATGTTTCAAAATTGTATGTACATCATACTAAACTCTTTGCAGAACGACTAGCTTATCTATTATGAGTTGTTTTAAGTCTACTCGCTTATCTATTTTGTGGAGTGTTGAACAACTTCCCAATTTTTCTCCTGGCAGAGGCATTAGACAAGGGGATCCTATCTCCCCTTATCTTATGGTCTTGTGCATTGAAAGATCATCTATTCTCATTAGAAATGAAGTGCCCATAATAGTTGGTGCATGTGGTTTGAAAGCTTCTAGCAATGGTCCTTCCTTTAGCCACTTGTTTTGTAATTCCATGATATGTACTCTACAGTTCTTTTGTGAGGCTTCTAGCCAATTGATAAGTTGCCAAAAGTCTATCTATGTATCCCCCCATATTTGAAGTGGTGGGGCTACTAACTTGAGTCTGAAGTGCAACATCCCTCTTACCTATGACCTTGGCCATTACCTTGGGTTCCCCTTCCTCCATGAGAGAGCTTCCAAGAGGCAATACCAGTACATTATTGAGAAAATGCAAATAAAATTGTCTGGTTTGAAAGGTAATTCCTTATGCTTTATGGGGAGGGCCACTCTTGTCCAATCTGTGACTGCAACTATTCCCACCTATACTATGCAAGCCTCTTCTTTACCTTCGAGCATCTGTGAAAACATAGATATGCTCAATAGAAATTTTCTTTAGGGTGACTTACCTGGGAACTGGGAAGAAAAAAGTGCATCTCATTAAGTAGGATAATGTTTGCAAATGTAAGAGCAAATGGGGGCCTGGGCATTAGAAAATCTAGAGAAAACAAGTTAGCCTTTCTTTGTAAGCTTGGTTGGAGATTACATAATGAGAAGAAACCTTTGTGGATTCAACTTATTCTCAAGAAATACTTGAGCAACCATGATTTCAATGAATGGCATATGAATAGGAGGGCATCCACATATGGAAGAGCATTATTCAGACTAATCATGTCATAAAAAAAGCTCTCAAATGGATGGTGGGAAATGGAATGGGAATGATATCACCATGTGGAAGGATTTGTGGCAACCTTAGGGGAAACCAATCCCAATCCTCTCTTTGTTGAAGAAACTGTTGGTAATTACTTATATGTTTAATGCCAGGGGATGTGATCTGGCTAAACTGGAATAGGTCTTTTAGTCAAGGTGAGATTGAGAAGGTGCTGAATAATTTAAAATTGCAACCATCCTATAGAAATGGCGCCAGACTATATCCCATAGATTCTCTGGCAAATAAAATAAAAAGTAGAATCAAATGAAATCTTTGACTTGTATGGTAATTCGAATGATATTTGTTATATTTTATGGACAGAATCTTAAGAAATTTGAAATGACGTTGTCCTTCCATGATTTAAGGACAGAGAAAGAAAGACTCCTCCTTTTTGAAATCATACGAGCAAAAGAAAAAATTGGAAAAATAACTTTGATTTTTTTTTTCCTTCACATTATCTCCTTATAATTTTTGCACAGCATATACCTGAACTCTACAGTTGACTATCTCCCACCCGCTCCTCACAAAAAGGGGGTATTTCATCAGAAAGACTAAGGGTACAGAAAAATTGGTACAGATTTTGTACATAGATTTTTCGTAGGGCCCACTACGGGTCCCATACAAATGATCCGAACCGTTCACTAAATGTAAAACATTTTTTCAAGTGCCCTCGTTAAAAATCAGCCCAATCCAATACTTATAGATGTTCGATTCAATCATCTAACTTCTTCATATCCTGAAATCTAAATGAAAAATTAGATGATTGGATTGAACACCTATAAGTATCGGATTGAGCTGAATTTTTGCGAGGGCGCTTGAAAAAATATTTTACATTTAGTGATCGGCTCGGATCATTTATGTGGGACCCTTAGAGGGCCCCACAAAAAATCTATGTGCTGTATCAATTTTTCTGTACCGTTAGACTTTCTGGTATTTCATGTAGCGGGTATATATCCCCTGGAAGTGAGAGGGGAGGAATATACCCGCAGGAGACTTTCACGGTTTCACCCTCAGTCACAAACCTATGAACACATCTTCACCACCAAGCTCCACCACTTACTTCCACCCTTTCCAACCACCCAGACAGCTCCCCTCCATCGATCTGAAGGTGGCGGTCATGTCCGACGATGAAACCCTTCCCAAGGACATCCTCACTGATGTACTCTCTCGACTACCCGTCAAAACACTTTGCCGATTCAAGTGTGTTTCTTCCTCGTGGAATTCCCTAATCTCCGACCCCAATTTCGCCAAAACCCACCTCAATCGATCTAAGACCCAAAGCCCTAAATATTTTGAGTCGAAAGCCATTATAATTTCGAGCTCTCAGAATCTCTACTCAATCGATTTTGCTGACGTAAATCCAACCGCCACAAAGCTTGATTTTCCTACTATGGAACAACACGCCGCGGACAAGTGGGTAATTCCCATCAGGGTATGGAGCTCTTGCAATGGTTTGCTCCTAGTTTCCCATCAAGTGGTTAATCCCAACTTCTTCTTGTTGAACCCATCCACTAGAGAATGTAAGAAACTGCCCACACCCCCTCCTGTCCTCTATCCGGCTGGTAAATTCTACGTGTTATATTATGGTGTTGGTTACGATTCCTCTACGGATGATTACAAGGTTGTGATGACCTCTTCCTATAATACTGGTGGGATTGAAATTATGATTGTGACTGTTTATTCGCTGAAAACTAATGCTTGGAGAAGAATTCAAGATGCCCATTATCTTCTTGTGGGAAGCTCTCGCGGAGTTTTCTTTAACGGCTGTCTCCACTGCCTTTGTCTGAGGTCTGGATCAATCGTGATTGTTGCTTTCAATTTGTCGGATGATATTTTCAGGGAAGTGCCACTGCCTGCTTCGTTGGAGATTTTGAATTGTCATGTGGGGGTTGTTGGGGGTTGTCTATGTTTAGTTGATAGGCGGACTTGTAACCAAACTGAGGTTTGGATAATGGAAGAGTACGGGGTAGGAGAGTCTTGGACCAAATTTACGATCGAATATTTAACGCCTAGTCTGCGTTTGTTGTGTAAGGTAGCGGAAGACAAAGTTTTGCTCAGTAACAATAGAGGTAGGCATGGACAGAAACTGGTTGTGTACGATCCGATAAAAGAAACACTTAGGGACATGGTGGTTGCTGGAATTCCAAGTGAATTTACCTTTGGGCGTACGTACGTCGAGAGCCTCGTCTCTCCTATTCTCGGAGGAGGAATTGGCAGGCAATTATAAGCTTCTCCTGGTATGTTTGTGAACAGAAGTGTCCGTTCTTTAGTTTATCCATATTCATATGTTCTTATTATGGAGCTTCTATAGTTCAAGGTTTTTGGAGGTTGCACATCCATATTATCCCTTATTGATATTGATTTAGCTTTGGTAGTTTGAGTTATATAGGGTATTGGTTAGTGATGAATATAATTGAACATAGTTTTTGGAGGTTGCACAAGTGGCTAATGCCCACTTTAAATATGGTTGGAGTCAAACCTGTGAAGCCTGAAAACTGAATTGGATACCCTTTGTTAGTGTCCTTTACAAGCTGACGACTCTGTTATGCTGCATATTTGATCATTAAGTTTTTCAGGGAAAAAAGAAAGAAAGAGTGTACAGATGATACTTATAGGTGGGGTTCATACTTCATATCTTCATCTTATCTGTGTAATTTAAAATCTTGAGGTGTATGGAACTGTTCGGAATCTTCGGATACTCTCTTTTTTTTTTATATCAGCCACAAAAGAGATTATGAATCTTTGAAAGAGGAGTTACAAAGATTAAAGAGATCAAGAGTGTGACGAAATCACAACGGGGAGAAAGCATCCCAACGGGTGAGTAAGTTCAAGCAAGTGAACCAAACGACGTCTGTTTCTTTTGTTTTCTTTTTTCCCCCTTGATTTTTAATAACAATGTAAACACACAAGATAAGTTTGTGGAATACATGACGCTTGGGAAGATGAAGGTAGTGGTTGACAATTTTATCTTCCTAACTCATCATTTGTGGTACATAGGGGATTTCAACATCTTATCGCACACAAAATATTCACAAGTAAATGCAACGGAAGAATCATACACAGTATAACTTAACCACAAACAAAAATAACTTGCCGGTGGTTAAAACGGCTCGAACAGGGAGCAGGGAGCAGCGTGTAAAGATTTATTTTTCCTGTATTTGGGTGTCAAAACGGCGTAATTTTGAAGACTAATGTGGTGTTCCATTTGCGGCCAAAACAACGTCGTTTTGGGCCGCTCTACAAGGCTGTAGTGTGTTGTGCACTACAGCATCCCCGTGTCCACAATCATATGCCGCCCTAAACCCCAATACGAAGAAAAATGGTTGGCCAAGAGCCAACCGAGAAATCATGTGACAAAAGTTACATGGAAATGAGTGATATATATGCAGGCTAGAGAGTATCTCAAAGCAGCTCAATACCCTCTTCATATTCATTACTTCCTGTGTCTCAGCTTGACAAAAATTCAGCGTCATCAGCAAACTGCAAATGAGTAACACAAAGCTCATCCACTCCAATCTGCATATCTTTTATTAAAGCTTGTTGCTTTGCCTTTTGAAACATCCAGTTTAGACCTTCAACAACAATAACAAACAAGAAGGGAGACAAAGGGTCTCCTTGCCAACCTTTCTGCATCTTAAATTCTTCGGTAGGGGAACCATTCACAACTTTGTATAGAGAAGCTGTTGAGACACACACTTAATCCATCACATCAATTTCGTTGGGAAACCCATCATTTACGTCGTGCTGAATAAGAAGTTCCAATTAAGCATATCATAGGTGTTTTCAAGGTCTAATTTCATGATTAAACCTTTTTTCTATCCATTTTCCATTGTATGTTTGTTCGACCCACAAATGCAGACTGGACATCACAGGTAACCATTTGGTTGAGTTTCCATAAATCAGACCTTAGCTCTTCCCTCTTGCTTCTATCTATATCTTGAAGTAAAGCACTTTCGGCTTTCATATCTAGACAGTATAATAATTCTTCCACTTTTATTTAACTTGTGTTGCACATCCCCAAATACTTCTCTGTTCCGTACTTTGAGAGTCTCATTCATACCTTTCAGTTTGCTGATAAGCTTGATCCAGCCCAACCTTGAACAACTGTGTCATTCCAAGCCTTTTCCATAACTTCAACACTCTTAGGATGCATGGAACAAGAAGTAATGCGCCAGAAAGGCCTAGGACCCCAATCTCTCTCATCGTCGGTAAGGGGAATGGGCAATGATCAGGGAGAGTTCTAGGCAGCTCCCACTGTTTAAGTTTGAACTTATCCAACCATTTTGGGTGGAGTAAAAAGCGATCTATCCTGCTCCACTTCTCCCCATCTTGAGAATTGGACGTAGTGAACTTTCTCCCAAGGATTGGAAGATTAATCAGCTCTATATCATCAATAAATTGATTAAGGTCTCTCATTCCTGTTTCCCTACGAAAACACCCCTGCCCTTTCCCCTGTCCCTGTGTTTCTGATTTGACTAAGGACCCCTCCCAAACACCATGGTTTGGGGTAATGTCCTCCAAGGCGAGATGGCACTCCCCACGCATGCATTCTGCCTACTACATCATTGGGGCCGTAAACATTTGTAGTATTGCGCCAAGATAAAACTTCTAATACAGCAAGTGTCCAACATGGTGAAAACCTCCGGGCTCCATATACAAAGTAGTCCACCTGAGCTTCCATTAGCATCAACTTCAACAAATTTGAAATTTGAATCCCACCATATGGAGTTCACAAAAATCCATGATGAAGCTGCCTTTTTAGTTTCTTGGATCAAGAGGAAATCCAGTGATTTTCGAGAAGTACCTCTTGCATTTCAGGACATGATTTTCATGGCATCTGGTGGTATGGTTTAAGAAGCATGTACCATGGTGGTCTTTTATTCCATTTATTTTTTCTATTTGATACTCGTGCAAAATAATTATTGCAAACGACATTAATTACCATTTTTGTACTCAGGTTTGGTTGATTTCTCAGATGCAAATTGAACTATTTTTATCTAAATCTCCCACAGGTACCCTTTATTTAAGACAATCGCTGATGCCAAACCCTTCACAGTTCTTAAACTATGCGGGTGTGAATTGTACTTGGAAGAGCACGAGGATGAGGAAGAGGATTTAGGCGATTACCGTTTCACTGATGGTGTAGTGTTTCATTCTCTATGTGAAGTTAGTCTCAAGGGCATCTCGGTGGATGAGGAGCTGATCATCCAGGGTTTGATTCGCACTTGCCCTTCAATTGAGAATTCTCTCTGAAGATGTTATGACACCGAGCAAAATTTTGTGGGGGCTAACCTTCATAAACCAAAGGTAGTTGAAATCTCTCCAATACGTGAAAAAGTTGTGATTGAGGGTCCAAATCTCCGGTGCTTCACTTACGAGGCAGAAAGATTGGACAAGGATTTCTATTTTTATTTTTTAAAGTTTAACCATGATTCAGCTCACAATCTTAGAGATCTGTGTTTCATAGGCTGTTGCATCACCGACGAGTTCTTCTTTGATGAATTCATTTGTAGACAGGACCTCCTTGAGTATTTGAGGTTAGACGGTTGTGTTGAGATCAAAATGATCAACATCAAAAGTCGTCGCCTAAAGCACCTAATATTGTACTATGACACTGGATGTCAACCGGAGAATCTCCAGCTAAGACCACTCGACCGATCTCTTCCACTTGAAAATTTGTGTCTAATTTACTCTCTTGAATACGAGGGGTCTACAACCGAAATTGCCTTGTTATCCTTAACTAGCTCCCCGGGATAATATAATTGGAATTTTATGATTTGGTTGACCCTATATGGTTCCTTGAGTTGAGGGAATTTCTAGGAGAGCTGAATGGAAATGGAGCTCTGACCGCGGTGATATTCACCTCCGGGTTTAACAGGGATAGCTTTACTATGGAGGACTCTGGAAAATTCCCGGGTCCTCCAGTCCAAGAAATCGAGTATCTGAAGCTCAAGCTAGTAGCATTGTCATCTCTAAATTGTGAAGCTCCTGTGGATGGCCTGCTTTGGAGTTGTCATCCAAAGAATCTGGTAATACTAATAACAATCTTGTAATGGGACTCTGTGATCAGTTGCTGCTAGTGGTGGAGGGAGATGGTGATCTGATTATTTGGAAGATGTAGAGATTGGGAGCTATGGAGGTGGTGGTGATGAGTGTGCGAATTCTTGAAGAGGAAACTTTGTTGGATTGGTTGTCTTCTCTTGCAGATGGACAGCTTGTTTGTTTTAGGTTAAAATGGTGACCTACAGAAAGAAAGAGAGAGATGGGAAGCTCAAACCGAACAGGAACAAGGATTTCATTGTGGGGGTGCCGAGCTTGTTTCACCCTCTTCTCCATAGCATCACACCACATGTGGGGCCCGCAGAGACGGAACTACTATGGGGCTTATGAGGGCCAAGGCCCCTGCATTGTTTCGGTTTTTTTCTTTTCTTTTCAACTTTCAATATTAATGTTAGTTATTTTTTATTAGTTAAGAACACTTAGATATTTTATTTTGTATTGGATGTTATTTCGACATTTAAATGAATGTGTAAGTCACAAAATCTATTCTCTCTCTGTGCATGGTCTCCTATAAGTTTTTCAATCAATTATTAATCTCATTACTCTTTCTATCTCTCTCCACTCATTGCCCAAAAAAACCCTCTCTCAAAACCTAAACCAAACAAACTATACCCGAAACTTGAAATTTTAAAATCTTATTGTTCATAGTTCGGCCCCCATAATTACGAAATCCTGGTTCCGTCCCTATATGGGGGTTAAATTTCATCATTCATTCAGTATAAACTCAACAAAAACTATGCTCTTTTACTTGTCACTTTGAACAGAAAAATAGCAATAGAGAATTATTTTTGTTATCATACAGTTAATTAGTCACGTCTCAATTTTGGGACAAAGTAATCTAGAGAAAATGGTCATTGCAGTAACAGTTTCAGCATTGTTGGAACTAAATTGCTACATGTATAGGAAAAAGATGGCATATTTGACTATGTAATGATATAAAATAGCCGTAAAATTCAATTATATGTAGCATCTAAGTAAAGAAAAAAATTGAATAACCACATAGTACTCCAGTTTTTTAGCAAGCGGGAATGGGCACAGCCCAATCGAATGTCGTCAATTTTTGGTTGAATCGATCATGCTTTTTATGGACAAACTTAGATAGGTGGAATTAAAAGGGATGGTTAAGAATCTAACCGTCTATTTTTCAATCTGAGATTATCTCATATGATGATTTCTCATACGATCTCTAGTCTAGATAATGAAAAATGGGATCTAAAATGCTCACATCCGAAAGATTGGAGCTGTTTATTTTGAAAGTCTAAGTGTACTTGTCTGTCATACAAATGAAACTCTCTCTCTCTCAAGGACCTAGCGCTTTTGGAACTTGTGGAAAATGAGAGAAAAGAAGGAAAACAAAGTTAGGATTCCTTTGATTTGCTAGGAAATAGAAGAAAATAGTGCAAGAAAGAGAATAAAATTGGACTATTTTTGTGTTCCCCTTCACTTAACAAGAAAGTGCTAGAAATTACTAGAAAGTGACTTTTCCATTACCACCTGTGATGCTCCCAAGTGGTATGGAAGTATCATATTCCCAGGATTACTTACCACATAACAGGCAACTTATACCATTCACTAAGACAACACTTACCATTGTATAAGGTAACACTTACCATTTCAAATGTGGTAAGTTTTGCCTTATACGATGGTAAGTGTTGCCTTAATCAATGGTAAGTATTGCCTGTTTCTGTAGTAAGTAATCTTTCATTTTTTTGGTCAAAACCACCTCGTTTTTTACAAAACTACTCTACTTTTAGTTTTTGATTTTGATCCAAAGACTGTGATTTATTTATTTTCAATCCGAGGGCTGTAATTAATTGAGAGTATAATGCTCCTTAAACCGCCGGGAGCATCATAGCCTTTGCCCTCTATAGCATTGTAACTTAATTAGCTTTATGTTTCCCACAACATATGCGTGGGAAGTACTGTCGGCTTGCTTTCCTTTGTTCACCCATATTCTCCCTTCCCTTTCCCTTCCTTGGTTCTGCCATTTTTGTTGCTCTTGTATTCTTGTTCAGTTCTGTAACAGAAAAAAGGATTTGTAAATCAAATCTGAAAACCCAAAAGCTGTAAAGCTAGCTGAAGACGACCATTATGTCCGACAGTGGAACCATCGACTACTCCCTCTGGGGAAACCTTCCACCGGAGATCGTCGCCCACATACTCTCTTTCCTACCCATAAAGTCTCAATGCAAATTCAAGTGCGTTTCTCCCTCATGGAATTCCCTAATCTCCTCACCCAGTTTCGCCAAAACCAACAAACCTTCAAAAACCATTCTCATTTCCTGGTCTCACGGTCTCTACTCCGTTGATTTTGCCGCCGCGAATCTGACCGCAGAAAAGCTTGATCTTCCTTTAGCCGAAGGAAAGGTGACGTATGGTTGTGGCTCTTGCAATGGCTTGGTTCTAGTTTCTGGTCAAGAGTTTGATTCCAACTTCTTCTTGCTGAATCCATTCACTAGAGAATGTAAGAAACTGCCCCAACCCCCCTTTTATGACACCTCTTCGTCTGCCCGAATCAAACTCGTTACAAAGGGTACCCACGCTGTTCTACCGGGGTTGGGTTATGACTCATCTACAGATGATTACAAGGTTGTGATGCTCCTTTACAATTGTATCAATGAATCTGAATATGATTCTGATGGCAATCTTCATACTATTATTAATGGTGATCATGCTTGTAATGTTTCTGAGGTGATTGTCTATTCACTAAAAACTGATTCTTGGAGGAGAATACAAGATTGCCCTTATGATCCTTTCGGACCTCTTCCTGGGTTTCTCTTTAATGAGCGTCTCCATTGGCTATGTGAGAAAACTGATGATTTGGATGGTTCTATGGTTGTTGCCGCTTTCAATTTCCCAGATGAGAATTTCACGGAAGTGCACCTGCCTGATACATTTGATACTGATTATGAATTTGATTATCACCACATGGTGGTTCTTGGGGGCTGTCTCTGTTTGGTTATTCGGTCGATATTTGGTGACGAAGTTGTAGTTTTGATGATGAAGAAGTATGGGTTACGAGAGTCGTGGATCAAATTTACAATTCTAAATCACAGCCGGATGTCTCTAGGGAACGTGTTGCATTTGTCAGCAGAAGGCGAATTTGTATTGAGAACATATGGAGAAATTGATGGTACGAAACTAGTTGCGTACAATCCGAAAAAGGAAACATTGACAGACTTGGTGGTTAGTGGCATTCCAATTAAATTTAAAGATGGGGACAACTACATTGAGACTCTTGTCTCTCCTAATCATGGAGGCCGGATTAGGAGGCAATGTGAAGCTTCTTCAGGTGATCATGTTCAAAGATTTATCTGTTACTTGAATATTAGAAATGTAAAATGAGTTTGGGTCTTGTGAGGTGCCAATATAACCAAAACTTGCGACATTTAGTACGAGATAAACTATGTAAGAAGTGATATTAGCAACAACAAAAAAAAGGGTGCCCTGGCACCCCCACCCCATAGGGTGTGTACTACCTATGAAGCATGTATGAGTACTTATAGATGTGTTCCATAACCGTGGCATGCCCATATATTGTACCGATACTCCTTGGATACTTATCTGAATGCTTCTTAAACGTATCCATAATTTGTCAAATAACTTTCTTTAATCTTGAAGTATCAGATAACTTTCGGATACTCTTACGTCATGTATCCACACTTCCATGAATAGGGAATATGGCATTTCATATGCAACATCAAAGTACAACCACCATTAGTAGTAGATAAACGACTAGTTTTACAATACTTTGCTTACTTCTTAGAGGAAGAGAAACCATCAGATTATACTGGTTTCATCTTTTGTGGGGGATAGACATTTTAAGTATGTTTGGACATATGGGTTCCTGTTATCATTGTTTGTTCACCTTTTTTTGGATCTTGGCAGTGACAGACCAAAGTCTCAACTCATTAACAGTGTGCCCCTCTGGATTCAATTGGAAGGAACCCAACGTGACATATCTCTTTCCTACTTTCATTGCCCCAAACTGAGGATTTTTATTTTTTTGTTTAGCAATTATTTTTTGCATCCGTAGCCTCAACCCTCTCTATTGCATAACCAATCTGCTAAGCCTCCTAAAATCATTTGGGCTTTTAATAGTACTGGACTTAACTGATAAGTTTGGATACTGGTACTTGCGTCAAGAGAACTCGATGCCTCGTAGTCCTTAGGTTGGCAACCCGTTTGGCATGAAATCGAGGGTCTTATTTATGGAATGCTACTTCTTGAGAAATTGAAGTCTTAATGTTGAAGTATGTGAGTGGTATTAATTCTCCTCGAGAGATTTAAGTGTTTGCGTGTCTAGAATGATTTAGGAAAGGGGAATCGTTGTTCTTTGGCTTGCCAATGGAAGGGCCATTCACGCAAAATGGTTAATGAAGATTCCATTCGTTATGTGGAATGCTCATTATATTTTAACGAACGAAATGACTCAATGAAAATTCCATTCTAAATTGAACCAAACACACCCTTAAGTTCTTTATCTACCACATTAAGCTCAATTTTTTACCTTTGCCAGCTGTGTCCTAGAAACGTGGAAAGTCTCAGCCACCTAAAATTGTGAATGATGATTCTATTTGTAATGTGCATGTTGTCATTTTCTTTTTCACTAACCAAATGACGGTATGAACATTCCATTCAAGTGAACCAAACACAACCTTTTGTTCTTTATCTACCGGATTAACCTCAACTTCTTCCCTTTGCCCACCATGTTCTAGGAAAGAGGAAACCCTCAGCCACCTATTTGTTGATGTCATTCATCTCAACTTGTTTAGTGAGGATCTTCCTTCAACTTTTGATTTTTTTACGACAGCCTCATTTTAGTTGAATGGTTTGTTGCTTCATTGCCCTCATCTGTTTAAAAACAATCATAATTGGAAGGCTTGAATCAATGTCTGAGCTAAGAAGCACTAATACTTAAAAGGAAGTGATGTGTCTCTGTCCGACAACGATACTCCCACACGTGTCTGAAACTCTTTTTTCCGTGTCCACTATTAAAGAATTGAAATCTTCCTTCAAACACGTATCTGACACTCTTTGTGTAGTATGTCTGACACTTCTTTGGTATCTATGACCAAGAAATATATGTGTGATTCACACTTCTTACTTCTTAGACATCTAATGTGATTATCAAAGATATCGGAATTTGATATGCCATGTAGTAGAAAAAGTAATTGTTAAATCATATGTAAATTCGATTGGAAACTTTGAAGGATTTCTTGAGGATTCCTAACTGTGCCCATGTCTTATTGCTTAAGGATTTCTTGAGTGATAACTTATTCTATCTCATCTATTATATAATTTGGGGTGTACTCTATGGTACATCTACTCATAACACTTTACATAGTTGAACGTATCCCCAATGTGTCCATGTCCTGCATTTTAGATAAATAACTTATTCGCATGTCCCTGTCGTGTTATATCTGTGCTTCTTAGTGTTTGAGTTTCAGCTTTTCTAGTTCTTGCGCTACTACTCTTCTCCATTGTGCAAGGGGCTTATAGCCATTTCACTCTTCTCCATTGTGCAAGGGGCTTATAGCCATTTCTTTTGCCGTATAATGGGCTATTATTACTCATGTTTTTAGTGGTGTTAATGTACATACTCACTGACAGTTAAGAATCTATTTTGCAGTTGACAGGGAAGGAACATCCAAGCTCTAATCCACAGCAAATTAAACTATGTGCAGCAGTACTCAACTTTTTACCGGGGAACCATGTTCTTACTACTCTTCAGCATTGCATCTCCTAGCCCTTTTGAAGGCGCTTCTAGTGCTTGATTCCAACTGAAGCCCTTTTTTATTTCAGTAACTTCAGTGACTGTTCTGTTAGTCTCTGCTAGTAGTTTTCTTGGCCAGGAGCTACTTCATTGTTGTTTGTTATTCCGTGACTGTTCTGTTAGTCTCTGCTAGTAGTTTTCTTTGTTGGGATGTACCTATTTTGTCCACAAGTTTGAAACCATGTGCAGAATTACCTATGTACCTTCAATGACAGGTGGACTCAACAAAAATACTTGAACTTTGGCACTATGTATCCTTTCTATGTGATCATTGAACGTGGTGGCGGTCAGTCTACCCTTATTTCCCCATTTGATGTGGATGAACGGCCGTTTAATAGATTTGGCGTATGTTCATATTTGTGGAACTTTACCAGAGCAACTTCTTCATTTTTCTCCTTAAGCACAGTTCGGGTTTCTAACTCCAACCGGAGAAAAATGAAGAAGAAAAGAAAAAGGGAGAAAAGGACAGATCAATGAAAGGGAAAATTCTGATTTCCCATGTTTTATATGTATGCACTCAAGCGATTAAATCAGCATAGAGATTGAAGTTGCGTAGCTTATGATCGTACTCAAGTAGGAATGGTTAGAGTCCAATCGAACAGCAGGATCGTAGAAACCCTTAATGCAGAAAGAAGTTTTGGTGATCTTTACTCAGCATATTAGGTGTTTGATTGAGAATTAAACCTTAAAAAATATAATACCAAGAAGGTATGGTATTATTAAATTGTCATTTTCAAGCCCCTTAGGGATAGCTCAGGTACGGTGGTGAGAACTCAAGACTTTTCTTAAGGAGGTCTTGTATTTGAACTTGGATTTGTCCATAGATGAAGGCAAGTGTAGGACGCAATGATTATAAAGTAATTAGTAAAAAAACAGACACGAACATGCTCAAAGCCTCTTCATACGCCTTATTGAGGAAGTTTTGAATCAAGTAAAGCTTTCATGAATTTTTTCAGAGCAGAGTACACCAACAACATAAAAAAGAAAAGAAAAGGAAGGGAGAATAACAACCTATAAAAATGAAATTTTCACATAGTCCTATAAACCTACTCTTGATATCCGTACCAAGTGTCACACGATCCTGATGTACCAATTGGAGTGGAATGAGATTGGCATTGTCTTCTTTTTCTGCACTCGGGTGGTGGAGTTTGGATGCAGATTCTGAAGAAATGCTACTACTGGGTTCGATGGATGCCTTCGAAAAAGTTTTCCTCCAACGCCCCTGCAGTGAAATGGTTGAAGAACTCAGCTGACAGAGAATGAAGTTGCAGAAAATCATAGACCTTGTAACTTTCTCATTGATGATCAGAACAGAATTCCCATTGCTTTGAAGAATCGCAGACACTGAAACTTGATAGAAGCTTGGCTGACAATATTCGTTCACATGGGTTTGTTTATAAGCGGCTTTTTTTAGCAGTAGTTGTCGCTTTTCATCCCGTTGGGTTCTCAGTTGGTTGCTATCTGTAATTGAGGCATCCCCTAATGTTGAATTCCGGTGGACCTTACAACCAACTCAGAATTGATGTAATTTCAGCGCTCACTCTTGCCTTTCTGAGCTCCACGTTCCCATTGCCAGCCCATACCAGGCCACCTCCTCTCATTGTTGCAGCTTTTTTTATACTCCTAAGTGCGTATCAACAACTCATGTCCCAACTAAGATGAACAATAGAGACTGGAAGAGAAAATGCCTTTTTGTCCAGCTCTAATGTTCTCAATTCAGATTGTGGATCTGTGCAAGGGCTAAAATTTAGTCATTGTGCTTGTATCACTTGAAATCTGCATTTTTTTTTTCTGCCAGATTTATATTTGAGTGTTGTCGATTCGTAGTCAACTTCTCCAAATTAGAACTTCAGAGAATTTGCATATCAAATTTCCGGGTGGAGAAACAAATGGTCAAGTACAACTATTGTTGCTAACCCTATGGTTGAGCCAAGGATAATCCATATCCTATCTTCGACCAATAGCCAAGGGTTGCCAGTTTTCAAGGTACAGACCGCATAGTACATGACCTAAAAGCATCATTATGGCATACTCTGCAGTTTCTTTTGGGTAACAAACAGGCAATAAGGCAAGCTGAGTCCGTCAAGCAATATTTAGTCCAGAGGATACAACCCAATTCTAATGTTCGCATGTTTGCCTTGGCCCCTTGGCCTTAAGCACCACCAAAGTTGTTCGTAAACAGAAAGTCTAAGGGTACAGCAAATCTGTGCACAGATTGTGCACAGATTTTGTTGTGGGGCCCACCAAGGGTCCCACACAAATCATCCGAGCCGTTCATTAAATGTAAAATATTTTTTCAAGGGTCCCCGTAAAAAATAAGCTCAATCCGATACCTATAGGTGCTCGATCCAACCATATAACTTTTCATTATCCGGAAATCTGAATGAAAAGTTAGATGGTTAGATGAAACACCTATAGGTATCGGATTGAGCTTATTTTTTACGGAAACCCTTGAAAAAATGTTTTACATTTAATGAACGGCTCGGATGATTTGTGTGGGACCCGAGGTGGATCCCACAACAAAATCTGTGCACAATCTGTGCACAGATTGCTGTACCTGTAGCAGCGTTGGTTCGTAAAATCAAACTCACCTGCAAGTTGAGATCTGTTTCTTGTGTGGTACTGTAAAAGTTTGCAGTACGCCCGCAGCATTGCATCGAAATATGTACTAGCTAGTAGCTCCCCAAAGAACTCAGTATCGAAATACAAAGAGATCCAAGGCATTATCTTTGCCTTGTTTACACAATACCTATAAATTAGAATCTCATTCTGAGATTATATAGAAGAGAATATGCTACTTTTTATAGATAATTCAAGTACTTACAAAGGACCATGTTTTTCCAAAACAGACAGTAGAAAATCATCCCAGAAGAACTATCCATCCATTAGATAAACATTGCCAAAATACCTATAGCTACAAGACAAATAAATGGACTACAATTTATAATCTTCATTGGTACTGGTTGTGGTAGCTTCATTTTCATTGATATTTCCATCTCGTGTCAATTGCTTCCAAACTTCTAATACGATGGTCGACACTATCAGTGCCCCAGATATAATAACGCCATACATAATAATCCATGTTTTTTGCAGGCTTAAGAATGTAGAAGCCTACCCATATTTTGGTGAAGCTCAAGAGAAGGACAATGTAACCGGTGAGATGATGAAACCAATTACAAATATATCTATACTTGTGGTCCTTGACTAACTGCAAAAATAAAGCAGAGATTTGATGTAGTCCAAGGCAGAAAAGAGTGATTCCAACGCCCATGTGGCAAGGGTGATGAACATTAGAAGATTTGATACCAAGGAAGAGCCCAATTGCACCTCCCGCCATGCTGAGTAAATATCCGGGAGCTGAAGAATGATGTGAACGTAGAACCAGAGAGGGTACGCGGTCTACTTTTGGACCAATAGCCTTCAATTACCTTGCCGCCATGTTTCCACGAACAATTTTGGCCAACAATTTTATGGCATTTTAGCTTGTTTACACTAAGCTACAACAAGTTTTGCTTCCCATCTACAACTTATGATCCTTAAGTTATTACTTAATACTTACCGAAAACATCCCTAAGTGTGAATTTCATACGTAACGTTTTTCTTTAATACTCCCTCCGTCCCTTTATTACAGTCCAGTATTCCATTTTGGGCTGTCCCTTAATAAATGTCCATTTTGTAAAGTTAGTGGATAAAAGTTAGTGAATTGTCTATTTTGTCCCTAAAAGTAGATTCCATTTTGAAAAGTTAGTGAGTAAAAGTGTAATGATGATGGGTAAGTAGGGAAAGTGGAGAAAAAAGTTGATGTGAAAGGTATAATGATGATGTCTTTTTAATAAGTTGAAGTTACGAAGCAAGACATTTAAAAAGGGACGGAGGGAGTACTACTTTTAACCATTAATTTTTGTTTAAAAAATTACTAGTGGATCACATCTTGCAACTTTTTGATCTTATAATATTCTAGATTAAGAATTTTTTAAGAAAACTTAAGACCAGGTAAAAAGAAGATATATTTAAGACGAGATTAAAAGAAGAAATAACTCGAAACAACTAGAAAGTAAAAATATAAGTACTTTGATCGAAAAAAATTGATGTTCAAAAGTACTTATACCTAAAAAGGTACTCCCTCCGTCCCTCTTTTAGAGTCCGGTATACCATTTTGGGCTGTCCCTTAATAAGTGTCCATTTTGTAAAGTTAGTGGGTAAAAATTGGTGAATTTTCCATTTTACCCCTAAAAGTAGATTCCATTTTGAAAAGTGGGTGAGTAAAAGTGTAATGATGATGGGTAAGTAGGGAAAGTGGAGGAAAAAATTGATGTGAAAGGTATAATGATGACGTCTTTTTAATAAGTTGGAATTACGAAGCAGGACACTTAAAAAGGAACGGAGGGAGTATAAATTATGATTAGGATTATAAAAATGTTAGTACTACTAAAAATTACTAAAATTAAAGTTATGTTATGCATTTATAGTGTATTTCTAACAAAGTTCCAATTTGAAATAAAATAACCACACAGCTACCTACTTTTTTAAAACTTCTATTAGCAAATTATTACAGAAAAAGTTCGTAAACTCCACACAGCACTTGATTGATTTCTTCTTTTTCACTACTGATGACATTGTACCCGTTGACGTACAAGACATTAAGAAAAATAAAATAGCCACACAAGCAGCTACTTTTTTTTATGTAAAACTTTTATTAGCAAATTGTCACAAAAAATGTACTCCACAAGACAAATAAAAAAAAAAAGGATTTTTTTTTCCCGTTCTTGTGCATTAAACTTTTTTGGTTCCACGGAGATTTTTAGTATGACATAAATGCTTCTGAACTCTATGCACCAAGCCTAATTCCATTCAGGAATGCTACGTACACTACGGGATTCACAACACCATCCACTACACGCCCCAAAACGACGTCGTTTTGGGGCGTCCCCTTAAATAAATAAAAAACCAAAATCTCAAAATTAGAACGCTTCCCCGTTTCGACCGTGAGAGAGAGAGAGAGAGAGAGAGAGAGAGAAAAGAAGAAGAGGGGGAATAGAGGTGTCAAACGTGCGTGCCGTGCCGTGCCGTGCCATTCAACTTCCGTGCCAACCGTGTTACGTGCCGTGTCGTGCCGTGCCATTTTCAATCGTGTCGTACCGTGCCGTGCCCATTACTTAAATCGTGTCGTGTCGTGTCATTTTTCAATCGTGTCGGGCCGTGCTGGGCCCATTTACTTAAATCGTGTCGTGTCGGGCCGTGCCTTTTTTAAATCGTGTCGTGTCGTGCCGTGCCCGATTAATTAATCGTGCCCCGTCGTGCCGTGCCTTTTTTTGTCGGGTCGTGCCGTGCATTTTTGTCTTGTCGGGTCGGGTCGTGCCATGCCCTTTTTCGGGTCGGGTTGTGTTGTGTTGTGCTTTTTTGTCGTGTCGTGCCGGTCCTTATTCGTGTGTCGTGTCGTGCCATGCTCATTCTCGATAAGTAAAATGCTTATCGCTACATACTTGATCGAACGTAAAAAAAATTCAATCAAACAACGAATCAGCGTGCCGATGAAAAAGCTTTCAAAATCCAACGCACGAAAAAATTGGATCCCATAATTAAAACACTAAGCACAATAAAATGAACGCATTGAATAGTATCGATCGTCATGATTGCGTTGCGATTGTGTGGCTACTACTTAAAGTTGATGGTCTTGTTTTATATAATAGAGCTATATATTATATATTAATTTTTCAAATTTATAACACAAGTTAATTGGTGGCATAGTGGTTTGATTGTGTATAATTGAACCTTAAGGACCTGGGTTTAAGTCCTAGTGTAGCCAATTCTTTTTTGGTTTTTTTTCCCCTTATTTCTACAATATATATATTTTTCTTATTTTAGTTTTTTCCACTTATTTTTACTATGTATTTCTTTCTCATTTTTTGTTTGAGATTTTTTTTAATTTCTTGTTAGATCTAGCTAGGGATATCCGGATATACGACTCTTGCACATTTCCTTTCGTATTAAATTACTCTTACACCATAAATATTTTGATAAGTTTTTATAATTTTACTTGTTATCTTGTAATGTTAAATTTATAAACCAATTGTCCAAAGCCTATTCACTAACAAAAACAAAATAAATACTCCCTCCGTCCCTTTATTACAGTCTAGTATTCCATTTTGGGCTGTCCCTTAATAAGTGTCCATTTTGTAAAGTTAGTGGGTAAAAGTTGGTGAATTGTCTATTTTGTCCCTAAAAGTAGATTTAATTTTGAAAAGTTAGTGAGTAAAAGTGTAATGATGATGGGTAAGTAGGGAAAGTGGAGGAAAAAGTTGATGTGAAAGGTATAATAATGATGTCTTTTTAATAAGTTGGAGTTACGAAGCAGGACATTTAAAAAGGGACGGAGGGAGTATTTTTTACCGAATAAAAATTGATAATTTTTTAAAGGTAAAAAAATGATTTTTTAAAAACATGATTTTTTTTAAGAAATAGTTTTTTTTATAACTAAATATCTTAGTTGTAAAGGTAATCAAATATTTTTTACCGAATAGAAATTGTTTAGTTTTTTTTTTATAAATTAAAAAAAGTCATTTGGCTTATTTAATTTTTTTTTTCCTGTGCCCGTGCCCGTGCTCGACTAGAACTGTGTCGTGTCGTGCCGTTCCCGTCCACATTCTGTGCCCGTGTCGTGTTGTGTTGTGCCAGGCCAAATTTTCATGCCGTGCCCGTTCAACTACCGTGTCGTGCCCGTGCCCGGCTAAAACCGTGCTGCGTCGTGCCGTGCCAGGCCAACTTCCGTGCCGTGCCCGTGTCGTGCCCGCCCACGTCCGTGCCCCGTGCCAGTCCACGTGCCCACTAAAATCGTGTCGTGTCGTGTCGTGCCCGGCCAAGACCGTACCCGTGCCTGTCCACGTGCTCACTAAGACCGTGTCGTATCGTGCCGTGCCAGGGCATGACCGTGCCCTTGCCCGTGCCGTGCCACATTTAACCGTGTCGTGCCTGTGCCGACCCGGCCCGTTTGACACCTCTAAGGGGGAAGACACCGTAGCCAACCCAACCCAAATCTGAATCCAAGAAACGCGAACCAGTCGACCACGAGAGAGAGAGAGAAGAAGAAGAGGGGGAAGACACCACAGCCAACCCAACCCACCGACGACCACCACCGCCGACGACACCAACGAAGAAGATGCCTCGCCTCCAGATCGTCGACCACCGCCGTACGCCGACGAGCTTCGAACCACAATCGCTAGTATCGATTTCGAACGCTCACGAAGGTCTCAACCACCACGGCTGCCATACGCCAACGAAGGTACTCTCTCGATCTCAAACACTGGTATCGATTGAACTAGGGTTCCAATTTCAATTCGTAGATATTAGGGATTTTTGCACAAAAAATTAGGGTTCCAAATTCACTAAAAGACTGAGGTTAAATGGGCATTGGGCACACTTCAAGAATCCTACCCACAACTTCAGGTATTTCCAAATCTGCAGTAGCATATTCAATCTGTTGTTTAATAAGCCTGGCCTTTGGAGAGCAACACACAGTTAATGGGGATCGCCCACGGCGGGCTTTTGTTCCATTACTCTTCGGGAATGCAAGCTGTTATGCTTGCTTTGGGAATTTGTGACAAGGTTAGCGTTTTTGGGTATGGGAAATCGGACTCGGCAAGGCTGAGTTGCACTTGCATGATTACGAAGCAGAGTACGATATTTACCATGATTTGATCAATAGATCGCAGGCAATACCGTTCATCTTGGACAAGTTCAAGTCCCCCGTGGTAATCTATCAATGACATTTCGCCGATTCTGTGGCAATTAGTTAATTTCTTTGTCCGGTTCAAAATTAGATGTTCATTTTTTGTACCACTTTACCGGAAGTCTCTCATGAGATGACACTGTTGAATTCTAGTTCATTGTTAAGACCCTGTAATGGAAAAATGGGTTTTGGATGTTACACGATGTAAAGTTGAAATAGTAGAAATGCATTTTTGTATGCTTTTGCTGCTTCTTATTGGTTCGGGTAAAAGTTGAAATAGTGGAAATGCATTCTTGTATGCTTTTGTTGCTTATTGGTTCGGCTAAAACTAATATGTACATTCCATTGAAGGGCAAGATTATGAAATTTCTTACTAGCTTTCTGTTCTACTGTATTGACTTGCATTTCTTTCAAATCATCGTATGACTGATCTTGTAACATTTGGAGTAGTTGCTCAAGTATCTGAAGTGTTCACTTTTCCTTTCCGACAATTCAAACATAGTGCCAACATTTTAGGAAGCTCCACACTCGAATTGACAAGTTGTCTAGTCTCTGTGATGGGTCTGTTCTATGGTTAGCTCTATGGATACCCCGGTAGAGGCGATTGCAAAGCTTGGGTTGCGCCATATTGAAACACTCCTGGGTAGCCATTTCAGTACTTAATTTGATGTCATTTAATTACTTAGAAAAAGGAAAAGAAAAGAAACATAACTTAATTCAAGCATGTGATACTTCTCACGTAAAGTTTCATTGTCTCAATATGTTTGCATTGTCTAATGCTTTTCTATGCAACATGACTGCAGCGGCTGCAAACTTGGGAGCTTATGGATCTATCCCAAACTCACTTCCAAACAGATCATGAGAAAGGGCACGCAAAAAAAAAAGATGTTGGTGATTCTCCTTTGCTATGCAAAAAAAAAGAATCCTACCCACTTTGAATTAATGGTGCTATGCAAGAGGGAGAGCACAAAGCTATGCAAGAGTGGATCTCCTTTTTGCAGAACTACTACTGTCCTAGCTAGAGGGAGAGCACAAAGCAATTCCACAACTCCAAAATCAAGTTCCGCTTGGTGTATGGAGTGTCCAGCCAAGAAGAGATGTTAGCGACACTTTAGGATTTTTCTTTTTCATTTTGCTTGTAATATAGCTTAGGGTAGACGACGACGATGATGTTCGGCTCATGGCCTTTGCTCCAATTTGACAATGTTTCATGGCTTGTTTAAAAAGATACAAGTTTGTACTCCATTTTTATTGCTGTATTGGTTATGAAATTCAAATATTACTATCTCTACATAGGTTTTGTTGATGATTTATTGTCCTGAAGCTCTTAAGGCAAGGCCTGATTTTTGGAAACAATGGGAATGCTGATACATTTCTGAAACAATGGGAATGTTGTTTTGCCATGAACTGCTGTTTTTGCCCTTTTTTCTGTTGCTACTGCTGCTGACTGAGACGCTATAACGTCGGGCTAGACTAAAAACAAGGGAAACTCTGTCGAATTTTTCAGAAAATATGGATACGGATACGACACAATACATCTTTCAATATACGATAATATAGATACGATACGGACACGATACATTACATCTTTTAAGATAAATGGTGGATATGGATACCATACAATACATCTTTCAAGATACGATACCGATATGGATACGATACAGATACGGATACGACACAATACATCTTTCAAGATAAATGGCGGATATGGATATGATACAATATATATTTCAAGATACGATATGGATATGGATACGATACGGATACGACACAATACGTTTGACTAATATAAATTGCATTCATCCAATATAATCCAACACATTGCAACCTTGCAACATTCATAGGTTTAACAAAGCAGTCGTAATGCTAATACTATTACAGATTCATCAATGTCATGACCAATCAAAATAACAATACATTTTCATCATTTCCATAGAACAACCAAGTGAACTACTCTCCATTATTATTCGCTGCATTCATCATATCAATGAAACTTGGTTGTCCTTCACATCGATGCCCTTGGGTTTGTAGTAGATTTGGTTGTAGTCCCCCCCAATATTGACTTTGGTCTTCCATAAAACTTGATTGTCCTCCCCAAGATTGGCTGCCCGCAAGAATTGATTGACCTCTCCAAACTTGACCATTGAAGAAACTTTGTGAACTTGGAAAAGAAGGCCTAAATTGGTTCAAGCTTGTTCTGGTCGGGCAAAGAGTTGGAGAAAATGGGAAGATGGTTTCGCCTTGGTTTTCACTCTCCACCTTCTTGGTTTTCACATCTTCTTTGTTTTCACTCTCCACCTTATTTGCCAATGCATTTTCATACTGCTCTACAAATTGTTTCAAGGTCGTCTTTGAATGAATGGAACCATCAAAATATGAATTTATACTCTCACTTCTTTGTGTAGATGACATTCCCGCCCAAAAGCAATCATTCACATAAACAGGAACCCATCGTTTCCTCTCCAGATACAACCCTGATAACCATGGGTTACTTTGAAGCTCGTACTTTTTGATGAACCCATTCCAAGCATCCTCAAATTGTTCTATTGTCAATGAATTCCATACTGCCTTACGCATACATGAACTTATATTCTCATAGGCGTTGCACCCATTTAATTTTTCAGGCAACTTTTTCATAATATGCCAAATGCACCACCGATGTCGGGTGTCAGGGAATACAATTTCTAAAGCATTCTTCATGGCCATACACTGGTCAGTAATCATTGCTTTCGGAGCACAACCCCACATGCACGTCCTCCAAGTCTCAAATAACCATGAAAATGACTCTGTGTCTTCATGAGAGATGAGCCCGCATCCCAATAAAATAGACTGACCATGATGGTTCACGCCTACAAATGGAGCAAAAGGCATGTTATACTTATTTACCAAGTACGTTGTGTCAAAGGTCACAACATCACCGAACTCCTTGCAAGCTGCCCTACTCTTTGCATCAGCCCAAAATACATTCCTTAGTCGACCATTTTCATCCAAATCCATTGCAAAAAAGAAGTCAGAATTGTCGGCTTTCATTCTCATGAAATAACGATGCATCGCTTCAGCATCTCCTAGAGAGAGAGAGAGAGAGAGAGAGAAAGAGAGAGAGACCTTGTTACGCACTGGTGGTCGTGAGTCGTGAAAACCCGACGATTTCGAATTAGTCTGGTCCTCTCTCTGGAGTGGTGTCGCCAGAGGTGGATAAGGAGGGTTCGGTGGCGGTTGGCGGTGGCGGACCTGGCGGTGGTCGGTTGTGGTGATTCCCAATTCTTTCTCCCCCCCCCCCCCCTCTCTCCCTTCTGTAGAACGACTGGTTTTGGCGGTGGCGTTCTGATTTTCAAATTGGGGGGAAACGGGGAAGCGTTCTAATTTTGAGATTTTGGTTTTTTTTTTTTTTTAAGGGGACGCCCCAAAACGACGTCGTTTTGGGGCGTGTAGTGGATGGTGTTGTGGATCCCGTAGTGTACGCAGCATTCCTGAAGGGACTTTCTATTTGCAGCCACTTATTTCCTAAGCCTAACCCGTCCAAAAATTAATGATTTTTGGACAAAAATGCCCTTTTTAAAAATGGACAAAAATACCCCTAATAAAATGACGTCGTTTTGGGTCTTCTTCTCCCCCACTCTTCCTCTCCAACCCATCTCCCACCTATCGGTCCTTTTTTTTTTTTATCTACATCTCCCCACCTACCAGTAACACCACCTCACTCGTCCCCTCCTCCTCCACCCACCGCCGCCATTACATCCACCACCGCAGCAACTGACACCGATTCCGTTGCCACTGACTCCATCGCCAGCGTTTGCTTTCAGATTCAACCGTTCCTTTACCCAGTCCTATTGCGCATTAGCAAAATGCGTTATGTTAATCGCGCATTTTGTGAATGCGTTATACGAAACATGACGCATTCCGAATTTGTGTTTTTTTATTTTTAACAGTCAGAATCTGCGTTTTTAACAAAAAAAAAAAAACATAACGCATCTTCAAGATGCGTTCCAAAGGTGAAAAAAGAAAAAACAGATCAGAAAACTCACTTTTTGGGACTCGGTAACCAAATTAAAACAGAAAAAATTAAGTTCAAACTCCGCTCATGCGTGATCGGACTGGTTCGTCGATGTCGTCGGCATCATCGTCATCGTTCCCTATCTCTCCCAGCTTCTGGAAGTTACCGATTTATACCCCTTACACACGGTGGATCCGGGAAGGATGACGATCGCGATAGACGGCCATAATGACAGACCCACTACTACCCACCACGAGATTTCAACCGGAGGGGATTTTGGAGCATAAACCCAAGGCAGAAGTGTCTGCTGACTGGTATAGTGGGTTAATCTGGTGGCGGTACTGGTGATGGAGGTGGTGGTTATGGGGGGGGTGTGTGGTGGTGGGTACAACAGGAGAAAAACGGAAGAGAGAGAGAATGGGTATTTTTGGAAGCTTTGCGATATTTGTTAGGTTGCATATAGAAAATTATTATAAGATTTATGGGTTACATTTAGAACAAATTAGGCTTAGAAAATAAGTGACTGCAAATAGCAAGCCCTTCCTGAATTCCATTTTGCCTAAATACCAGGAGACTCACCAGTCACCCCGAACCTTCACTCTCACCACAGCTCAGACACCTTCTCCACCGGACCACCACCGGAAACCACCCATACAGAACAACTCCCATCCATCTCTCCAAAGGCGGCAACAATGTCCGATTGCGGAACCCTAATTCCCCAGGAAATCCTCACCGACATACTCTCTCGACTACCCGTCAAATCACTTTGCCGATTCAAGTGTGTTTCTCCCTCCTGGAATTCCCTTATCTTCGACCCCTACTTCGCCAAAACCCACCTCAAGCGAACCAATACCCAAAACCCTAAATACCTAGATGATCAGAGAAACATTGTCATCTCCAGCTCTCTCAATCTCTACTCCATCAACGTCGGCAACGCCAATCCGACCGCCACAAAGCTTGATTTTCCTATGCTTCAAAACCACGCTGCCGACAGTCGGGTCAAGGTATGGAGCTCTTGTGATGGCTTGCTTTTAGTTTCCTACGATGATAATTCCAACTTATTGTTGTTAAATCCATCAACTAGAGAATGTAAGAAACTTCCCGCACCGTCTGTTGTACCCAATCCGGTTGGCACCTGCTGGTATGGATATGGGGTGGGTTACAATTCCTCTACGGATGATTACAATATTGTGAGGCTCTCTGCTCAGAGTAATATCTCGATTGTGGATGTCTATTCACTGAAAAATAATGCTTGGAGGAGAATTCAACATATCGACTATGTCGTTGTCGGAACCTCATCGTTTCGTGGTGGGGTTTTCTTAAATGGGTGCCTCCATTGGCTTTGTTTAAGGAATCGGTCCTTTGTGATTGGTGCTTTCAATTTGTCGGATCAGATTTTCAGGGAAGTGCCGACGCCTGCTGCTTTTCGTCGAGGATGGGTGACATTGTATTTTTGTGTGGAGGTTGTTGGGGGTTGTCTCCGTTTGGTTGAAAGGCTGGCTTCTTACACAACAAGTCAGGTTTGGAAGATGGAGGAGTACGGGGTAGGAGAGTCTTGGACCAAACCTACGATTGATTTACCTACTGAAACGCCTAGTCTGTGTTTTATGTGCCTGCTAGCGGAAGACAAACTTTTGTTTGATGACAATAGAAGAGGGCAGGGAAAGAAACTGGTTGTGTATGGTTCGAAAAAAGAAACACTGAGGGACATGGTGGTTGCTGGAATTCCAAGTGAATTTACTTTTGGGTGTGCGTATGTCGAGAGCCTCATCTCTCCTATTCTCGGATGAGGAATTGGGAGGCAATGATAAGCTTCTTCCGGTATGTTTGTGTATAAAAATGTCCCTACTTTCGTTTATTTATATTTGTATGTTCTTATTATGGGAGCTTCTGTAGTTCAAGGTTTTTGGAGGTTGCACATCCATGTTATCCCTTATTGATACTTATATAGCTTTGGTAGTTTGAGTTATATGGGGCATTGGTTGGTGATCGATGTATGTTGAACTATCATACCCACTTTAAATGGTTGCAGTCTAACCTGTGAAGCTTGAAAACTGAATTGGATGTCCTTTGTAAGTGTCCTTTACAAGCTGATGCTGCCAAGGTGGCAAGGTCCAGCCGACTATGTTATGCTGCACTCTTATATTTGATCATCAACTTTTTCAGGAAAAGAAAAATAGACTGTGAACATGATACTTTAGGTGGGGCTCATACTTCATATCTGCATCTTATCCGTGTAATTTACAACCTATAAGTGTCGAAAATTGTTCGAATATTCTCTTTTTTTTTTAGCCGAAAAAGAAATTATTAATCTTCGAAAGACGAGTTATGAAGATTAAAGAGATCTTTAGCATGACGAGATCACGAGGAGAAAGCATCCCAATGGGCAAATAAGTTCAAGCAACTGAACTAAATTATGTTTGTTTCTTTTCTTTTCTTTTTTTCCCGGAATTGTTAGTGACAATGTAACCACACCTGAAAAGTTTGTGTATTATATGACTCTTGGGAAGTCGAAGGTATCGGTCAACAATTATCTTTGTAACTCGTCAAATGTGGTACATAGTTGATTACTTGATTTCAACATCTTAACAAGTAAATGCAACATAAGATTCATACCACACCATAGCTTAAGCACAAATAGAAATTACTCATCGGGGGTTAAAATGACGCATAGGAAGCAACATTAAAAGATTTATTTTTCCTGTTTTGGGGGGTTAAAACGACGTATTTTGAGGACTAATGTGGTGTTCCATTTGTGGCCAAAACGACGTTGCTTTGGGCAGCCCGATAGGACTGCAGTGCGCAACGCACTACAGCATGCCGTGTCCACAACCATATGCTGCCCTAGACCCCAATAGGAAAAATAATGGTGGGCCAAGAGCCAACCAAAAAACCAGAAATACATATGACAAAAGTTACATGGAAGCACCAAAAATTATCCCTACCACCTAAATTTTCAGATAAGAAAATGACTCCAAGCAGGTTTCCAAAAATGAGTCTTCAAGGGCCCTTCCAATAGCAGCAATAGCATTTCAGCAGCAAAACCAAAAACCAGGAGTAGCAGCATTATAACAGCACAAAGCAGCATCAGCCCATAGACCAAGACTCCCAAGCTGAATCTCCACCACATCTACTCCACAGATCACGCTCTTGTCGTAATTTACTTGTAGGATGTCCTTGGAATGTGCTGCTTGCACCAATACTTGACTCCCAAGCACCAATACTTGCTTCGGATGTCCTTGGAATGTGCTGCTTGCAGTCATACTTTGGAACATTTGGATAAGTAGAAATAATAGTAACGTTTTTGAAAATAAGTGACAATGATGTTTTTCTCCAGAAAATCGGTAATCTTGTGAAAGAGATTAGCATAGCTTTCAAGCCCATCATTTGTGACAATGTTTCACAAACAAAACTCAATAGTTGGCATTTTCCAGGTTGCAGCAAGATAAAGTTAAATACCGATGGGAGCTCTAGCAAGTCATGATCTCAAGAATGTGGACATATGATCAGACTCTTGACTTTATTTTTTGATTTTTTTGTTTTTGATTAAAGACTCTAAAGTGACTGTTCAAATGATTACGAGGTCCTCCTATACCTTGCCTTAATGGAAAGAATGTAGGGCTATGTATATTTTGCAGCTTCATCAATGCTCAAATGTGCATACACTCCAGGAAGGCAATTGAGTGGTGGACAAGCTAGCAAACATGGTACCGGAGCAACAAAACGAGCTGGTCATGCTAGTAACCACCCTGGAGACATCGAGGACATGCTTGTAGCTGATCTAGCAGGCATTGCGTTTGAGACGGGCTCAACCTTTTCTTATTGTTTTCTTATGTACCAAAAGAGAAATCTGGTTGTAATCTACTTCATGCGAATTCTTGCGTCTTCTAAACCGAACTTGTGTATACTATTCCTCAATGCAGAAAGAAGTTTTGGTGATCTTTACCTAGCATATTACGTGTTTGATTGAGAATCAAACCTTGAAATATATAATACCACAAAGGTATGGTATTCTTAATTGTCATTCTCAAGCCCCTTAGGGCTAGCTCAGGTGGTGAGAACTCAGACTTTTCTTAAGGATGTCTTGTATTTGAACTCGGATTTGTCCCTAGATTTAGGCAAGTGTAGGACACAATGATTGTAAAGTAATAAAAAAAAAAAAAAAAAGAGACGAACATACTCTTCCTCTTCATACGCCTTATCGAGGAAGTTTTGAATCATGTAAAACTTGCATGAATTTTTTCATAGCAGATTACACGAACAACCTATAAAAATGGGAAAAGAACAACCTCTAAAAATGAAATTTTCAAATAGTCCTATAAACCAACTCTTGATATCCGTGCCAAGTGTCACTTGATCCTGATGTACTGGTTAGACTGGAATGAAATTTTTTCTTTTTCTGCACTCGCGCGGTGGAGTTTGGATGCCGACTTTGATGAAATGCTGCTACTGGTTTGATGGATGCCTTTGAAAATGTTTTCCTCCAACGCCCCTGCAGTGAAATGGTTGAAGAACTCAACTAAGAGAGAATGAACTTGCAGAAGATCATAGACCTTGTAATTTTTTTCAGTTCAAGGATGCCCAGAACAGAATTGCAATTGCTTTGAACTTGCAGAAGATCATAGAAGCTTGGTTGACAATATTTGCTCACATGGGTTTGTTTATAAGCTTAGCAGTAGCTGTCGCTTTTCATCCCGTTGGGTTCTCAGTTGGTTGCTATCTGAAATTGAGGCATCCCCTAATATCGATTTCCAGTGGACTCTATGACCAACTCAAAATTGATGTGATATAAGCGCTCACTCGTGCCTTTCTGAGCTCCACGTTCCCGTTGCCAGCCCATACCATGCCACCTCTTCTCATTGTTGCTGCTTTTTTGAGTGCGTATCAACAACTCATGTCCTCAGAGTTACACAACTAAGATGAACAATAGAGAGACTGAAAGAGAAAATGCCTTTTTGTCCAGCTCCAATGTTCTCAATTCAGATTGTGGATATGTGCAAGAGCTAAAAATTAGTCATTAATTGTGCTTGTATTACTTGAAATCTGTTTTTTTTTTTTTGGTTTCTGCCAGATCTTTTATTTTAGTGTCGTTGATTCTTAGTCAACTTCTCCAAATTAAAACTTCAGAGAATTTGCATATCAAATTTCCGAGTGGAGAAGCAAATGGTCAAGTACAACTATCGTTGCTAACCGTATGGTTGAGCCAAGGATAATCTGTATCTTGTCTTCGACCAATAGCTAAGGGTTGCCTTCACTAGCAGCATTGTATCGCGCGGTTACACTTACGATCCATGGTAACTGTACAATGAAACACTTCTTCTTTTTTGCTCGGTGATCACTAGAATGAAACACTTTGGTTAATTTACCTTATATTTATAGTGTCAATTACCATCCTGGCCCCAAAGTTACACCAACTATTTTCTTCCTCATCAATCCATCTTTATTTTACTTTGTAGTCACTGAATTTCTCTCTTTTTGTTATTCTTTGCTTGAAAAACTTTCAAAGGTGTAGTTGTTTAATTAGCTTACCCTTTGGTAGTTGTGGGTGATTTGGGTTCCGCTGGAGATACTTACGTGTAGAAATGTGAGCTGGAGAGGTGCGATTGGCTGATGATTAGTATTGAGGAGAAAAGGGGAATGATCTTGTGGGGTGAGGGAAGGAGCAAGAGGTACGAAAAGGACAAAGGCAACGTGTCTCCTTTGTTCTCCGCGGGGGATGACGTCTGCTTTTTCTGGAATCGAACAAGTGAGGTCACCTTCTCTCCGGGGAAGAATGTTCTCCTTCCTCAGAATCAGTGCTCACTCTCCTTTTCCAGAAAAGTCAGCCTCTGGCAATCATTGGGAATGACAGGGGTATTTATAGGGCACCCGAGCCTAGGTCAGGCCCAGAACGGCGCTCCTATAAGACCCCAACACATGTCCCTCCCGTACCTCCAGGTCCCTGATAGCTCGTCCTCCAGCGGAGGTCTTTCCGCGGGAGGACTCGCACTTCCGCGACGCTATCTCCCTCCCAAGCCACCAAGCCACAAGAGCTTCCCCAATTCCCGCAAGAGCAAGGTCGCGACCCGCGGCGATCGTTTGCCTCCCGCGGGGTCCCTCCCGGGCCTTGCCTTTTAGGCCCGAATAGGACCCCGGGGTCTTCCTGCGATCCTCTGTACCTATCCCGATACGTCTTTAGTTCCCCCCGCGGAGCTAGCGGGGGTCCCGCGGGGTCTTCCCTTCCGCGGGTCATTTCCGCGGACATTATCCTTACGTGCCACACGTGCTTCCCTTCTATTGGGCAGTCAACCGTCTTCTCAGAATAGAATTTTGACTAAGACTGACTGCCCCTGTGGACCTAATTGCCACGTGTCCACAACCAATTGGCTGGTCAAAAAGTCTTCCCTGATGACATGTCAATAATTCTGACCGCGCCTACAGTAGTCTTTTTGACATGCAGAGTTTTGAAATGTATTAGTATATCAATTATTCAACCTAGTATTACATGGGATGGGGCATTTAGTACATGCTTGAATTCGTAATTCGTTCAGCCTTCAGAGCCAACATGTACACCTTGTGTGGGTTTTTCTTCTTTTCCTATTCAATTCACTACAACAAAATTGTCCTATCGTGACGAATCGATATTGTCTCCATAGAAAAGTGAATACGTTGTGAATTGTTATGCAATATGCATGGTAAATATATTCTAAAGTTTAACCTTACAATTTAATTTACGAAACAAAATGTAACTTATTATCATATCTATCAATATCTGATCAGATTTTTTGTTGACTTAAGTTCTTTGTGTGCTCTACGAGGTTTACGGTTGGCATCATAATTGTGGACCCGGTATGTGGACAAAATTGAGAGTATGGAAGGGTATGGAGGGATGGGGTATGGAGAGGAGCTCATCCCTTAATCTGAGCCAGTGAATTGGCACCATCTGGTTTGGTTTCCCAACAATAACCATAGATGGTCCTTTTTATAGAGAGGAAGGTTTTTCATGAGAGATTTTCCACTAGATAGATTTTCCAATAGTGGTGGTGTTGCAACAGATTTAAGTTGTGTACTTTGCTCTGGTTCTGATGAAGAGATCTTGGATTCTTACAAGAGTCTTGGGAATTAGGAACACAATTGGGAGTAGGAGAAGGACTTCTTAAGGATAAGGAGGACTATTAATATTCAGTACTTCCGGAGCACAACCACGTGGTGCTCTAAATCACTCAAACACTCCACAATTAACATTTATGGGGTTCATACACTTAGTCGCGGGTCCCATAGGAATGTATGGCATTGGAGTGCCCCGGAGCACCATATGGCTGTGTCCGGGAGCATTGAATAATTAGACCTACTTATTGGTGTTTTTCTATTCTCAATTCTGTTTATTCTTTTTCGCTGTTTTCGCTCAGTAAGTGTGGTAGGCGGGTCATTGCTGTTGAGGTGATCCGCACCCAAGATTGTATAATCTTGGGGGCCTTTAGCTCGTTATTTTGTAGCGTTTTATTCCCGTTTATTCCTTTTTATCTCATTTTGCACGTAAGGTTCCGTTTTGCTAGTTTCAGGTTGAACGTGGAATTTTCGTGTTTTTGAGCGCTAAGGATTGCTCTCGGAAGCATCCAAGCATCCGTGGCCGCGTGGCATTGCCCCAACTAGTCCCGTCGGGTGATTTATGAAGAAGTGAGGAAGCGTCGGGCTATTGTCGGGCCGTTCAGACCAAGCCAAGCTTAAGTCAGAAATCTGCCAACCATGAACCGGTACTGGGAATAAGCTGTACCGGTTCACCAAGTCCAGATTTTGATTTTTGGAAGGTTTTTGAAGACCATGTACCGGTACTAGGAATAGGCTGTACCGGTTCATGCTGTGTAATTTCTGCCCGAATCTGCTACTTTTTCAACCTTCCACTTTTAGGATATTTTCCACTTTAGGTTGGTTTTGGGATATTTTTGGGATATTTTGTGAGAGAGTAAGGCCACCTTGTATAAATAGGGCCTCCCTCTCTCATCTTGACACTCTCCATATTTTACTTTAAGTCTTTAATTTTTCTAGTCTTTTTCCATTAAAGCTCTTTCAAGCTTTTAAGTCTTTTCCTTCAAGAACCTTGGTAAGTCTTTGTCATTTATTGTTTTTCCGTTTATTAATGTTGTAGCTACGGTTAAGATTGTTATTAATATCAAGTTTGTTTTCAATTCTATCGGTTAAAAGTTATGTCTCGTTTTTATGCCTTAGTTTATGTTTTAGCTATGTGTGAGTAGTCGATTGGCTAAGTCTTGGGCTAATCTTTCCCAAGGACTTAGGTTGTTATTTGGTTCTCAAGCCATCGAGCTTAAAGCATGATTTTCGGAATAGAGCTTGGCTTGCAATTTTGGTCTAAGCAAAGGGGTGTTAACCCCTCGGCATGGTATTTAGTCAAGCGGTCTTGGCAAGTAGCATACCGAGGCCTCGTGGCCTCCTATGTGTTCGATAAATATTAAAAACAAGTTGGTTCGCCTCCGGAAAATCACATCTTTTGTTAAACGTAGTCTTTCAAAGTGAAATCCTCCGGGCGTGAGCACGCGGTCGTGACTCTCGCCTGAGTTATAATCGAGAACCGGTAACGGCCTTTGTCAAGGGTTAGAAGATCCCGAGACTTGCCTCTTTAAATCTAGTTTTTACTTCAGTCATTCCGTTTAAAGCAAAACCATAGTTGTCGGGCTTAAACGCCGAAATCCTACCATAAAACCTACAATCCATTTCAAGCTATATTTGATTCTCTGAGGGAACGATTCCGGACTTCCGGATATTATGCGTGCAACGATCTAGCCCTACGCTTCGGGTTTCTATCAACCTTATATTTGAAGGCAAGGTTTCGACGTAAGCATGAGGGTTTTCAATATTCCCTGAAGCTTTCTTCTCAAACATATATAGTTCCTAGTAATGTGAGTTTCACAACCTATTTTTATTTTTTACAATTTGATTTGTCCATTTTCTAGTTCTGATCAAATTGAGTTTTTTGTATCTGTAGCTTGCATGTGTGGTCCTATAAAATGAATGACTAAAATCGTCGGGGAAATCCCATTCTATATTGGGTGACGTGTTTCAGAAGCGTGTTCGAAATGGTGTGTACATGGCATGACTTTTCTTTTTTGTTGGTGGTTGGTTAATGAAGTTCACTTACCAAATATGAGATAATGAGTGTAGTTATGGTATGTATATGTTCCTAGAAACCCTCCATGGAGGAATCATTTTGAATTCTAAAGGAAAATTTGACTTACATGCAATAAATGATGCCATTTTTGTGTTGCTCTAGTTATCGGTTATACTATGGAGTATGGTTTACATGCCCACAATAACTGGGAGGCCAAACAGAGTGATATGGAGGAGATCTTAGAAATAAATCGAGTGACGTTGGACCAAAAGTCTATTGGGAGGAAGTTTTAGTTTAGTTAGTTTGTCTGTTTTTCTAATGCTAACATTTCAACCCACTCAAAAAGAGATGGAATGTAAAAATTGCTTTCAGTAGTTGCTACACCCTTCTCCACCACTACCGCTGTGACTACCAGTGACCGTGCGGTCAGCAACAACGTACCCCCTCCGATGCACAACCGACCAACATAAACAAGAGATACAGTTTACTGCTGATTCTAACCGAAAAGTACCGAAAGGTATCTCTTAAGAAATCCACTTAACACTTTCTTCTTGAAACTTTGTATCACTATCTCATAAGCTGATATACAAAAGGTGGGACAGCCGGACAGGGGCGGAGCCGGATCTCATTTCTAAGGCGAATCATTTTTATTTTTTTTGTTTCTTTTGCATTTCTTTGATCTTCTGCTAGATTTCATACGTTGGGATGAGCTAGGACATTTCTTGAACTTGAATATCTTAACTAATAACTATTAGGGCCCTCACCGGCGCCGTGCCTCCTCCTCCCCCCCTCCTTTTCCCTTCCCTCTCTCTCCCTTTCTGAACTCTCTCTGTCCATTTCCCCTCCCATCCACCCTTCGATTTCTGATTTGGGCTTTTTTCTTTATCTCACAAAACTGATAGGCATTTGTAACGAGATGGCGTGAGGCGGCGGCGCTGGTGGTTTTGACTGGGGTTATGGCTTTCGACATCCGCTTTCCTTCTGATCGTTTGTGGGTACCGAATCGGCGGCTACTCGGCGGTCGTTTTTGAGGGCTTTCGGTTGGCGACGAGGGCGGCAACGGTAAGGATCTCTGGTTTCTTTTCGTCTCTCTCTTTCTCCCTCTCTTTTTTCCGACCCCCTAGTGTGCTGGTTTGTGTGCATCCGACTGCTAGTTACCCTCTGTTTCTCCTGCTCTCGTTCGTCAAGCTGCTTGTTTTGCTCTCCCCTTCGTTTTTCTGCTGGGTTATACGGGGTGTGCCTAACGGCTTGGGTGGGCAGGCGGTGGTGTTGATGGATGGCGTTGTGCGTCCGCCATATCACTGTTGGGTGGTTTGGTTCTTGCTTAACAGCTGTGATGCTTCCGCGGCAGTGGGCGGGGGTGACGGATCTGTCTGTCTCCTTGGGGTTACCGGTGGTGGTGTGGTTGAGCGTGGTGGCAGGGATCGGTTTGGATGGTGGTTGCTGTCTGGTACAGTGGGCGGCGGCGGGTGGGGTGGCTGGATGTGCACAGATGAGTGACTTAGGTTTAGGGTTTTCTTGATTTTGGGCTTAATTGTTTAGATCTGGGTGTTTTGGCCCATTTGGGGTTGTGCTAGTATTGTTTTATCTGGGCTTCTAGGCCTTCTGCTGTACTGGGCTTTCGCCCTTTGAGGTTGGGCTTGTCCCATTTGGCTGTAATTGTCCAACTTTTTGTTGGATTCCCCTCCCCCTTTCCCCTAATAAAATGTTACTTTTGCCTATAAAAAAAAAAAACTATTAGGGCCAAGTACTTTCTGATTTATCATTTGCATTGTGCTTATAAATTGTGGTACAGTCCCTTGTTGATCAATTTCAGTCTCATCTGTTGCTGTCGCCTTGGCTTGGAACACACAGCACTAGTTTCGAGTCGCCTACAAAATAGCTCGGATAAGATTATCAATCTTACGTTGGCTTAAATGCATGTAAAGCCTCTCTTTTTTTTTTTTTTAAACAAGAGTTAAGGCATCCACTTGAAATTGATCTTCCATCGTGTTCAGCCTAATTAACCAGCCGGTCTTTTCCCATAGTAGCGAAATCCTGAGCAGCTCATTGGGCGCTTCATACTGCCAGTAGATAGTATTTGACTTCTTTAGTTTCTGATGTCTCAAAAATTCAAGTTATTCGAGACTAGATCGATTAGAGCTTGTTTGAAATCGGCTCAATGAGGTTAAACTACTTTGTAAAGCAGGTTCAGATCATTTATGGGTCTTAATTAATATTATGAAACTGGAAAGTTTATAAAGGCAAAACACCTGATGGCTGACGGTGCTACAGCTTCAACTAGAAACAGGGGAGGCTGAAAGGCATGATGCATTGCTCTCTATTAACAATCCTTGACAGATTGGTAAATGTTGCTCTGTGTCGTGGATCCCAATTTAAGCGTTGAACACCGGCGTTTCGACTAGTTAGAAATGAGTATAACTTTCATCTACTTGTCAGGAGGGTTAAATCAATTATTTAGTTGATCCACAAACAACAGGACAGTAAAATTTGAATAGCCAATGATCGACGCCTTTACAAAGAGATCATAAACACAATGACTGCCGGTGCATCGGACTGAACCAATGTTGGGAGAAATATAAATTCCTTGTAAGCATTAGAAAAACAACCTTTTTCCTTTTTCTTCTTGGTGAGTTGTTTGTATTCTTGGTCGAAATGAGGCCTTACACAAACAGAAGGCCTAAAGAGCATGTGCTTAACTCGCTTCCAGCTTTAACAATCTTTATGCATTCGAGAAAACAAACGATAAAGGGGATGCAACGACAAATGCTATAGGTTGTGCTAACACGGCAAAAGCAGCTGAGATGAACGCAAGCATCATGGCAAACATGGAAACTAAAAGAAGATAGGTCGACGCTGCCACAAAGCGATTAACGAGATGCCCTTGATCTTTTAAGTTTAGTAGTATAAAAAAAGATGGTTGTACCTTGGAGGTGTACTACACGTTAATTGTGTGCCTCCTTGGAGCAGTTTGTTTCATGCATGGGTTTTCACAATTAAGTATCCAAGAAGGATAGATTTTTGTGTTGGAGAATTATTAGAGGGGTGTGGAATAATATCTGAAGATATTGGGATTATTGGATTGGGAATAAAGGACGAGAAGTAAAAAGGGTAAAAGAAACAAAAACAAAAAAGATAAATACTCTAAAAGGATAAATACAGAGTAAATTACAACTTGATAACGTGATCTAAGAAAATATGTGTTTTGCCAATGAAATTGCCAATACAAAGAGCTCAGCTGTGTGGAGCCCAGGAAATAAACTTTCCGAGTTCCAGAATATATGCAATAAAGGGGATGCAAGCAATAATACAAGTGGACACAGCAAGTGCGATAGCATGTGCTAACACGGCAAAAGTAGCTGCGATGAACGCAATCATCAGGAAAAACATGGAAACTACAATAAGATCCCACGCTCCCACATAGCGCATGCTGGAACGATCAGCAGCTTCCTCTGGCCAGAAACCATACATCACAGCAGAGAGGCACAGAAATATAGATGTAAGGGAGCATACCATGGCTATGGTGTTGGTTATGACAAATGCTTTGAAAGCTGCTGCTCTTGATAGGATTGCCATACCTTGGTCTCGACCTTGGTTGCCATCATAGCCACCTGGAATTGTGAAGGCGGCTGCGAAAGTGATCGTGGCTATAAGTGCAGCCACTATCACGAAAGTTTGGAATAGATTTCGGGAATGGTCAATTGCATCTTGAATTTCCTTATCGTCAGCCTCTTCTTTTCTTCGATTCTCAGCTTCTTTTCTTCGATTTTCAGCTTCGTTTGTCATTTTTCTCTCCTGTTTTTCACGTCTACGAGCTTTCTCCAATTTTGCTAAGTGGACATGAGCATTGCAGGCTAGGTTTCTCCCACCACCAATTCCCGAATCCAAAAAGGTATCATCCTACATTTTTTGGATAGTTGATCAATTGAAAACCAAAGCATCTAAAACAGTAGCCTTATCATATACATAAACATTTGACCAAGCCTCCATTAAACCACATTAATCTCGGTTTTCTAAAGAATACCAATGAGAGAGAGAGAGTCAAAATCAATAAAACTATATATTATTATCCGGATTTAATACCAAGCATGTATGGCGATAGTTGTTGATACAAATTTTATATTTTAGTTTATAGCTTCAGATTCTACCAACAGATTAAGATTCTAAATTTCAGTAGAAGCATATAAACATATTTACTATAGCTGTGAGCTTATCATTAAGGTGCAATACAAGCTGATTGAAAAAATTGAAAAATTAGCTTTTATAAAACTTAAAACCAGACAACTACTAGTACTTTGCATTAAATGCAATTCAAGGAGATTGGAAACTTCTTTAAACAGGGCAGCAGAATTTCATAACTAATGTAACCAGGGTTAAACTTTACAAGAGTGTACCATCATTCCTTGAATGCAAACAAAAGTTTTAGTAATTAGCTTCTCATCTCTACAACCAACATTTTCTAAAAAAATCGATCGATCATTTTCTTCTCAAAGCACTTGTGATTAATTTAAGTGAATCGGTTAGCCCCTTCCGATAAGTTGATGGCAATTTGATGTGGCAATGACAATATTAATTTATGAAAAAATAATATCAGTTAAAATTTAACTAAATATTTTTTTGGTGATTCTGACCTCATAAGATTCATAAGATAACAGCAATTTTAATTGTTAGGCTTTTTATGGGACATTTCTCAATCTTCTTCCGTGCACTTTCAACGCTTTTGGGATCTTTTCACTTACTTTTCCTTAGCAGAATTTTTTTAAAATGTGGCCACCATTTTTTTTTGTGTTTTTCCCAATCATCTCATCGAAATATATGAACTAGGCTTGTATAGGCCAAAACCTAAGCAAGATTTGCAATATCGATGATTTTAAAGTAAATTATTATAATTTAAATTCTTTTTCCACTATCAAGATTAAAACAAGAAAAAATAAACGTTGTGAACTAGGCAAAAGCTTAAACCTTGGTTACGTTGGTTCTGGAATTCTATTTGCAGTATTTAATGAAGTTTTCGATCTCTCAAATTACATTTAATGCAAAGCATAATTGGTCAAGGTTTTCTCGGTTTCTCCTATTCTCCTAAGATGCTGCAATTTGATTAGTGGGACGTAGGGAGTCCAGGGGAAAGCCGTGAATAAGTTAATCTCTTAAAATATTTTAAACTTCACAAACATCATCATTCCACGTACATCGGTCAGCAAATTTCATAAAGTGGTTTGGACGATCCAAATTTTAGAAGAACTTTTTCGGGAAAGAGTTAGTTCCTGGAAAAGTTTTTTTTAAATCCGGACAATTAATTGCCGAGACAAACGGTTGAGATCAAGTTTCAATATCATATTCATGGCTCCTTTGAGAATAAGACAATCTCTATTACCAATGACACCCTTAATTAGGACTTTTGTTTTATTGATCTCCTCGCTATTAAATGTTTCTAGACCTACAGCATTAATAAGTTGTCTTTTAGGAAACAGGGAGACAGGGGTTTGAGCCCCGTGAGGGGCGTGGGTAGAGTTCAGGGCTATGGACAGCTCTGGACCTCCTATGGACTAACATACTAACTCTCCAATTCCGCATATGTATAAATTGTGACCAAAAAAAAAAAGAGAGGGAAATTCCACCAATCGTCCCTATAGTCTCTTTCAAGTCTCAATTTCGTCCCTTACCTATCTGGATTGCAACAATTCGATCCTTTAATTTTTGAACGGAAGTAATGGTCTAATCCGTAAGGCTTTTAAGAAATTGAACAGATATTAGGGGCACATGACTTTTGGTATCGGCAAAATTGTAACTTAGCTGTTCCCTCCAGTCACAATCGACATCTCCTGCTCGCTTAGGGAACTTAAAGTCTTTATTTACCAAATAGTCGCCGTGGTTGAGTTGATCGGAATCCTAGCCCAAGCGGATTACTATTTCGATCTCCTTGCCCGGAGCCTGCCGTGGTAGCGGGGGCTTTGCCGGGTTTTCCTCCACCGCTTTGTTTCGAGGATTTGCCTGCGCTTTGGCTTTGGCGCGTCTTTCCTCAGCCGGAGTAGGCCGGCGTGCTTTTTGGAGTAGTCCAAGACTCCAAGGTGTTGGTTTTCGGTTTACTGCTCGCGTTCATGATGTCTGTTTCCATCGGCTCTTACTGTTGTCTCTTGTTTGGAAGCTGCGCCATCCTGAGGCGGTTGATGAATAGATTGCTAGCTCCACGTAATCCGACCCTCAAAGGCGGTGTGTAGTGAGCCTTGGCTCGTGCTTAGGATCGATCTAGACGTTAGTTTCGTCTCTTTGTCTCTGCATTTCATGTGTATTTCTCTGTGATAGGTTGGTTATAGTTTTCCTTTTCTATGTGTTCGGATGGAATCGCTGTAAGTGCCGTTTGGCTATGTAATGAAATGAATTTCAGATTAAAAAAAAATTGACATCTCCTCAATCTCCGGCCACCACTACCACCACAAGCATGCAATGAGAACATATGTAATTTTCAATAAAAAAAATAAAAATGAGAACATATGTACTTACCATAATATATGTTGCAGCAAAGGTCGACGTCCTTTCCTCCATAGAATTGGACCACACTAAATCCACGGGAGTCATGTTTTTACCATTGAAAGCATGATGATCTGCTCTATGATGCTTCCATAGCGCATCAACGTTGCAATCGGAAGTAATAAGTAGATGGAGAGGTGTGTTACCTTCGTTGTCCTTTTGGTTTATAAGTTGCCCAACCCAAGACTTAGCTAATATAAATTTAATCACAGATTCCTTGTTCATGTCCACAGCAATATGAAGGACATTCTGCCCTTTACTATTGACCATCTCCCAACAATCTGGATTGGATGATACAAGCTTTTCTATTACACTTACACGCCCATGAGCTGCAGCAATGTGAAGAGCTGTGTCTAGGTCGCATAGTTTTAAAAATCGGCCGAGACGTACCGGGATTTGAGGTCCCCGATTCGGATATAGGCCGATATATCGGAAAGATTGGAATTCACAGCCGTATCGGCCGATACCCGATACGTATCGGTCCGTAACCGATTCGGGGCCGATACGTATCGGTCCGTACCGGTTCGGCAAAAAAAAAAAAAAAACAGAGCATCTTCTTATTTTTTTCCAGCAGACTTTTTCCCAGAGATTATGTAATGTAAAACCTCTATGTTGCATTTTTTAATGACTTAAAATCATCTTACTTTTGCAGTTTATGTCAATTATATCGAAACTCATAATGTTGAAATTTTCTCATATTTGTAAAATCTTATTGACTTGCGGGTTTTGATAAATTATCGGATATTTCACATGAAGAGAATGGGCTATTACATGTCTTAAATTAATTAAAATGTGATAATTTAAGCCAATGTTGGGGGCAAAAGTATATTTTTCAAGTTTTATACATGTTGCTGATGTTTTTTAAAAATTCACGACCGCGACACCCGATTCCCGCGACGTATCACCGATACGTCCCGATACCGATACACCGCGACCGATACCGAGACGGCGACCGATACCGAGATTTAAAACTATACTCCTTGTTTGTAGTGGTAATGTATGCCGCTGATATATCCGTTGCTAGTATCTCTCTAACTCCGTTTTCATTCCCATTGCTAGTAGCTGTGTCTTGGTCGTCCTTGTTTGTAGTGGTAATGTATACCACTGATTGATCTATTGCTAGTAGCTCTTCAACTCCATTTACATTCCTATTGCATGCAGCATAGTGAAATGGTATCCATCCATACGCATCTGCTTGGTTGATTAGATCTTTCTTCCATTCCAACAACTTTTTTGTACTTCGTCCTGAATGAAGATTCGAGAAAAGTTAAGGATTCATAATTAAATGCTACTTCAATTTGCAAGCCTGCAGTTGTTAGCATGCAAAGATCTACTAAAAGAGTAGTAAATTTGAATTTTTGGTTAATGCTATCTATTAACACATCTTTCCAGTTCCAGCCTGATTTCAGCTTGGACTCACAAGTAGTTTTGATGTGTTTATTCTTTATAGATGATTCAATATTGATTTCTAACGAGTAACAAGTCCAACTAATTAAGCAGCGAGGGTTTCGAGCTGATAAGTTTTTGCATATTTTGACATACCTGTGGAGTCCTTGAGAGCTGCTGCGTGCAATGCTGTTCTACCACCAGGGCCGCTGTAAGTTAGCAGCGATCTGTAAGTTTCCACGAGCGTCTCCACTATGGCCACACCCATAATCCCTCTTTCAGCAGCTAGGTAGAGTGGAGTTTCTTGGAAGTTGTTTGGGAGATGTTGAAACCCTGCATCTTCTTTTGATAATAATTTAACGACTTCCAAGTATGCGTCTCTGTTCTTTTCCCTTGCTAACATGTGCAGGGCTGTGTTTCTGTCGACCTTTGTTGCCCTCATTATCTCCTCCACTTGTTCTCTGTCCCTCATTATCTCCACCACTTCTTCTCTGTCGAGCTTTGTTGACCGCATTATCATCTCCACCACTTCTTCACCCTGACCCCTTTCAAGTCCTCGTGTTAACAATTTGAATACTTTCAAGTACTTCTCCCCTTCCAAGTGACAATTTCTCGCTGCCATGTGCAAGGCTGTGTCTCCGTCAAGATTTGTTGCCCTCAACATCTCCTTAACTGCTCCAACCAAGCCGCTTTCAAGTTCTTCCTCCAGTCTTTTTGCATGAGCTATCATTGCTTTTACTATCCTAGCTCGCCCTTCCCTCGCCGCCGTATGAAGTGGAGTTTCACCTTTGACATTCAGCCGGCGTAGCAGAGACGGACACGCTTCTAAGACCTCTTTCATGTAATTGAGGTGGCCGAACTGGGCCGCGACGTGGAGAACGGTGTTGTGGTTTGGGGTGAGTTCTCCGTCGAGTACGTCTTTGTGTTGCCCGAGTTCAGCAACATTACCTACCATGGCAGATCTATACAAGCTAGGGTTCATGGTTACCTACGTTCCAGCGAGCAATCTATGTAAATTGTGGTGAAGTTACATGCATAATTGAGGATCATGACCGTTCTGCTTTTTAAAGGCGCCAATAATAACTACTTCCTTCCTCATCACTCCATCTTTATTTTACTATGTTGTCACTGAATTTCTCTCTTTTTCGCTTTGTTTATGTTCTCTGTGTGCCTTTTTGTAATTCTTTGCTTGAAAAACTTTCAAAGGTATAGTTGTTTAATTAGCTTACCCTTTACTAGTCGTTTTGAAATTTGTTTATGTTCTCTGTGTGCCTTTTTGTAATTCTTTGCTTGAAAAACTTTCAAAGGTATAGTTGTTTAATTAGCTTACCCTTTACTAGTCATTTTGAAATTTGTTTATGTTCTCTGTGTGCCTTTCTGTAATTCTTTGCTTGAAAAACTTTCAAAGGTATAGTTGTTTAATTAGCTTACCCTTTACTAGTCGTTTTGAAATGTATTAGTGAATCAATTATATAACTTAGTATTACATGCTTTAATTCGTAATTCATTCAGCCTTCAAACTCAATGTACGTAGATGGTAGTACGGTCTTCTATACTTTCTGAGGCATGTGAAGGTGGCCTGATTAGGGATGCAAATGGTAACTTACTAACTGGATAACAGGTTTTTCATGCAAATTGGGTCTTATATCTGGTCTAGCAGCAGAAATTTGGGCACTTTTACATGGGTCAAAATTCTCTTACAACGTCACCTTACCTTGGTGGAGATTGAAATGGATGCTTCAAATGTCATCCATCTTATCAACATGGCTATGAGCATGCATCATCTCTTCAATTCAATTCTTGATTGCAGGTCCCTTTTGCACTAGTTGGGTGACCCACCGTTGTGGCATGTCATGAGGGAAGGAAACAAGTGTGCGGATCTTTTAGCGCAAGATGCAATATCACATCTTTTACCTTTTTTATTGTATCTTTCAATTCCGTTTTGTATTAAGTCCCAAATTTTGGAGGACATGAGGGGTGTTACATATCCCAGGACTTTGTATTCGCTTTCGTAGTTTAATGTATTTCCGTTTCACCAAAAAAAAAAACCTTGCATGTGTAGACCTATAAAATGAATGACTCAAATCGTCAAGGAAACCACACGCTATGTTGGGTGACGTGTTTCAAAAGCGTGTTCAAAATGGTGTGTACATGAGATTACTTTTCTTTTTGGTTGTTGGTTGGTTAATGAAGGTCCCTTACCACATATGAGATAATGAGTGTAGTATGGTAGAATTCCTGCTTGACTTCTTTGGCATGACTTTGTCGCTTGTTACATGCACCAAAGTAGCATTCTTTATGTTACTTTGGTCTTCCTCAAGCAAATAATATATGTCTCCATCTTTTAACCTTCATTACATTTTCTCTTTTGCTTTGTTTGATTCCTAAAAATACAGTTCTCTTTTTCCTTTTTGCCTAATTCAACAACCTTCAAAGTACATGTTCATACAATCCCTCCACGAAGGAAGCGTTCTTTATGTTGATGCTCCGAGAAACAAAATCACACACCTAGCTGGTCTTTCTCAAGCAAATAATATATGCCTCCATCTTTTAACCTTCATTACATTTTCTCTTTTGCTTTGTTCGATTCCCAAGTGGTCTTTTTCTTTTTGATAGCTTCGACAACCTCAAAGTATATATATATTCATGGAAACCCTCCATGGAGGAATTATTTTGAATTCTAAACGAAAATTTGATTTAAATTAAATGATGTCGTTTTTTGTTGCTCTAGTTATTTGTCATACTGTTTGTTGAAAAAATTGTGAATGAATTTGGAAAATTCGGAAAGTCTCCTGAGGCAACCGAACAGACCCACTTTGGTTCATTAAATATGGACGAGGAACCTATAAAGTCCAGTGGTTACGGATGGTAAATACTCCCATGACATGAGATTTACAGCATAGAATTCATTCCAGTAGTTATGTGGATTTAATTCCCCTATGAAACTTTTTTTTTTTGCCATAGTTTATACATCAGCGGGGGTTAGCAGGGTGTTAACGGGGGTTCAGAGACTATCTATAACCCTGAATCCCAAACTTACTCGTCGTGGGGCTCAAACATTGGCCACCACTGGGGCGACACATGAGCACACCAACTCAATAAGCTTGGTTTCTCTCCCCTATGAAACTTAAAGGTCCTCTTTTGTGTATATATTGGAGCACCCCATTTCTTTGATCCATACGTTTCCACCATATTCAGATATTATTCTTTGTGTGAGAGAGAGACAGAAGTTCACCAAGGCTGCTTACAGTGGTGTTCTGTGAGTAGTGGTCCTAGCTAGATAAATGTTGGGAGACAGATGCCAATTCAACCTCAACGTCCTTCGGTAGGGAGCGAATCTGTTTTAAAGACACTGTGCATGTGTAACACATATTTCCGTTTGCATCTCCGTATCGATTTTGTATCGTCATTCCATTTACAGTTTCTATAGGGTTTGTACATGTAATCTGTATTTTGCAGTTTGCACATAATGGAATTGTTGTCTAGATTTACCGATTAAATTTTAAATTTTCCCAATAAGCTTAAAATAGACTTTTGATCGATAATCCGCATTGTTCCAGAAAATAGTTTCATCATATTTCTAACCATTGAGTTGCATATTAGAAATTAGATGTAGATTGGTGATCTGAACAGGGTATGGTGAAGTCTCTCTGGAGTGAGCGAGTGAGTAATCTTCTGATAGTGGGTTGCTCAAGCGATTTTGTTTCTGGAAATAAAACAGTTTAGGCTACGGCCTCGATCAGTTGTGCGTGACTCGATCAAGGAAATTTGGTAAATTGTTTCGCTACAGCCATAAACAGTATTGCGCGACTTGTCTAAGATTGATGGTTTATTCATTCTCTGGAGCGATCTACTTAGATTAATCTGCCTTGTGGATTCATTTTCTATACTTGGCTTGGTTGTTCAACCTTGGGTTCTATTGGCCTGAAATGCTTAGCCAGTTGTTGGCTTAATGCGATCAGACATTGTGAGCGACTTGTGCGCAAACAGTGGTTCCTACAAGACCAATTTCCTCTCCTTTGGGAATGAATAGGATATGCAAGTGATTGCCATTGTGGAAGTCAATTTGACAAAGACTTCTCTTCATTACGTTAGAAGAAGCACGTACTGTTGGATTTGATCTATGGTGATGGATGATAAGCTCATTCTTGTAAAGAATGAAGTTGAAAATCAACTTAGAAAAGAATAAGTCTATAATTAGTCATGGCTAAGTGGCTATGATGGATGCTATGTTGATGGAGTGAAACATTTCTCTCCACATATGATGGCCTTAATGAGGTACCATGCAAGAAAGTTGATAAAATCCAAGAATCTAGAGGCCAAAGCCTTCCTACAAGTTCTTACAAACGCGGGGGTGTCTTGCAAAAGTGGTTGTACGTACCTACACCTAAGAAGGTGAGAATAGGCCAAACTACTGTTGATTGTGTGCGCACAATAGCAACTTGTAATATGTCTTGTTCATGAATTTGAGATACCAGATATACACAAGAATATGATCATGAGATCTAGAAATGTGTTGTTCTTTGAACAAATATTTTCAAATAGATCCATAGAGGAGTCGAGTTCAGTTAATCTGGATTTTGGGAGACTGCAAGTGAAAGTGGTGAGTCATTATCTGCTGTCTCTTCACCAATTGCTTTTGTGCTCACATCTGCCTCAGCCATGCTGTGGCACCAAAAACTTGGTCATCCTAATCTCCCTTTGTTTCATGCTTGAATAAAACATAACAGTTTACTTGTTTCTTCTTCTCATGTTATTGATTGCATCTGTTGTAATAGAGCAAAGAGTCGTAAGCTCCCTTTTTCAGTTTCTGAAACCCGCTCCTTTTCAACTTGTGCATATGGATGTATGGGGACCATCCCACATTCCTTCTAATAAAGGTTTCAGGTTTTACTTATTGTGGATGACTAGCTATACTAGATTTACATGGCTTTTTCCTCTTCATTACAAATCTGAGGTGAAACATGTTATTGCTAATTTCAAAGCTTATGTTGTTACTTAGTTTCACACAAATATACAAACATTTAGGGGTGGCTATGGGGAGAGTTTATCAATCGTTTTCTGTTGCATTTGTTCTTACCAATGGAGTCATTCATCAAACCTATTGTCCTCATACTGAGCATAATGGAGTAGCTGAACGTAAGCATAGACATCTTATTGAGACTGCTATAACTCTTCTTCTTCAAGCAAATCTTCCCACTAAATTCTAGCTGGAACCCTTAACCACAACAATTTATCTGGCTAATAGGTTACCCCATTCTTCCTTAAAATTTCAAGTTCCTTTTACATTACTATATATATATATATATCAATCCAAACCCAATTATTTGTCTTTAAAACCCTTTGGATGTTGTTGGTATCCTTGGCTTAAGCCTTATTCCTCTCACAAACTGTATCCTAAATCCTCTCCATGTGTGTTTCTGGGGTACTAATGCTAAAGGTTATAAATGTTATGATCCTAGTTCTGACAATGTCTACATTTGTACACGTAAAGTTTGTGGAAACATAATTTCCCTACACTACTTTGGTTAGCTCTTCTCTTGTTCCTTCATCATTTCATGTTCCTTTGACAACATTTGAAGACATTGTGATTCTTGTTTCTGTACTTGTTTCAGTTCTTTTTTTGCACTCTTCTTCAGTTCCTGTTTCTGTTCTTGCCATCCCTACAGATATATCCTATTGTGATTTATAGCCCTGTCCTTCCTACTACTTCTTCAATGCCTATTGTTACTTCTTTGCATTCTGACATTTCATCTTCACCTTTAATTTATTCTCCTCATTCATCTCCCTTGGGATCTGAGCCTCAACCTTCTAGTGTGCCTCAATCTGTTCCTTCTAGTGTTTCTGTTTCTTTGCCTTCTCAACCTTCTAGCTAGTTCTCTAAATGGCAATATTCACTCTATGACTAAAAGATCCAAAAGTGGGATTTCTAAACCTAAACTTCCATTTGGTTTGTCTATAGTTGGTAGCTCAAACTCTTTACCAGAATCCGAACCTTTTCACTTTTCTGAGCCCATTAAGCACTCAGCTTGGCAGCAAGCTATGGCTGATGAATATCAAGCTCTAGATCTAGTCAAACAAGGGACTTGGACTATTGTTCCTCCTCCATCTAATGCCAACATTATGGGTTGTCAATGACTTTAGAATAAGAGGCATTCACATGGCAGTGTGGCTGGATAAAAATTAAAAGTAAGGTTAGGGGCAAATGGATTTGAGGGTCTAGATTTCAATGAAACTTTCAGCCCTATTATCAACACTACCAACAGTTATAGAGTAGCACATAAAAATTGCATTAAAAGACAAAAATAGAATGCAATTATAGGAAGAAAAAAAAAAGAGTGTAAGAATCATTTTCCATTTTATTGAAATGTGTCTGCTAATAGGTGCCATTGGGCAATGCTTTATTGGTGCTATATAGGTAGCATTAGTAAGCATATCGTACTCTACCCCCATTGCATTATAGAGATTACCATGGATCCGAGCTTATACACTGCAGCAATGGAAGGCAAACTCGAAGGCCTCAATCAACACACTGACCAATTTACCCTCCAAGGCACCCCAAATAACAACACCGTTCTCCACGTAATAGCCAAGTTTGGCCCCTCCCATTGTACGTGTGACAGAGATCTTAAACGCGTGTCGCCCACTTTTACACCGTGAGAATACCCACGGCTACAATCTACTTCATATGGCCGCGGCGGGAGGGCACGACGATGTAGTCAAATTGCTCATCAATTTCCTAAAACCACCAGTAGATAACCAAAGAAATGAAATAGCCGCCGCTGCCGCGGTGAAGGCGGTGGTGCAGTGGAGGTGATGGAGATGTTGAAGAAGAGAAATCGCGATGGAGTCACGCTGTTGCACTTTTTTTTTCTTGATCGGCAAAAATAATTTCATTCATCACAACGATATAAAATGAAATCATTACAAAACAGTAGGAATAGAAATGCATTAATAGACCAACTTCTTCTCGCAAGATCTATACCTACTTCTTCGCCTCTCGTTTTTAAGTGCACCCTGTTAGCAAGATGCCAACAAGACTCCCAAGGGCCAAGCCCAAACAACATCTAATGTAACCCAACACCAAAACACTCCAAACTTACAAAGTACCCAAATTGCAAACAAAATGGGTCAGGCTCATATGCACTTGGCCGGCCCACCATACCCACCCAGCTCACAGAAACCCTAAAGCCTAAATGCTGGTTGCTGCTGCTACTCCTCACGCACACCGCTGCTACTTAGGGATGGCCATTGGCCATCTTGGCCGATCCGTCTGCATCCGATCTGTTACTTGTTCCGAACGGATCGGATATTCGGAGATTTTTTCGGGGATCAGGGCAGATATAGTTTTTTTCAACGGTTCTCTTTCTCTCAACAAACTTAAAAAAAAAAATTTAATAACTTATTGGTTAGTGAGAACAATTTGACATTTTCCATCAATTTATTGATTAGTACGAACAACTTGATATTTTTCAATAAGAACAAGTGATCCTTAAGTTATTACTTGCTGAAAACATCCCCAAGTGTGTGAATTTCATACGAAACGTTTTTCTTTAATCCTACTTTTAACCATTAATTTTTCTTTTAAAAAATACTAGCAGATCACATCTTGAAACTTATTGATCTTACAATATTCTAGATTAAGAATTCATTAAAGAAAACTCAAGACCAGGTAAAAAGGAGATATATTTAAGACGAGATAAAAAGAAGAAATATTTCGAAACAACTAAAAGGTAAAAATATAAGTACTTTGATCGAAAAAAATTGATGTTGAAAAGTACTTATACCTAAAAAGATACTCCATAAATAATGATTAAGATTATAAAAAGGTTAGTACTAAAAATTACTAAAATTAAAATTATGTTATGCATTTATAATGTATTTCTAACAAAGTTCCAATATGAAATAAAATAACCACACAACTACCTACTTTTTTTTAAACTTTTAATAGCAAATTGTCAAAACTCTTTTATTAGCAAATTGTCAAAACTCTTTTTTTTAATTTTAGTATGACATAAATGCTTCTGAACTCTATGCACCAAGCCTAATTCCATTTTGCCTAAATACCAGGAGACTCACCAGTCACCCCGAACCTTCACTCTCACCACAGCTCAGACACCTTCTCCACCGGACCACCACCGGAAACCACCCATACAGAACAACTCCCATCCATCTCTCCAAAGGCGGCAACCATGTCCGATTGCGGAACCCTAATTCCCCAGGAAATCCTCACCGACATACTCTCTCGACTACCCGTCAAATCACTTTTCCGATTCAAGTGTGTTTCTCTCTCCTGGAATTCCCTTATCTCCAACCCCTACTTCGCCAAAACCCACCTCAATCGAACCAATACCCGAAACCATAAATACCTAGATCAGAGAAACATTGTCATCTCCAGCTCTCTCAATCTCTACTCCATCGACTTCGGCGACGCCAATCCGACCGCCACAGAGCTTGATTTTCCTACGGTGGAACATCACGCTGCCGACAAGCAGGTCAAGGTATGGAGCTCTTGTGATGGCTTGCTTTTAGTTTCCTACAATGATAATTTCAACTTCTTCTTGTTAAATCCATCCACTAGAGAATGTAAGAAACTTCCCACACCGCCTTTTGTACTCAATCCGGTTGGTACCTGCTGGTATGCATATGGGGTGGGTTACGATTCCTCTACGGATGACTACAATGTTGTGATGCTCTCTTGCAATGATACTGGATCTGCTCAGAGTAATATTTCAATTGTGGATGTCTATTCACTGAAAACTAATGTTTGGAGGAGAATTCAACATACCCACTATGTCGTCGACGGAACTGCATTTTCTTGTGGTGGGGTTTTCTTAAATGGGTGTCTCCATTGGCTCTGTTGGAGGAATGGATCCTATCTGATTGGTGCTTTCAATTTGTCGGATCAGATTTTCAGGGAAGTGCCGATGCCTGCTTCTCTTCGAGGAGGATGTGGGATATTGCGTTATTTTGTGGAGGTTGTTCGGGGTTGTCTCTGCTTGGTTGAAAGGAAGCCTTCTTACAAAAGTGAGGTTTGGAAGATGAAGGAGTACGGGGTAGGAGAGTCTTGGACCAACCTTACGATTGATTTACCTACTGGAACGTCTAGCCTGTGTTTGCTGTGTCAGCTAGCAGAAGACAAACTTTTGTTTGCTAATAGTAGAAGGCATGGAAAGAAACTGGTTGTGTATGATCTGAAAAAAGAAACACTAAGGGACATGGTGGTTGCTGGAATTCCAAGTGAATTTACTTTTAGGCGTGCGTATGTCGAGAGCCTCGTCTCTCCTATTCTCGGAGGAGGAATTGGGAGGCAATGATAAGCTTCTCCCGGTATGTTTGTGTGTAGAAATGTCCCTTATTTCGTTTATTTATATTTGTATGCTATTATTATGGGAGCTTCTGTATTTCAAGGTTTTTGGAGGTTGCACATCCATGTTATCCCTTATACTTACATAGCTTTGGTAGTTTGAGTTATGTAGGGCATTGGTTTGTTATGTATGTTGAACTATCATGCCCAAGTGGCTAATGCCCACTTTAAATGGTTGCAGTCTAACCTGTGAAGCTTGAAAACTGAATAGGATGTCGTTTGTTAGTGTCCTTTACAATCTGATACTGCCAAGGTGGCAAGGTCCAGCCGACTCTGTTATGCTGCACTCTTATATTTGATCATCAAGTTTTTCAGGGAAAAAAAAAGACGATGAACATGATACGTATAGGTGGGGTTCATACTTCATATCTGCATCTTATCTGTGTAATCTAAAATCTTGAAGTGTCGAAAACTGTTCGGATATTCTCATTTATTATGAGCCAAAAATGAAATTATTAATCTTTGAAAGACGAGTTACAAAGTTGTCTTTCAAAGATTAATGAGATCTAGAGCGTGACGACATCACAAGGAGAAAGCATCCCAACGGGCGAATAAGTTCAAGTAACTGAACTAAATTATGTTGCTTTTCTTTTCTTTTTTTCCCGGAATTGTTAGTGACAATGTAACCACACCTGAAAAGTTTGTGTATTATATGACGCTTGGGAAGTCAAAGGTATCCGTCAACAATTACTATCTTCGTAACACATCAATTGTGGTACATAGTGGATTTCAACATCTTAACACACAAAAATAATCACAATTAAATGCAACATAAGAATCATACCATGCTATAGCTTAAGCACAAATAAAAATTACTCACCAGGGGTTAAAACGACGCATGGGAAGCAACGTTTATAGATTTATTTTTCCTGTTTTTTTTTTTTTTTGGGGGGGGGGGGGGGGGTTAGAACGACATATTTTGAGGACTTAGGTGGTGTTCCATTTGCGGCCAAAACGACATTGCTTTGGGCAGCCCCATAGGGCTGTAGTGCACAACGCTCTACAGCATGCCATGTCCACAATCATATACCTCCCTAGACCCCAATAGAAAAATAACTTGGCCAACCAAAAAAGCCAGAAATACATATGACAAAAGTTACATGGAAGCACCAAAAAAATTGTCCCTACCACCTAAATTTTCAGATAAGAAAATGGCCCCAGATTTCCAAAAATGAGTCTGCAAGGGCCCTTCCAAAACCAGGAGTAGTAGCATTATAACAGCACAACGCAGCATCAGCCCATAGACCAGCACCAAGACTCCCAAGCTGAATCTCCTCCACAGATCATGCTCTTGTCGTAATTTTTTTGTAGGATGTCCATGGAATGTGTGCTACTTGCACCTATACTTGACTCCCAAGCACCAATACTTGCTTCGGATGTCCTTGGAATGTGCTGCTTGCAGTCATACTTTGGAACATTTGGATAAGTAGAAATAAAAACATTTTTGAAAATAAGTGACAATGATGTTTTTCTCCAGAAAATCGATAAACTTGTGAAAGAGATTAGCATAGCTTTCAAGCCCATCATTTGTGACAATGTTTCACAAACTAGACTCAATAGTTGGCATTTTCCAGGTTACAGCAAGATGAAGTTAAATACCGATGGGAGCTCTAGGAAGAACTTCGGAAGGGCTGGATTTGGTGGAGTGTTTATAGAGGATCATGGCTTATGGATAATAGGCTTCTTCAGGAATCTGAATGAGTGTTCAAGCATTGAAGCTGAGCTTTGAGAAATCTTTAATGGCCATAAGTTGATAGCAGGTTTAAATAACAGGCTTAGAAGATGGGGCATGGAGGTTGACCCCTACTTTTGTCCTTTGTTCCCAACATGCTGAATCCTTGGCACACTTATTTTTTTATTGTGGTTACTCAAAAAGCATATGGGAAACAACCTTGCACAGATTCCAGATTCAAAGAAGGGCAGAGGCTTGGGATACGGAAATTAACTGGGCAGTTGGATTCTGCAAAGGTAAGAGCTTCAGATCAGTGCTGTTTAGATTAGCCTTGGCTGCAGGAGTTTATCATGTCTGGAGAGAGGAATTCCAGAGTATTTGGAGGAAGACATAGGAGCTCTGATGATGTTCTAGCTAGCATTACTGATAATATTAGACTTCGAGTCTGTACTTGGAAGCTTTTCCCCAAGTCTCTTGAGAACCAAAGGCTTTGCTGCCAATGGAATATCTCTAACAGACTTCTTGGAAATGCTATCCATTAGTTTTCTCTTGTTCGGATAGTTGCTTGAGGCTTAGCTGTTTGGGTCTGTTTGGGCTGTTTTGGTTCTGTTCCCAAATTCAGACTGGACATCACCGGTAACCTTTGTAATGCAGTTCTTCAATCTGAATGCTAAGACCTTTGATAAGATTTTATTTCTACCAATTAAGCTTTTTGGCCTGAAGTCAGCTAGACTTGAGGGGTTTTCAACCTTTGGCACCAGCGATATAAAAGAGGATTTTATACCCTTAGTTAGCTTCCCATTCATGTGGAACTCCGAAAAAATGTCATGATATTTGCTTTTATAAATATCCAACCTTTTTTAATGCTCAACATGTTAAATCCGCCGGGTCTAGGAGCTTTACTCCCATCGCAGCTTTTTATATAGCAGCCCATACTTCTTGCTCTGTGAAATCCAGCTCCAAGTTACTTCTCATATTATCATATGAAGATATTACATTGCCCCTATCAAACGTAAGTCTATTCACCCACTCCTCCGAGAAGAGCGACTGATAGAAGATGAACACTTCTTGCTTGACATCCTGATTTTTTAGGATCTTGAAACCGCATGCCCATTGATTTTAATAGAATCAAGGCCATTTTTTCTCTGTCTGTTAGACGCGGTGAGATGAAAATACTTAGTATTCTTGTCCCCTTAAGTACCAATTTTGCTTGATTTCTGGACCCATAACTATTCAACCATTCGGCTTGCATATCTAGACAGTATAATTCTTTCTTCCACTTTTATTTAACTTGCGTTGGACATCCCCAAATACTTCTCTCTTCCATACTTTGAGAGTCTCTTTCATACCTTTCAGTTTGCCGATAAGCTTGATCGAGCCCAACCTTGAACAATTGTGTCATTCCAAGCCTTTTCCAAAACTTCAACATGCTTAGGATGCATACAACAAGAAGTAATGAACCAGAAAGGCCTAGGACCCCAATTTCTCTCATCGTCGATAAGGAGAATGGGCAATGATCAGAGAGAGTTCTAGGCAGCTCCCACTGTTTAAGTTTGAACTTATCCAGCCATTTTCGGCGGAGTAAAAAGCGATCTATCCTGCTCCACTTCTCCCCATCTTGAGAATTGGACGAGGAGTTCTTTGATAAATTCATTCCTTGAGTATTTGAGAGATCGAAACGGTCAATGTCAAAAGTCATCACCTTAAGCACCAAATATTGTATGACTGGAGATCAACCGGAGAATCTCCGGCTGAGACCACTAGCTCGCCTTGTTAATCTTACTGCTCCTAATTTACTCTCTCTTGAATATGAGGGGTCTACAACCGAAATCGCCTTGTTTGACTAAGATTCCCTCCCAAACCACCATGGTTTCGGGTAATGTCCTTTTAGGCTTGAAGGCACTCCCCACGCATGCCTTCGGCCTACTACATCACTGGGGCTGTAAACATGTGTAGGATTGCTCCAAGATAAAACTTCTATTACAGCAAGTGTCCATCATGGTGAAAACCTCCGGGCTCCATATACAAAGTAGTCCACCTGAGCTTCCATTGGCATCAGCTTCAACAAATTTGAAATTTGAATCCCACCATATGGATTTTGCTTATTCTTGGTGTTTTCGGCCGAGTACCTGTTTCAACACGACATGACACCGTAACAGGTACACAGCTGTGTAAATCCGGATACAGCTGAGTACTGTTTTTTCTTTTTTCCCATAACTACCTGACTTGATCTGTCTTGATATTTTCAGGAAAAAACTTAAAATCTGTTGATGAAAACTTACTTCTAGTAGAAGTTTTGTATCTTACACCATTGTCTTCCTCTCTAAACCGTAAGCAAAGCATAAATATTCCTATGGTAGTACTTTAATACTATGCAAGAAGTGCAACAATTTACTCCGTATTACTTATTTTTGGTCAAAAGTGCAACAATTTCTAGTTGATACAAGTACGGATGCTTAGAATATCTCAAAAATATTTGATCGGGGCAGTTCCGGGGACCCTTAAAAAACCTTTAACCCCCCTCCCAAGTTCCTGATCGAATTTTGATGATCCGAGCCGCTCAATGTAATCAGAATGTGATTTTAAGGGTACCCGCGAAAAATCAGCAAAAAAAAATGACTGGGAAGGGCTTCTTCCGAAAAGTTTTTTATTGAACTTTATTGAATGGTTCAATAAAAAAACTGCTCAAATCAAGCCCTTCCCTTTTCTTTTTTTTTTTCCAATTTCTCGTAAGCACCTTTAAAATCATATTCTGAACACATTGAGCGGCTCGGATCATCAAAATTTGATTGGGAACTATGAGATTAAGATTTGGAGGGTTTTTTTAGAGGTTTTTTTAAAGATCCCCGGAACCACCCCGATATTTGATATTTAAAAAAATTATGGGTTTGCTTGCTTCGGGAAATTGGAGAAATATATTGGGTAATCTCATCTCATATCATAGTTATAATGATGGGAACAGGGTATTGGTCTGGTTCGTACTGGATCCCTACCTTTTCCTGAGGACTCAACTCTTTTTTATGTGATCCATGAAACTTGGGACAGGATGGCCCAACTACTGGTCATATTTTGGGGCTGGCTTAACTTTGCTAGTAGTTGTTTTGTTCGTATTGTTTCCTTTCCAAATTTGTTTTTCTTGCCCTTGTGCCTTTTATTTTTTTCCACGGTGAGAGATGTCCGGGCCAGCTTAGTGCATTTCGATTATTCTCCTTCCTGATCCGGTTAAAGATAGGCTATCCACGCCATAACCAGAGGATTCATAAGAGATTTTTTTCCTATTAGCCTAACCCCAAAAGATTGCTAAGTTTCGAAATCAGTATGTATGAATTTACAACTCATCTCTGACGTTGCCACTTGAACTGTCCATTATTCATACCAAAAGATTAAGAAATTAAAACCAAACTATAGAAACCCGATAGGTGTTGCGAGAACAGATCCATTTCAACCGACATGTATTGGAAATGAATTGGGAAATGTCAACGAAACTTATCAATATTTAAAAAAGACCGTATCATACTCTAATCCGAATTCGTCCGTATTTGGGATTTTGGGATTTCAAGTAATGATCCAAACCGTTCATCTCGTTGCGCTCTCTCTCGCATCAAACAACATTTTTGCGAAAAAAATAAACTCGATTGGATATCAACATGTGCTTGAAAGAATCATTTAAAATACATGGTGTACTTCAAAATATATTTACTCTTCAACTTGTCAGACATGACCCCTCTGTTAATGTATCTATCAATGTCTGATCATATTGGTTTTCTACTGTAGTATTGTTCTCTACGAGATAAATGGATCAGATCATTAATGAGAATCCGGTATAAGGGCAAAAATTAAAGAGTTTTGAGGGTTATGGAGGGCTAGAGTATATAGAGGAGCTTAACCCATTCTACAATTTAGCTGTGCCGGGGGTGGCTTGACCTTGTATCAACTTGGACATAAACTAAAATATCCCATTTATATTTTCTGTATCCTACGAGAAATTTTTGGGTACTAGGTGGATACCACGTGGCCGTGCCCACGTGGTGCATGAGCATTGTGTGGGATGGTCTAGATTGAAACCTTCTATTTCCTCTCACCACACCACTCTCTCTCTCTCTCTCCTTTTCTTCTCTCCAAATTCGAACCGTTCAAAACCGAAATAGACGGCCCAGGTGCACCGAATGTGCACCACGTGGTACCCACCCCGCACTGAAAAATTTCTCTTATCCTACCATTTCAATAGTACCTCTCAAGTTGTCAACTAGGTAGGATTAATAATCGATATTGACGTTGTTGACATTCCCACAAATATATAAAATCCTGTCGTAATCTCCGGCACTGCACGAGTGGGGGTGTACGTAATGTGTGCGTGTGATCGAGGTCTACCATATATATCTCATACATATATATAATAAGGGGTAAAAAAACCTGCATCATGATGTACTGCACGAGTAGGGGTGTACGTAAACGACCCGATCTCGAACGCGTTTTAATCGAGTCAAACATGAGTCGATTTCTAGTAGCTTGAGTTCTTTGTACATTATAAGCTTAATGAGCTGAGAAGTAGCTTATTCGAGCTTGGCTTAAAAGTTTAATGAGCTCAAAGAAAATGTTCAAGCTTAGTTTGTTTATGCAACAAAATGATTGTGAACGAGTTTCTAATAAACGAACACAAGCTCAAAGTACTCGAGTACAAAAAAATGGGGTAAACCAGCGAGCTCTCCATCCTGTTTTAGCTTGGTTTTCAATATATATAGGGTAATTTTTCATCAAATAGTGGCGTAAAATCTAAGAAAACTGCTCTACGAAAGGTGTAATCCCTGATGCAATTTGGAACCTGCATGTCTCCGCCATTGACCTCATCTCTGCTAAAAATAACCACCACCTCATCCAAGAAAGACCTACTCCTAAATGGGTGTTGTATCTCAACTTCGGCTTCTCCAACCCCTTTTTACAAGTGTGTTCGACGGATTCGGTTCCGGCGTCGTGATTCCAGGCGCATGTAGGAGAGTGGGACGGACAGGGGATCCGGAGCCGTCACTTGTTGCCACAAATTTAATAAATAGTTAAATATTGTGGTATTGGTGTTTTTGCGCCGTGCAATGGTCACAAGATCGGATTGCTATCATTATGACATGTGAATTGTTCATTTTTTATGATGTGCTAATTGATTAACAAATCACATGTACATTTTCTTGGTTACATAATAGTACTCCTACTAGTAAAGATGCATATTAGTGTATATGAATATATATAGTTGTATACACTGACACCTAAGTATCCTCTCACGATGGCTTGAGCTATAGCAAGGTCAATCACATGTACGTAGGAATTTTTCCATGCCACCACTTGGAGGAGTAATTATTGACTGTTTCTGGAGAATCGCCATGTGATGCTTTAAGAGCATTTTTTTACCACACATTTGTGTAAGTTCACACAAAGTTGCAAATAATAATACTACTAGGACTTGGAGAGATTTTGGCATAAAATCAACATAAATGCTAGGGATACAACAAACCCCGTACAGTAGCCGCGCACAGATTCATTTTGCGCCCGTCTCGTGTCTCACAAAAATGATCGGAGCTGCTCATTTTGTTCAAAATATATTGTCTAGGGTCCCTATTAAAAATCATCTTAATCGGATAACGGTAAGGGCGTTTACGAATCATACAACTTTGCTTCAAAATTTGGCTTGAATTTCTAAAGCAAAGTTGGATGATTCGTAAATGCCATTACCGGTATCAGATTGAGATGATTTTTTACAGGGACCCTAAACAATATATTAAGAACAAAATGAGTGGTTTCGATCATCTTTGGAAAACCCGAGATGGACACAAAATAGATCTATACGCGACTACTGTACATGAGTTGCTGTACCTGTAGCACAACTGTACCTGCAGCACAACTGTAAAATCAAACCCCAGACGAGCCCACAATTTAAGTGGTTGGCGCGCAGGAGGTTTCCAATACAACAATGCTACTCACACAACGATCCAATTACAACAACTTACACAACCTCTCACATACATGTGGGGCCCACACATAGTAGTGTGTGTGGAGCCCATATGGATGTGAGAGGTTGTGTTTGTTGTTGTGTGAGTATCATTTTTGTTTCCAATACCGGGGTCATTGTATATACTAAATTACTAATTAAAATTAAGTCAATGACTTGTAGTTGGCCTAGTGGCCGTTATATATAATAATCTTGGGGTACAGTGTTTTACAGTCTTCGATGTATTCTAGATTGCAAATTGCCTGTTTGCCACATGGGCATGAGCCAAGGTTGTGGCGTTTGTTTAAAAAAAGGGTTTGGTTCGACATACGAAAAGTATCCATCATCAAATGGAACATGAATGGAAAATGAACAGTTCAAACAAACGCTCATGGAACAAGTTTGTTTGAGTCATTTTTCCTTCCATGTTCTATTTTATGGATACTGTAGGGGTTCGGTTTATTGGGATCTTGACCGTGGGTCAGTTTCGGTTCCTTCCTCCGCGTGCCCGCCGCTTGACCTGTAACAAGTCACTAGGGCTGTGGAGGCCTAGTGACCCTCCGATGATCAAGTTAAATATAAGGAGAAGTGTATAGGTCTAGGGTTATGGTAGAATGACATACCTCCTTAGGTTAGAGTCCCTTGTATTTATAGACCTTACTTTGCTTGGCCTCCAAACTAGCGTATGGAGGGTGCGCATGGAGGGTACGCTTTTGGGTAACATCATATGTGACCAATGGGATAAGGCGATTACAGAGCACATGGTTAGGTCAGACCCTAATGATTATTCTCTTGGCATAACTGAATGGGGCCCTCCTGGAGTAACCGTCTTTCTTCAAGCGGCCTCGGGGAGTCGGAGTCAGGAATGCTCTGCGCCCCTAGACAGCGACATACCCTGTGCGGACTCCTTCAACAGAACGACATTCCGAATTCATTTTAAAAAAGACCGTTGATGAAGTTCACGTATCTACTCCTTTACGGCTTACGCTCCTTTCCATACTCTAATCCGAATTCATTTTTTTGTCCTTATTTGGGATTTTGGGATTTCAAGTAATGATCCAAACCGTTCATCTCGTTGCGCTCTCTCTCGCATCAAACAACATTTTTGCAAAAAAATTAACTCTCGATTGGATATCAATTTGTGCGTGAAAGAATCATTTAAAGTACATGCTGTACGTCAAAATATATTTACTCTTCATTTTGTCAGACATGACCCCTCTGTTAATGTATCTATCAATGTCTGGTCATATTGGTTTTCTACCGTAGTATTGTTCTCTACGAGATAAATGGATCAGATCATTAATGAGAATGCGGAATAAGGGAAAAAATTAAAGAGTTTTGAGGGTTATGGAGGGCTAGAGTATGGGGGTGTTTGGCAACTCCATTTTTTCATTTTTGCATTCTCATTTTCCCATTTTGGGTGTTTGGCAAGCCCATTTTGAAAACCCATTTTGCAAAACCCATTCTCGGATTCTCTTAAAGAAGCAAAAACGGAGAATCAAGGCAGGAGGTCCTTTTCGGTTTCCCATTTTCCCATTTTCCGTGCAATTACCTAAATACCCATACTATTATTACCTATTCACCACTTTTGCTCTACCTTTAACACTTCTTATCTACTTCCTCACCTGTGAGAGCTGACGTAGTACAGAGAGGGAGAGACAATCCGAAGATAATTTTTTTTTTTTATACATCTTTTTACACAATAATAAAGGCCAAACGCAAAAAAAATAATTATTTTTACACCTTTTAACACAATAATAAAGGCAAAGGGCAACTTGGTAAAAAACCAATCCATAATTCATTTTCATCATTCATCTACCAAACACTACTATAGTTTCAAAATACATTCTGCACATATCTCCCAAACACTTCTACCATACACAAATACATTCTCGCCATAATCCAAAAAGCCAAAAAGCTAAAAAGCTGAAAATAAAAAGCCAAAAAGTAGGCTTCCAAACACCCCCTATATAGAGGAGCTTAATGAGAATGCGGACTCCTTCAACCGAACGACATTCCAAGGGGACATGGCGAGATCCCTGGACCCAGTGCTGGATGAGGAGCGGGGGTCTTCTTGGTCTCGCTCAGTGTATTGTGGCTCGGTGAGCATTTCGAGCCCCATTTCTAGAGCCACTACAAATACTTTACACGTATCTCAACATTTTTCCTTGAAAAATAACAATACTACTATTCCAGTAAACAATCGAGATTTATATTTCTTTTTTGAAAAAAAGGTGATTTTATAAAGGGATCAAGCCCAAAAAACCAAGAAGATAGCTTGGATGAGATTACAACACCACAACCAACACGAAGGCTCCCTGCCTAACAAAACAAGGAGATAGCCTTTTCAATATTTCACAGTGAGATACATATATATACATACCCCCTATATATATACACTAGTGTTTGTCCGTGCCTACGGCACTACCCACTCCGATTGGAATTGGAATTTCCCTTTGAATCTGGATAGTGAGATGTTTTTGTAATATATTTGTAAGAATGTGGGTCGTGCTTTCTTAAAAGAGTTGGGGAGGACACATCTGTCATTGGATCAAATTAATCTCAACCCTTCTAACAGCTTGTGTTTGTATGGGACCCACACTCTTGTGTTTTATAATAGAGATATGCTTTCTTTGAGTTGGATTTGTTAGACTCTCTTAATCTAATTAGCAACCTTCGGGTCTGTATTAATTAACTGCTCGTCTCTCTCTCTCTCTCTCTCTCTCTCTCTCTCTCTCTCTCTCTCTCTCTCTCTCTCTCTCTCTCTCTCTCTAATATACTCATATATAATATAGGCTAGCTAGGCTTGAATGAATCTCCATTAATTGATTACCAATCCATCAACACAGGAAGAAGAAGCGTAATGGGTGGATCAGCAACATTAGTTCTTTGTGCCAGCTTCGCCTTTTACTACTATGTTTCCCTCCTGGGCTTGGTTGGGATTGTTCGAGCTCGAAATGGTACTACCCCTGCTTCCGAGGGTAATACTCTCTCTCTCTCTCTCTCTCTCTCTCTCTCTCTCTCTCTCTCTCATTGTTTCCATGCTTGGGAGATCCCTGGGTGGGGTTGTTCTGATTTTAATTCGACTGAATGAAAGAGTGGTGCCCCTCTGCCTCTTAAGTTAGGAATTAAGTCAACATGGCTTTTCATGTGGGTCCAGAACCATAACCAGAATTTCCCCCTCATTTTTCTCTACAGAGACGAAGAAGTTTCGCTTTCGCTAATTCATTTTCTATTTTTATGACAAACAGCACCAGGAGCCGGCGGCTCCCCGGCTCCTAACAGTTGTACCCTCTGTCCGTTTCAATTCAAGTACTGATTTCTCCATCATTTGACGGAAAAAAAAAAGTCAACATTTTTGGATGGTATATATATCCTAGCTAGCTACTTCAAATTGTGAAAAATTTAAAGTTTCGTATTTGAGACTCACCATTTCTACCTTGTTCAAGAAGTACGTAATTGCGATTTTTCAAGCTTATAAATGATTGTGTGCATTTCCACCATTCTACCTTGTTCAAGGGTACAACTGTTAGGAGCCGGGGAGCCGCCGGTTCCGCGGAGTCCGCACCACATCACTTGAACCCAATATACATTGAATGACTCATACCTATTTAAAGGCTAAGCCTTATAAGTAGTGTGCCATTCAATTATATATTAAGATTCAACTCTTTTTCTATTTATCCGATGTGAGACTCAACTTTCACACATGTTCCCAACAATCTCCCCCTCATGTGTGAACCATGTATTGGGCCTAGCTCCCCCTCGGTTTGGCAGGAGAAATGAAAAACCAGTATCAGAAAAACCAGTAAAGTGCGTGTAAACTGATTCAAACCCGTAAACTTATTCAAATCCCGACTCATATAAAAACTTACTCGTAGAGAATATCATCTTGTCTTCTGCCATCAGTGGACTGTGGATGTGTGTTCTTACTTCTTATTTGGCTGCTATAGTGTGAATAGGCAGATAACGGTTTTTTTTTTGGGGAGGGGGGGAGAGAGAGGTGGAAAGGTTGGATGCTTATTATTTCGTTATGTAAGAGTTTCGGAAAAGTCTACTCACAGTCTCACACCCCATTTTTACAACTGTGCCTACAAACGATTTATACCTTAGCATATAGCCTCTATCATTTTGTTAATCTGAAAAGGTCATCTCATAGAGCGCGTTGAAAATATTAGTCACCCCAAATTTCATATTTATCTCATTTTAATAATGCATGATTACATTTATCTTCTGTGTGAGTTGATTTTTTTTTCTTTTCTGTTGAACGTTTCTGATCATCAAAATGATGAAATCTATATGCTAATGAGGCAAATCGATTCTAAGTTGTGAGTAGACTTCCCTTAAAGTTTGGGCCAGGTTTAGTCATTATTTTGCTTTCGTTACTTTGGGTGATCATTGGTCAACTCCAGACCCGCCCTTCAAAATTGAGTACTTGTTTCCATCCTCAGAAATTTTCTTCTTTTCTTTTTATCTTCAATAAATTGGGTCACCATCCAAAAAAAGCTTTTGGACAAAGTTGGGAACCGTCGAATTGTATTGGCAATTGACTTGTATCCATTGTGTTTTGTAGATTACAATATTAATAAAATAATAAAATTTGTAGATTCTATTGGGATGGAGTACATGTTTACTAACTCATCTTTTAAATTTGTAAAAATGTAACAAAGTATAGTTTTGAAGCTAGTTTTTGTTTTTGTTTCCTTTGATGGAGATGGGTGAGTAGTCACTAATTTTTTTCCCTTAATGTCAATGGCAATAGTCAAGTTATTTTCGCTAAAATGTCTAATCATTTGGTGTGGTGTATATATATGAGGGGAATGATCGATTTGTATAAGAATCCGTGTAAACATGAGTTTTAGTCCATTAATTCATTTAGTTTAGGGGAAATGGGTGCCTTAGATTTTAGAAACAAGATTACCATGTTAGCTAAAAAAAAAATTCTTTTTTGGTTAGCACTCCAAATTGATTTTAAAAAGCTAGAATTTTGAAATCAGCAAAAAATAATTTTTTGTAAACACCCTCAAAGTTGGGAACTGTAGAATTGTATTGGCAATTGGATTGTTTTCATTGTTTTTTTTTTTTGTAGTAACATTCTATTATTTAGGGAGATTAAATTATATACACCGCTGGTGTAAATAAAAGTTTCCTCCAAATCAATTAGATTGCACCATGTCGTCAAAACAGTGGTACCAATTAGTAGTACATGGTGACGTGGCACAATCTAATTAATTTAGAGAAAACTTTTGTTTACACCGGCGGTGTAAATAATTTAATTTCATTCTCTAGGTTAGGCTTAGTTTTCATTAAATTTTTGTCTTCATGCCAATGACAATAGTCAAGTTATTTTCGCTGAATGTCAAATTATTCGGTAAATGTGAGCGGAATGACTTGTCTAAAAATTCCATGTAAATATGAGTTGTCCATTTAATACAGTTATTAGTTTAGGAAAGAAATAGGGCCTAAAAAGCATGGCTGTTTTTGGAATTTGGGGCAGTGAGTGCTTTGAACTCGGTGTTCAGCCATTGGGGGATATCAGCGACAAACTCAACAACTAAATGGAACATAAGCGGAGAACCATGCAGCGGAGGAGCTGTTGACTCAACCAGCATTGAGATCACCAATGGAGATTACAATCCCGGTATCAAATGCCGATGCGATGGTACCACTTGCACCATTATCACACTGTAAGTCTTAATTAGTAGAAATTAAAGTAACTACTGCTAGGACTTTTCTCCCGTACACGCTCCCCAGATGTTCCTTATAATGTCTAATTGGTACTACTATTCTCAACACATGCTGTAATTTTTTGTCTATTGGAACTACGATCCTACTACAGTCATGCTACAAAGTGTCAAGGCGAAAGATGGGCATAGCCGCATAGGCATGAGCAGCGAATAGGTTAGGGATGAGTTAGAAGTGAGAACAATAAAGATTGGAGGGTAGATAACCTTTTGAGTCGGGATGATCATTTGCATTGTAGATCAATTGAGGGGTGATTTGAATTATAAACGAATGAGAGAAAACCGTTTGAGCTGGATGGTTTGAATTATACTGAGGGTGGTAAAGGAGAAACAACAAGGCCAAGAAGAGCACGAGTTGAGGCAATAAAGAAAATACGATGTCTGGCCCTATGTGTGACAAGAATTATTGCAGTAACCTGCTGTATTAATTTTTTTTCTTAGAACCAAGTGCAGGGAATCGAATTGGTTATCCGAATTGAACTCAGTAACTAATACAAATACGTGTTGAGTTGAGTTGAATGTAATTCTCATAAGTTCATTTTCTATTGACTGTTAGTGGTAGGAATTCAATTTGTAGTCAAGCTACCATGATTTAGTAATGACTATGCAGCTAGCTGAAGTCAGAACCTTGATTTATGAACTCAAGTTCTTACTACCTTTTTTGAAGTCTTCCACTTATTGCTTGCCTTCTTTATCATTTTGTAACAGCAAAGTCTACGCGTCAAGTGTTTTTGGAGGAATCCCTGATGAGCTATGGTCTTTGACTAACCTCAGCAATCTGTATGTTTCCCCACAACCGTTTTAGTTTCAATAATGTTTCGTTTTCCTTCTACACTACGTGACATACTATCAAACTGAAACCTTAAAATTATGATGCAGCTCCTATCCATATATCTACATGTGTAATACATCGTTGGATAAAGTTTTCCTTGCTATATATGTCAATCAAAATTCTCTCTCATCAAACAATGCTCTACTAAGTTTCTTCCATATTTTGCAGGAACTTGGCCCAAAATTACCTGACTGGTCCCCTGTCTTCATCCATTGCCAATCTAACTCAAATGCAGTACCTGTAAGCCACCTTAGTTTTTATTAAAACATTGGATCGTCAACATTTTATCCAAGCATAGCTAGACTCCTTTAATGTTCTGACACCTCATTTAATGTTGTCAGGAGCCTAGGGATTAATTCACTATCTGGGGCGGTTCCGAAGGAACTTGGAAATCTAACGAATCTGATAGTATTGTATGTTATTCTTGATTTTATTTATTTATTTACGTTTTTAAGTGGAAACTTCGTGTTTTAGATTTATATTAACTGCAATGCAACCTGCGGCCAACAAGTACAGTCCGCCCAAGTATAATCATCTTGTGTAAACAACCGTGCCATATAAGTACCATTTTGGAAGTGTGGATTTTTTCTTATTGAAAGTAGTTGTTTGCTACAGTGGCATTCAGTTCCTTGTCCCATTGAAAATTTGCGACACTTGTACACATAATTGAAATGTACAATCCTGTTTTCTGCATAACATTCACATGTTACTTCTTCGTACTATTCTGGTGTTGTTAACTTGCTAATTTTGCAGGAGCTTTAGTTCAAATAACTTCTCTGGCCCTCTGCCACCAGAACTTGGGAAGTTGACAAAATTACAGCAACTGTAAGTGCTGAGACATTCCGCACTCTTGTTTCATTATCCAGAATATGTAGTTTTTTTGGGGGCAGCATGCCAGCATTTGATAGAAATGGTTCCGCAGATTGCCCATTGCCATAACACAAGCATCTTATCTTACAACTGAAAGATGTCCCTATGAGCACACTGCTTAGATTTTAGAAGCTCACGACATACTTCCTCACTTCCCTCTTCCTACTTTGCTTAACTTGTACCTTCTTCGGTCTCTGCTTTTGTGTCCAGTTATTTGGCAAATTGTTATATTTTCTAGCTGCCTTGACCTTAGTTTTGGATACTGCAAGGTATTACAATAGGTGTAGGAAGAAACAACCATTAATACCCGGAGATGCTGCCCTGCGATTGTTCTCTCAGGAGCGAAGCGCGGTGTGGTGCACTTGTTATGAGATATCCCAGGAATGAAGTACACATTCTATAACATTAATTGCAAAAGTCTGTTTAGAACACAACATCGGCCTCAAAACTCTCACTAGTTATTTCTTTTAGTGAAGGAGAATAGATGATTGAGAATTGCATATTTGATGTAGATGATCTCTTTTAGGCCCTGTTTGGATGGGGACATAGCCTCCCGGATTTCTTTTCACCCCTGATAAAGGGGGATAAATCCCCATATCCCCCGTTTGGAAGCCCAAAATTGCTCCCGGATTATTTTTCCCCCCTCAAAACTTATCCGGCTGTGGAGGAATTGAGGGGGATAACTTTTGGGCACCCCCCCCCCCCCTAGCCCAAAAATTATCCGGCTGTGGATGGCTATATATGGACGATTATGCCCTTCCTTATTCCCTTCCCCTTCCATCTCTGCAACTAACCCTCTTTTTTCCATTTTCAGAAAAACAAAGAGAGAGATAGATGACTGGAGAGAGAGGGGGGGGGGGGAGGGGTTGGGGGGGGGGGGGGGAGAGAGAGAGAGAGAGAGAGGGGGAGAGGAGAGGTACCTGTTATTGCCATTACCGGAGTGCCGTTGCCGGAGCCATCGTTTTTTTGGGTAAATCGGAGCCATCGTTTTGCCACTGCTGAAACCCTTCGGTTTCATGGGGAGTAAAACAAAAAAGAAAGGTTGGGTAATAGTAATAAAAAAAGAAAGGGGAAACGTTGGGTAGTTGGGTAATAAAAAAGATCTACATGGGTTTTAATTATATTTTTTAATATTAATTTTAGAATTTATATACTTATTTTAATACATAATCAAATTTAACACTGCACATGGACAAAATAGTCATTTGACAGCTTTTTCCATCATCCACCCCTTCTTATCCCCCCATTCTATAAACCATCGAAACAAAGTCAAATTTTATCCCCCTATTTAATACTCCATCCAAACCATATACTATTTTATCCCCCCTCCATAAACTATCAAAATTAATACCCCCTACTATCTTATCTTCCCTTCATATTTTTTACCCCCGATTTTTTCCCCGCATCCAAACGAGCCCTAAGGTCACAATAATTGAGACAAGTGATTAAGGCAGTTGCGGCTTCTCTTCAACTTCCGGAATCGATGATGGAAAATTCTTCTTGTTCTTGTTCTCTTTTTTCCTCTTTATTTCATCTAGGTGAAGAACTAAAGAGGTCAATCAAAAAAAGATAAGTTAATAACTATGTGGGCCAAATAATCACCGATTCACCATGTATGTATTGTAAATAAGCGGTTACGAAAAGCCAACCAAAGTTATAGGAATTAAACCAAACCCAGTTCGATAGCGAAACTTCAATTATTTCAGTTTCTTTACAAGGAAAAAAATACAGTTAATAGAACTGAAGATCTGTATAACAATTTTTCTCTTTCTTCATAACTATATGACAATAGAGGAACCCTGATGTAGCCTTAAGTTTCACCTTGTAAACATCTTGAAGTTTTAAGGCTTGTACAGTGTAACCTACATAAGGCTGGTGTTGCATGCCGAAAATTGGAGCATTATACTTATTAAATTATCCACCTTGACAGCTACATTGATAGTTCTGGAGTAAGTGGAACTATACCACCTACATATGCTGATCTACAAAACCTTCAAACTTTGTAAGAGCTTTCTGGGTTATCCTTTATGGTAAACTTGAACATTTTTTTCAAATTAATTGTATCTGTGATCACCAAGGAATTTTTTGAGGATTTCAGGTGGGGTTCGGACAATGAACTCAACGGCAACATACCTGAATTCATAGGGAACTGGTCACAACTTAACGACCTGTAAGCAATCTTGTATGATGTGTCCTCTTTATTTTGACAGTCGTACTCTGACCATAGTTTTACTTTAAACCACATAGTTGGTAACTGAGATGCTTTTTTGTTTTATTCTACAAATTGATACTCCATGCAGTTACCTCTATTGTATGTACTTTCTATAAACTGTAAATTTACTGTACTTAATTTATCTGTAGGAGGTTTCAAGGAAACTCCTTTGAAGGTCCAATACCACCATCATTCTCCAACTTGAACAAGTTGACGTCATTGTGAGTGTTAAACTCTTTCAATAGCTTTGTTTGTGTTAAAATATGGATGACATATTCTTCTCTCTTATAACATTCCGTGTGATTAAATAGGATGATAAGTGATTTGCCAAATGGAAGCAATACTTCACTGGAATTTCTGAAAGATATGACGTCTCTGAATACCTTGTAAGGCAATACGGTTATAGTTGACTATCAATTTTGAAATACTTTTATCCCTATTATCGTCCATTGTTTTTCACAAACTTAATCTAACAAAGTTGTTTCATTCCTGGCAGAATATTGAGGAATAACAATATTTCTGGTTCTATCCCCACCAATATTGGTGATTATCAGAGTTTGTCTCTGCTGTAAGTTATTGCTGTTAAATTTTCTTTGGCTTCCATATGTTTCAACTTGTAAGTTTTGCAGTTGATAATCTGGTTGATGAAGATGGAGCCAACACCTCTACGAAGTAAACATCTGGTTTTTAACATTTTAGAACTAACATGTAACAGCTGGTTTTGTCTAATTTTACAGGGATTTGAGCTTTAACAATTTAGCTGGACAGATTCCAGAGTCTCTCTTCAATTTGAACGCTCTCTCTTACTTGTAATAAGCATTCTCTCTTACATGTGATAAACATGTTGTTCAATGTTTTTTTTTTCCTAGAAGAATTATAGAAAGTATGATTCATTATGACTTGAACTAATTGGTGTATGTTCAGGTTTCTTGGGAATAATCAATTGAATGGAACGCTTCCAACACAAAAGAGTACGTCTCTTCTGAATATGTAAGTAAATCTTACGTAACCATTCGCAGTTCAATGATAGTGTATGCAAGTGGTACTATTTCATTTTATGGTCACTACTGATCATACCAAAAATATAGATTTTATCAAATGTGAAGTTTTTAGAATGTCATGGTTACATGATTTCAGAAGCATAACCCACCATTGAACAGTCCTATGATTTGTTTACTCAATAAAATGTGCAGGTTTAGTTTAGGCGAATCATTATGGAGTAAGTTGCTTACAACTACAACGTCGCATCGTTTGTATCGATTGTTCCTTTAGACATAATAACAAGGAAACAAGTAGGATTGCGAAGAAAAGAAAACCATCATTTCTTGCTTGGGAATACTTTTCTGTTAATGGGCATCTTGCTACTATGTTTTAGCCTGGGAGGAGACATGGATACCTATTGTGAGAACCTGTATCTTAACAAAGTTGTTGGTACTGATGTGTAAGCTGTTGACTGAACCTGAGACTTCAGCGCTCAAATTTAAGCTAATCAATGTGTCGGTTCTCAGTAGAATGAATATCTCAAGTAAGCATCCCAATAATGTCTCTGCTTGCAGAGATGTGTCATACAATGAATTATCTGGGAGCTTTCCTTCTTGGATCGAACAAGGCTTGCAACTGTACGTAGAAGTTTTATGTCTCTCTTCTCTGTTTTCGTTGCAATTTTTTGGTTTACTGTCTGGCATCCAGATAATTGTATTGCCAGCTGATTTGTTATATTTTTCCCACAAGTTCCATTTTGTATCAGTTGATTTTGTTATAGTCTCGAGACTAAAGCTGAGTTTTTTTGGATGTAATATGCAGTAACTTAGTTGCCAATAACTTCACAATTGAAAGTGCAAACAACAGGTGATTCTCTCTATGCTGTATGTTTTCAATGATTATGTGGCCTTTGAATAGTTAGTAATACTAAAAGAAAGTTGTATAATTTGCTATATACTTCGAGTGTTAGTTGATATTGTTGTTGAATGCACCAGTTAGCTTTAGAGGATATATGATCCTCAATGTAGACAGAATAGGGATATTGTTATACTGCATCGATCTCGTCTTGCATTCTAGGGTTTATTTTCACCCTCAATTTCTGTTTGCAGCTGAATGAGGTTCACTGCTTAGTTTTGTATCAGTTACTTCTCAAGTGTTCTTGTGTCATGGTATTAGACTCTAGATGAAACTGGCTGGCTGCTGGCATCTGATTTGCACTTTCTAAATTATAGATTAAAATCTTTACAATGTGGTTAGTGCAAACTGTGCAGCAAATGGGGCCTATGTAAGAAGTTTGCTAGACAACTTTGCAAAGCATTCTTCCATGGAACCTGCAGGATGTAGTGATAAAACACAACTCATACCTGACATTATAAAGATGACACGGAGAATCCATGATACATGTACTTTATATTGAGTACTGGAGTAATAACAGTTGAAAGCTTAAACATTTTATAGTTACACTCCATGGTTGTGTTCTTTGTTTCCATAAGATGGTACCGACAGTATCCTGATGAATTGTTCTACTCTAATTGCATTACTTATATGGCAAATTCAACATGCAATAATCAATATCCATTCTTCTTCTGCGTACAGTGTTTTGCCTTCAGGATTGAGCTGTCTTCAAAGGAACTTTCCGTGCAATCGCAATTCTCCTATTTGTAAGTGCAATTGAAAACCTTCCTTTACCTGTGGTTTTGAGATCGGACACATCTACACTATGATCTTGGATAGAGAATCTTTTTGAGTTTACTGTTCCTTTGAACCATCAAACCCTTTTTATTCTAAATGTAAGTAGACTTACACTGGTAACTGTTGGCTGACTCGGTACCAGGAAGGTTACCCCATTCATTTAATGACTCAATATTATGGATATAAAGTGAAGGGTAAATGACCTTGTCTGTGTCATTTTGTATTTTTTTAGGAAAGCTTTCATTTTCACTAAGCCAGCTAGTTGGTAATTGGATATCACTCATCGGATACTCCTATGGACTTATATTTTGACTAAGGCATGTATGTTTAAGTTAGTTTTCAAACATTTATAATGGATACGATAAATTAAAGCAATTGATCAACTTCCTTCAAGCATATTAGTAATAGCTCCTGCAGTATGAAATGTTTCCATTGGGTCATAATTTTAGACATTTGGTGAGGAGTGTAATTATTACGATAGGTTTGTCTTTTTAGCTTATTTTCTTTTGATTGAAAATATTGTAATAGTTTTTTAATATTAATTTTGACATTGTTGGGCTCTTTTCCTAATTTTTTTGCTCACGGAATAATTGGTGACTTAATGGTGTTAGAGGTCCTAAAATCCAAGTCTCGTAACTTCTTTTCATTCCCTTGTTATGTGTTATTATGCATGCACTCTCTGCGTGTGAATCGGTGCACCTTATTCGGTGTAGTTTCGTTTGCCTTTTGATAGCTGAGACTGGGCCGAACATGGCAGGGGTGTTACATATTTTGATGGAGGTTTGTCAGTTTGGTTTCTGTCCACTGTTATGAATGTAGTTATGCAAAATCCTTTCATATGCTTAATTTATTTTTAGTCCATTGCGTTGTGTTCAATTGTCATACTACCTTTGAGATTTGTAGCCTATACAGATTTATATAATGCTCCTTCCCCATTTTTTCTGTTTCTATATGATGCAGCAAATACCAGAAAACAGCAAGAAACTAATGTAAAACTAAAGATAGAACGTAAAAGAGAGAGGACTTTAGGGTTTCAACCCAAGAATGTCTCTAGAATCTGAGATTCTGCAATTGAGAGGTAAAAAAACTAGCTGCAAAAGCTTACAAAAGAGTATTTATACTAGGGTTATAGTAGCCCTAGCATCCTAGTCCTTGATTACAAAACAAATTCTTCAATCCTTGCCTTCCAAAATAATTAAAAAGTCACATGCCAATCACATGACTTTTTAAATAGACTAGGAACTTAACTTGTGTCTATAGGACTAACATAAGACATAGAACAACTCAAAACCCTAAAAATAAACTGAAAATAAATCTAATATAAAGTGACCTAGCGGACCCACTTGGCCTTGCTAAGCGTGACGTATGCTCTTGCATCACTATATCTACCAACAATTGTTGCTAGTCAATGGCCTATTTTCTGAGTTCCAATCTCACAATGCCCTTTGCCAATGAAAGGCCATATTGTAATAATCAAAAGTGAATAGTCAAAACTTGCCACATCAGATTTTGATTATCCATTTAGAGGTTGTTAAAGTTAACAATGTCAAGTCCCACATTGTTTTTTTTTTTTGCCCATAATCAAAATGAGTGGCAAAAATTCAAATCTAATGATCAGTTTTTTTCTCTCAATCTAATGGTCTACATTGAATGACGTTCTAGTAAAATAAATGGAAGTGGAGAGCATTTGTTAAAATCCATAAAGTGATCAATATTGTCAAATGCACAACCACTTGCCAAAGTAGAGAGTGAGTTTCATCCACCAATAAAGCATTTGCTTTATGGAGAGTGAGTTTCACTTTCCCATGATGGTTGTACTTGATTGAGAAAATGTGGAGACCATTAAATTTGGTTATTGGTAAAAGGTTCCTCCATGAGGATTCTTTCTTGTGAGGATTGTGTGAGGATTTTTATGGGATCCGAACCGTCCATCTTAGCAATCAATGGTCCAGATGTGTTTGTGTTTTTGACCAGTAAAAACTAATTATTACCGGTAAAAAAATACAAACACATCTAGGCCATTGATTACCAAGATGGACGGTCTGAAGGAAAACCCTCACTAGATCCTCAGAGCATCCACAATGTTATAATCAAAACCAAAAGGTTGCTAAAGTTAGCAATGTGTGCTCAAAAAAGTGCTCACATTGTAATAATCAAACTTAACAACCTCTTAGCAACTCATCAAATTTGAGCATTTGGATAATCAAAGCTAGCAACATTTTGCTAATAACCAAATTTTTTGAACCCCACATCTTTTCAATCAAGTACAACCATTATGGAAAAGTGAAACTCACTCTCTCTAAAGCAAATGCTTTATTAGTAGGTGAAACGCACTCTCCACTTTGGCAAGTGGTTGTGCATTTAACAATATTGATCACTTTATGGATTTTAACAAATGCTCTCCACTTTCACTTATTTAACTATAATGCCATTCAACGTAAACCATTAGATTAAGAAGAAAAAAATTGACCGTTACATTTGAATTTTCGCCAACTCCTTTTGATTATGGGCAAAAAATATTACATTGTGGATGCTCTCACAGAGAGATCCTCATAGAGGATCCAAAAGCCAAAATTTGATGAGTTGCTAAGAGGTTGCTAAGTTTGGTTATTACAATGTGAGCACTTTTTTGAACAAATATTGCTAACTTTAGCATTCCTTTGGTTTTGATTATTACATTGTGGATGCTCTGAGAAACCATCTACATTTTTTTTTTGGTTTCTTTTGTCTTCTGTCAATGTTCCAATTTTTGTACTTGTCAGAAGTGAGAAATTTGTTTCCTTATTATGTCAAGACTTCACACGTGAAATGCGTTGACTCAAGTTTGTCTTTGTTAAGTGTAAATTTCCACTTTTTATATGTGCATTAACCCATAAGATGCATCCCATGATCAACGAGATTTTACTGATTTTGTTTTTTCTAGTGCACCTATTTGAACTCCAATATGATGAATTCCCCTTCCCTGATGGTTTGCAGATTCCAGCTTTGCGATTAAGTGTGGTGGTCCACAGATTACAGCTAGTAATCAGATTGTATATGAGAGCGATAATGAGACTCTTGGTCCAGCTACTTATAATGTGACTAGTACAAACAGGTGGGCAGTAAGTAATGTTGGACGCTTCATCAGCAGCAACAATCCTCAATATCAGAGTTTCTCTTCGCAACAGTTCACAAATACTTTGGACTCAGAGCTGTTCCAAACAGCACGAAACTCACCCGGATCACTAAGATATTATGGGCTGGGGCTTGAGAATGGTAATTACAACGTGACTCTCCAGTTTGCGGAGATAGTAATCCCAAATTCTGCGGAGATAGTAATCCCAAATCCCTCAGGTTGGGAAAGTCTTGGAAGGCGTGTTTTTGATATATACATCCAGGTTTGTGCTGAGTTATCGAAATTGGATTTTAAATGTGAATTTTTTTTTTTGTTTCTCTATTAGTTCAAACATGTTTGTTTGTTTGGACAAGTTTCTCTAGATATCCTCTTCATTATGTGTATTCACAGCTTTAAAGTTTTTTATTCATTAATTTAAGAGTTACTTATAAGTAGCAGGGTGAAACATGCAATAAGCCATCCCCTATTGTTGATCTCCTTACCCGAAGTGCTGGAATGGTGGACTGGGTTTTATATCTTAAACCTTTTTTTTTTGGGGCGAAATTTAATATGGTTAGAATAGTTAGATTAGCACTTTGAGGAATTGAAAATTGAAATCCTAACCTCCTTTGTCCTTGCACCTAAGTGATGCTTTCAACTTAAACCGTGTTATCTTCCTCGACAGCTTGTACCTTATTACCCTTCGCAACCGTATTTTCACAGTCCGACCATCCAATAGCTGTTAGAGATTAACTCCCAAGCTTCTCTAAAATGTTGCCACAAGCTCTTGTTTTCCAATTATCCCCACCCCCCCCCCCCCCCCCCCCCCCCCCTTTTTTTGTGGTAATGAATTTCCTAATGTGTTCCCTTTCAATTCCCATAGTCAATTATTATATTACGTGAATTCCCTAGATATTATATTTACATGAATTCTTTGTCCGGACATGGGAGAAAAGAACTGCAAGCTCGATTTTTCTTAGAATTTTAGTAAGAATATAATTTCCATTTCATGTACATTTCTGTAAAAGATAGTCAAAAACACCTATGCTTCGTAGATACCAATCCTTTGGTTCTTAAGTTCCAGCCTCTTCCATCTAGGGGAACCTGGTTTTGGAAGATTTTGACATAAAGAAGGAGGCTGGTGGTGTCTCTTACCGAGTTGTTGAGAAGGAATTTACAGCTCAGGTATCAGAAAACTACCTAGAAATCCATCTATTTTGGGCTGGTAAAGGGACTTGCTGTATACCTATTCAAGGAACATATGGACCTTCTATTTCAGCAATCAGTGCAGTCCCAGGTAATAGGTGACCTCAATATTTGATACAAGTTTACAAAAGTTGGTACCAATTTTCTAATGACTATGATTTTGCGCAGATTTCATCCCCACTGTTAGTAACAACCCTCCAAGTTCTCCAACCAGCAAAAAGAGTAAGACGGGTTTGATAGTGGGAATTGTTGTTCCTGTTGGCATAGTAAGCTTTTTATCAGTACTTGCGCTGTGTTGTTTCGTCAAACGCAGAAAAAGGCCAGGATGGGACGATGATGAAGGTAAAAAATACTCAGAAGAACAGTACGGCAACTTTGTTATCGGTCCATTACTTTGTCTACTACTGTATTGGATATTCATTTTTAATGTTGATTTAAGCTGTATGTGTCCAATGCTGTATATTCATGTTCTTAGTAGGGCTGAAAACAAACTGAGCAGCTCGCGAGCTGGCTCGGCTCGTTAACTCTCAGCTCGGCTCGTTTAGTAAATGACTCGAGCTCGAGCTCGAGTTTTCGTCTCGTTTAGTAAACTAGCCGAGTGGAGCTCGGCTCAGCTCGTTCGACAAAAGCGCGGCTCATTAAGGGAGGCGCTCGATTAAAGAGGCTCATTTAGTAAATGACTAAGCTCAGCTCCTTAAGGGTTCGGCTTGTTAAGGCTCGAGCCGAGCTCGAGATAGAGCTCGAGCTCAAATTCTTGGCTCGTTTAGTAAACGAGCTCGAGCTCGACAAAGCCCGGCTCGGCTCCTTTATAGCCCTAATTCTTAGTAGTCTCAGGCATGCTATATGCATTTTTCAGAGTGTGTTCAGACATGATGGAGGTATGTGTAAATGTTCTCTTAAACACTCACACCTTTGTAGCCAACCAGCAATCCCATGACAAAACAGCCCATCCCTGCCTTTTCTTTTCCACCTGTAAGTATGTTAAATGCTCTGGATCATCATGGAAAAGAAATTAACACATTGTCAAAGAAACACTTTTGGGCACTGCCCTTAGTATCCCATCCGAAATTAGTATATATGTTCGTGTACTTCAATGTGCCACAGATTGATAATGTCCATCGTTTAAGCTTAATATGGTTGAGTATTAACATCCTAGGACATTCACAAACAAGGATTTACTGAACTTGCAGAGCTCCTAGGGATGGATGCTAGGCCCTACACTTTCAGTTATGCTGAACTAAAGGCTGCAACAGAAGATTTTAATCCTGCAAACAAACTTGGGGAGGGAGGCTTTGGACCGGTTTTTAAGGTAAGCATCCTTCTAAAAAAAGTAAGGCCATCGTCCAACATCTTCATATTGCTTTATGAAATGGCACCTCTCTTCAGACTCCCTTAAACTAAATCTGCCACTTCACCCTTTTTTTCCCTTCTTAAATTCATTATGAATGGCAGCAGTACACTTGTACCGTCAAATTTTTGTTATGGAGAGAGCCAGTCCCCTGCAATTTTGTGAAAATAAGACGATGGAAAATACAAACCCTGCTGTTGGGCATATTTTGAATAGAACAGCGATTTGTTAGTCCATTCCAAAATATTAAATTTCATATTCTATAGGGAACACTAAATGATGGGAGGGTTATTGCCGTCAAACAACTGTCTGTGGCGTCCCACCAAGGAAAGAGTCAATTTATTGCAGAGATCGCTACGATATCTGCTGTTCAACACCGGAATCTTGTGAAATTGTATGGATGCTGCATTGAGGGGGATAAACGACTGCTTGTGTATGAGTATCTTGAAAACAAAAGTCTTGATCAGGCATTATTTGGTACAAGGACAGCACCTTTACTGTTTATGTATACTATTATTTCTTAATGAGGCTAAAATACGACATGCTTAACTTTTTTGGCTTTTGTGAAGCAGGGAAGACAAGTTTGTATCTTAACTGGCCCATTCGTTTTGATATATGCTTGGGAGTAGCAAGGGGTCTAGCTTATCTTCATGAGGAATCTCGGGTTCGCATTGTACACAGGGATGTTAAGGCCAGCAATATTCTTCTCGACTCTGACCTCAACCCCAAAATTTCTGATTTTGGTTTGGCCAAACTTTATGATGACAAAAAGACCCACATCAGTACCCGTGTTGCAGGGACAATGTAAGATTCTCAGCGGTCAATCTCCATATATTCTTATATTGTTGTTGGTTCTGATATACAATTTTGGTAATGCTTGCAGCTGAAGTATTAACTTACATGTTATGACTTTTTAATGGTTACTAATGCAGTGGGTATCTTGCACCTGAGTATGCTATGCGTGGGCACCTTACAGAAAAGGCCGATGTTTTTGGCTTTGGTGTTGTAGCTTTGGAGATTGTCAGTGGAAGGCTAAATTCTGACTCAAACTTGGAAGAAGAAAAGATATATCTTCTTGAATGGGTATGATTGACTTTCTTTTTGGCACTCAATAATTGTTGATTATTTGAAAAGTCCGTACGAGATGCATATATAGTTGCGGGTACGGTATGCTTTATGACTGTGGTTAGTGATTCAGCTGCATCTTCGTGCTGTTCTCTAAAAAGAAAGAAGGATCGTTGTATATTGAATAATTTAGGATGTTTTATTTGAGCATCATTGAAAACAAAATTCGTTGTCCAAATAGTACGAAAAAACTTGTCATCTCTGTATTTCTCCAAAACCAAATTCTGGTATTTTTAAAACGTGCATTAAACACAATCAATATCTGATCCACTCATCCTTACACCCAGCCTGCTCCATTATATGATTCTTATGAAATTTTAATCTTCCCTCCTTTTAGGCCTGGCGTCTACATGAAAATGACCACGAGGTTGAGCTAGTGGACTCTACTTTGTTGGAATTTGACGAGGAAGAAGTAAAACGAGTGATAGGAGTAGCTCTTTTGTGCACCCAGACATCCCCACAGCTACGCCCATCCATGTCACGTGCAGTGGCAATGCTTTCAGGAGACATTGAAGTTAGTGTTGTCACTACGCGGCCTGGATATTTGACCGACTGGAAATTCAACGATACGACCAGTTTTATGACCACTGATACACCAAGTGGGGAAAACAAACATAGCCAATTCAGTTCATCAAGTGCAAACACGACGGCTGATCCAGGCCATTCACCGATTAATGCAGCTCATCAAGTGGAAGAGGTCATTGGAGAAGGTAGGTGAAGTTGGTTAATTTTTCGAGGAAGAAACAGTGATTAGTTCAACAGGAATACATGACATGAGATTTCTTTTCTGTACAAAATTATTGTTGTTTTTGGTTTGTTGCTATAGAGAATTTTAGCTTATCACCTTTTGGAGTATATCATGTACAGAAACAGGATGTTAGAATGTTGTCAAATTCAACAGTGGTTGGTTTTCGTCAAGGCTTAAGCGTTCCCAGAAGGAATGCCGAATATCCCAATTCATTTGAGATTGGATTTGCAGAAAAGGTGGCAGCCCCTTTGATGCTTTTAATCTTGTATGTGTATGTTGTGGTTAAAGTGATTCTAGCATTGTTCCATTCCATATGTCAAAGTTCGCGTAAAAATCCAACGTTTAAAGTTTTTTGTTATTGTCATGCTATATGAGCTCAACACTCCTATGCTAAAAGTATTACGTTCGTTCCTGAAGAAAATTTGACAAATGACAAATAAACCTTAATCCGAAAGTGGGCCTTTAGCAAAAAGGACAAGAAAGGAAAAATAAGAGACTCAAAAGAGGATTTATTGTGAACTCTGAATTTTCACCAAATTGAGTATGCTCTATCTATTTTTTGGGCAAAATTCAGCTTGACCTATGCGATTTGGGTCACGTGCAGGTTGCCCCTCACATTTGCTTGCTTATCAGCACCTAACCACAAACTGGACTATTGTTCACCACTCTTAACAGAACTTGTAAAATGACTCTATTGTTCTTCTCCCTCTAAATTCTCATCTCTCACTCACACCATGCAATCCTTCCCAAGGGTTGCCTTTAAACACTTTCTCTCTCTAACTTTCCTCTCGCCTCTGGTTCTCCTAAAGCGCCTGGGTTTTGGGGGGAAGGGGGGCGCCGCCACGCCTCCTCCTCCCTCCTTGCCTCTCCTCTCTATCCCGTTCGTTCTCTTTCTGAGATCCCCAGTTTGGGGCGGCGGTGTTGTAGCAGCCGGCGAGGAGCTGTTTTTAACACTAGCCTTGACGGCGTTTTGGGGCTCCCCTGCTCGTCTTCTCAGCCGGAGTCCCCAGATCTGAAGTTCTCGAGGGGCGGCGGTGAGCAATAAGGTGTGCAGTTGGGTTGGAGTAGTGTTTTTTTTTTTGGTTTTTTCTGGGCGGTTTCGGCCCTGTTTCTCCGGTTGTTTTCCAGTCTAGTTTTGTTTTCTAGTTTGGGTTTCCCTCAGATCCGGAGGGTGAGGTGGTGGGCAAATAACTTTGCGTCTAGTTTTTTCTGTGTCTGGTTTGGTTTGGTAGTTGCCTCTGATCAGTGGTCTGCCTGCCGTGGCTTCGGAGCTGCGTTGGACTGTCAATGGTTGCCCTTCCGTGGCCAGAACTCCGCGTGCCAGCGGGAGTTTGCTCTTTGGAGTGGCATCCTCACCGGTGAAGGAAAATCACTTTGTGTTTTTGCTTCGCGGTTTCGCCGGCAATTTGGCTTTTGAATTACTGTATTGGGGAAGACAGATTTCTCTATGCTGCTTTGATCTCTTCGATTAGGGTTTTTGATTCTCGAAGGGAATTGTTGTCTGAATGCATACTCCACGTGTCCCGACCCTGCCTTTGAGTATGTGGCGGTGTGAAGAGGTCCTTGCTCTCAAGTTTCAATTAGTCCTTCCGGTTCTTCCTGTTATATCCTTTCGTGGTTTTGATTGAAATCTGTAGATGCCGTATGACGTTTTTAATTATGAATGACGTTTGAACGGATTAAAAAAAAAAACTCACACCATGCCCTATTTTCTCGTCGGCCACCGCACAGCCACCTCCCTTTTGCCAGGGAGTCTGGTCCTAATCTCTCAATAATTGCTCACTCTACCCGCAAATCATAAACAGAATGGGTTAATGAATTCGTTTGAATGAAAATGGGCGGTTTCGATTCCATTCTTAAAAATGGAAAAGAAGATTTGATACCAAGGAAGAGCCCAATTGCACCTCCTGGCTAAGTAAATATGCAGGGAGCTGAAGAATGATGTGAACGTAGAACCAGAGAGGGTTTACTTTTGGACCAATAGCCTTCAAGTACCTTGCCGCCATGTTTCCACGAACAATTTTGGCCAACAATTTTATGGCATTTTAGCTTGTTGTTTACACTAAGCTACAACAAGTTTTGCTTCCCATCGACAACTTATTGACATTTTCAACAGTTCTCTCTCTCTCAACAAACTTAAAAACAAATTAACAACTTATTGATTAGTAGGAACAACTTGATATTTTTCAATAAGAACAAATGATCCTTAAGTTATTACTTAATACTTACCGAAAACATCCCTAAGTGTGTGAATTTCATACGTAACGTTTTTTCTTTAATACTACTTTTAACCATTAATTTTTCTTTAAAAAATTACTAGTGGATCACATCTTGCAATTTATTGATCTTATAATATTCTAGATTAAGAATTCTTTAAAGAAAATTTAAGACCAGGTAAAAAGGAGATATATTTAAGACGAGATAAAAAGAAGAAATAACTCGAAACAACTAGAAAGTAAAAATATAAGTACTTTGATCGAAAAAAATTGATGTTCAAAAGTACTTATACCTAAAAAGGTATAAATAATTATTAAGATTATAAAAAGGTTAGTACCGAAAATTACTAAAACTAATTTATGCATTTATTTTCTGACAAAGTTCCTATTTGAAATAAAATAACCACACAGCTACCTACTTTTTTTTTTTTTTTTTAACTTTTATTAGCAAATTATCACAGAAAAAGAAGTTCGTAAACTCCACACACAGCTCTTGATTGATTTCTTCCTTTTCACTACTGATGACATTGTACCCGTTGATGTACAATGCATTGAACTCGAACCTTCACTCTAATCAATTCACAGCTCAGACACCTTCTCCACCGGACCACCACCGGAAACCACCCAAACAGAACAACTCCCATCCATCTCTCCAAAGGCGGCAACCATGTCCGATTGCGGAACCCTAATTCCCCAGGAAATCTTCACTGACATACTCTCTCGACTACCCGTCAAATCACTTTGCCAATTCAAGTGTGTTTCTCCCTCCTGGAATTCCCTTATCTCCAACCCTTACTTCGCCAAAACCCACCTCAATCGAACCAATACGCAAAACCCTAAATACCCAGATCAGAGAATCATTGTTATCTCCAGATCTCTCAATCTCTACTCTATCGACTTTGGCGACGTCATTCCGACCGCCACAAAGCTTGATTTTCCTACGGTGGAACACCACGCTGCCGACAAGCGGGTCAAGGTATGGAGCTCTTGTGATGGCTTGCTTTTAGTTTCCTACGATGATGATTCTAACTTTTTGTTGTTAAATCCATCCACTAGAGAACGTAAGAAACTTCCCACACCGCCTTTTGTACTCAATCCGGTTGGTACCTGCTCGTATGGATATGCGGTGGGTTACGATTCCTCTACGGATGATTACAATATTGTGAGGCTCTCTTGCACTAATACTGGATCTGGTCAGAGTGATATTTCGATTGTGGATGTCTATTCACTGAAAACTAATGCTTGGAGGAGAATTCAACATACCCACTATGTCGTTGTCGGAACTGCATTTTCTTGTGGTGGGGTTTTCTTAAATGGGTGTCTCCATTGGCTTTGTTGGAGAAATGGATCCTATGTGATTGGTGCTTTCAATTTGTCGGATCAGATTTTCAGGGAAGTGCCGATGCCTGCTTCTCTTCGTGGAGGATGTGGGATATTGCGTTATTTTGTGGAGGTTGTTGGGGGTTGTCTCTGTTTGGTTGAAAGGCGGGCTTCTTACAAAAGTGAGGTTTGGGAGATGGAGGAGTATGGGGTAGGAGAGTCTTGGACCAACCTTACGATTGATTTACCTACTAGAATGCCTAGTCTGTGTTTGCTGTGTCTGTGTCATCTAGCGGAAGACAAACTTTTGTTTGCTAATAGTAGAAGGCATAGAAAGAAACTGGTTGTGTATGATCCGAAAAAAGAAACACTGAGGGACATGGCGGTTGCTGGAATTCCTAGTGAATTTACTTTTAGGTGTGCATATGTCGAGAGCCTCGTCTCTCCTATTCTCAGAGGAGGAATTGGGAGGCAATGCTAAGCTTCTACCGGTATGTTTGTGTATAGAAATGTCCCTTATTTCGTTTATTTATATTTGTATGTTCTTATTATGGGAGCTTCTGTATTTCAAGGATTTTGGAGGTTGCACATCCATGTTATCCCTTATACTTACATAGCTTTGGTAGTTTGAGTTATATCGGGCATTGGTTAGTTATGTATGTTGAAAACTGAAAAGGATGTTGTTTGTTAGTGTCCTTTACAAGCTGATGCTGCCAAGGTGGCAAGGTCCAGCCGACTCTGATATGCTGCACTCTTATATTTGATCAAGTTTTTCAGGGAAAAAAATAAGACGATGAACATGATACATTGATACTTATAGGTGGGGTTCACACTTCATATCTGCATCTTACATGTGTAATCTAAAATCTTGAAGTGTCGAAAACTGTTCGGATATTCTCAGTTTTTATGAGCCAAAAAATAAATTATTAATCTTTGAAAGACGAGTTACAAATATTAAAGAGATCTAGAGCATGACAACTTCATGAGGAGAAAGCATCCCAATGGGCGAATAAGTTCAAGCAACTGAACTAAATTATGTCAGTTGCTTTTCTTTTCTTTTTTTCCCTGGAATTGTTAGTGACAATGTAACCACACCTGAAAAGTTTTTGTATTATATGACGCTTGGGAAGTCGAAGGTATCAGTCAACAATTACTATCTTTGTAACTCATCAATTGTGGTACATAGTGGATTTCAACATCCTAACACAAAAATATTCACAATTAAATGTAACATAAGAATCATACCACGCAATAGCTTAAGCACAAATAAAAATTCCTCACCGGGGGTTAAAACCACGCATGGGAAGCAACGTTTATAGATTTATTTTTCCTTATTTTTTTTTTTTTTGGGGGGGGGGGGGGGGGGGTGTGGTGGTAGAACGACATATTTTGAGGACTTAGGTGGTGTTCCATTTGCGGCCAAAATGTCGTTGCTTTGGGCAGCCCAATAGGGCTGTAGTGCACAACGCACTACAGCATGCCATGTCCACAATCATATACCGCCCTAGACCCCAATAGGAAAAATAACTTGGCCAACCAAAAAAACTAGAAATACATATGACAAAAGTTACGTGGAAGCACCAAAAAAATTGTCCCTACCACCTAAATTTTCAGATAAGAAAATGGCCCCGAGCAGATTTCCAAAAATGAGTCTGCAAGGGCCCTTCCAAAACCAGGAGTAATAGCATTATAGCAGCACAACGCAGCATCAGCCCATAGACAAGCACCAAGACTCCCAAGCTAAATATCCTCCACTTCTACTCCACAGATCGTGCTCTTGTCGTAATTTTTTTCGTAGGATGTCCTTGGAATGTGCTACTTGCACCTATACTTGACTCCCAAGCACCAATTCTTGCTTCAGATGTCCTTGGAATGTGCTGCTTGCAGTCATACTTCAGAACATTTGGATAAGTAGAAATAAAAACGTTTTTGGAAATAAGTGACAATGATGTTTTTCTCCAGAAAATCGATAATCTTGTGAAACAAAATTAGCATAGCTTTCAAGCCCATCATTTGTGACAATGTTTCACAAACTAGATTCAATAGTTGGCATTTTCGAGGTTGCAGCAAGATGAAGTTAAATACCGATGGGAGCTCTAGGAAGAACCCCGGAAGGGCTGGATTTGGTGGAGTGTTTATAGAGGATCGTGGCTTATGGATAATAGGCTTCTACAGGAATCCAAAGGAGTGTTCAAGCATTGAAGCTGAGCTTTGAGAAATCTTTAATGGCCGTAAGTTGATAGCAGGTTTAAATAGATTGGCGACCAAGGACAGGCTTAGAAGATGGGGCATGGAGGTTGACCCTACTTGTGTCCTTTGTTCCCAACATGCTGAATCCTTGGCACACTTTTTTTTTATTGTGGTTATTCAAGAAGCATATGGGAAACAACCTTGCACAGATTCCAGATTCAAAGAAGTGCAGAGGCTTGGGATACGGAAATTAACTGGGCAGTTGGATTCTGCAAAAGTAAGAGCTTCAGATCAGTGCTGTTTAGATTAGCCTTGGCTGCAGGAGCTTATCATGTCTGGTGAGAGAGGAATTCCAGAGTATTTGGAGGAAGACATAGGAGCTCTGATGATGTTATAGCTAGCATTACTGATAATATTAGACTTCGAGTCTGTACTTGGAAGCTTTTCCCCAAGTCTCTTGAGAACCAAAGGCTTTGCTGCCAATGGAATATCTCTAACAGATTTCTTGGAAATGCGATCCATTAGTTTTCTCTTGTTCGGATAGTTGCTTGAGGCTTAGCTTCTTTGTATAGGTTTTTGAATTGTTTGGGTCTGTTCCCTTTGTTTTTGTGTTGGTTGGTTATAAAATGGATCAGAGTTGATAGCAAGTCATGATCTAAAAAATGGAATTTTCAAATTTTCAAATAGTCCTATAAACCTACTCTCGATAAACTGGTATCATCTTTTGTGGGGGATAGACATTTTAAGTATGTTTGGACATATGGATTCCTGTTATCATTGTTTTGTTCACCTTTTTTTGGATCTTGGCAGTGACAGACCAAAGTCTCAACTCATTAACAGCGTGCCCCTCTGGACTCAATTGGAAGGAACCCAATGTGACGTATCTCTTTCCTACTTTCATTGCCCCAAACTGAGGATTTTTATTTTTTTGTTCAGCAATTATTTTTTGCATCCGTAGCCTCAATCCTCTCTATTGCATAACTAATCTGCTAAGCCTCCTAAAATCATTTGGGCTTTTAATAGTACTGGACTTAACTGATAAGTTTGGATACTGGTACTTGCGTCAAGAGAACTCGATGCCTCGTTGTCCTTAGGTAGGCAACCCGTTTGGCATGAAATCGAGGGTCTTATTTATGGAATGCTACTTCTTGAGAAATTGAAGTCTTAATGTTGAAGTATGTGAGTGGTATTAATTCTCCTCGTGAGAGTTAAGTGTTTGTGTGTCTAGAATGATTTAGGAAAGGGGAATCGTTGTTCTTTGGCTTGCCAATGGAAGGGCCATTCATGCAAAATGGTTAATGAAGATTCCAATCGTTATGTGGAATGCTCATTAAGTCATTATCTTTTAACGAACGAAATGACTGAATGAAAATTCCATCCTAAATTGAACCAAACACACCCTTAAGTTCTTTATCTACCACATTAAGCTCAATTTTTTACCTTTGCCAGCTGTGTCCTAGAAACGTGGAAAGTCTCGGCCACCTAAAATTGTGTATGATGATTCTATTTGTAATGTGCAAGTTGTCATTTTCTTTTCACTAACCAAATGACGGTATGAACATTCCATTCAAGTGAACCAAACACAACCTTTTGTTCTTTATCTACCGGATTAACCTCAACTTCTTCCCTTTGCCCACCATGTTCTAGGAAGGAGGAAACCGTCAGCCACCTATTTGTTGATGTCATTCATCTCAACTTGTTTAGTGAGGATCTTCCTTCTACTTTTGATTTTTTTTCCGACAGCCCTATTTTAGTTGAATGGTTTGTTGCTTCATTGCCCTCATCTGTTTAAAAATAATCGTAATTGGAAGGCTTGAATCAATGTCTGAGCTAAGAAGCACTAATACTTAAAAGGAAGTGATGTGTCTCTGTCCAACAATGATACTCCCACACGTGTCCGGAACTCTTTTTTCCGTGTCCACTATTAAAGAATTGAAATCTTCCTTCAAACACGTATCTGACACTCTTTGTGTAGTATGTCTGATAATTCTTTCGTATCTATGACCAAGAAATATATGTGTGATTCACACTTCTTACTTCTTAGACATCTAATGTGATTATCAAAGATATCGGAATTTGATATGCCATGTAGTAGAAAAAGTAATTCTTAAAAGTTAAATCATATGTAAATTCAATTGGAAACTTTGAAGGATTTCTTGAGGATTCCTAACTGTGCCCATATCTTATTGCTTACTTATTCTATCTCATCTATTATATAATTTGGGGCGTACTCTATGGTACATCTACTCATAACACTATATGTTTTATTTACATAGTTGAACGTATCCCCAATGTGTCCGTGTCCTGCATTTTAGATAAATAACTTATTCTCACGTCCGTGTCGTGTTATATATGTGCTTCTTAGTGTTTGAGTTTCAGCTTTTCTAGTTCTTGTTACTACTCTTCTCCATGGTGCAAGGGGCTTATAGCCATTTCTTTTGCGGTATAATGGGCTATTATTACTCATGTTTTTAGTGGTGTTAACGTACATACTCACTGACAGTTAAGAATCTATTTTGCAGTTGACAGGGAAGGAACATCCAAGCTCTAATCCAGCAAATTAAACTATGTGCAGCAGTACTCAACTTTTTACAGGGGAACCATGTTCTTGCTACTCTTCAGCATTTCATCTCCTTGCCCTTTTGAAGGCACTTCTAGTGCTTGATTCCAACTGAAGCCCTTTTCGTATTGCTGTAACTTCAGTTCCATTTCTTGGCCAGGAGCTACTTCATTGTTGTTTGTTATTCTGTGACGGTTCTGTTAGTCTCTGCTAGTAGTTTTCTTTGTTGGGATGTACCTATTTTGTTCACAAGTTTGAAACCATGTGCAGAATTTACCAATGTACCTTCCAGGACAGGTGGACACGACAAAAATACTCAAACTTTGGCACTATGTATCCGTTTTATGTGATCATTGGACGTGGCGGCAGTCAGTCTACCCTTATTTCCCCATTTGATGTGAATGAACGGCCGTTTAATTGTTCTGGCATAGTTTAACATTTGTGGAACTTTACCTGAGCAACTTCATTTTTCACCTTAAGCACAGTTAGGGTTTTTAACTCCAACCCAGAGAAAAATGAAGAAAAAAAGAGAAAGGGAGAAAAGGACGGATCAATGAAAGGGAAAATACCAATTTCCCATGTCTAATATGTTTGCACTCAATCGATTAAATCAGCATAGAGATTAATGTTTTGCGTATCTTACGATCATACTCAAGTGGGAATGGTTAGAGTCCAATGCAGGATTGTAGGAACCCTTAATGCAGAAAGAAGTTTTGGTGATCTTTACCTAGCATATTAGGTGTTTGATTTAGAATTAAACCTTAAAATATATAATACCACGAAGGTATGGTATTATTAAATTGTCATTCTCAAGCTCCTTAGGGCTAGCTTAGGTGGTGAGAACGCAGACTTTTCTTAAGGAGGTCTTGTATTTGAACTCAGATTTGTCCATAGATGTAGGCAAGTGTAGGACACAATGATTATAAAGTAAATAGTGAAAAAACAGAGACAAACATTCTCAAAGCCTCTTCATATGCCTTATTGAGGAAGTTTTGAATCAAGTAAAACTTGCATGAATTTTTTCATAGCAGATTACACGAACAACCTATAAAAATGGGAGAATAATAACCTATAAAAATGGAATTTTCAAATAGTCCTATAAACCTACTCTCGATATCCATACCAAGTGTCACACGATCCTGAATTCCTGATGTACTGGTTAGACTGGAATGAGATTGGTGTCGTCTTCTTTTTCTGCACTTGTGTGGTGGAGTTTGGATGCAGATTCTGATGAAAGATGCTGCTACTGGGTTCGATGGATACCTTTGAAAATGTTTTCCTCCAACGCCCTGCAGTGAAATGGTTGAAGAACTCAACTGACAGAGAATGAAGTTGCTGAAGATGATAGATAGACCTTGTAACTTTCTCACGGATGCCCAGAACAGATTTCCCATTGCTTTGAACTTTGAAGAATCACAGACACTGAAACTTGATAAAAGCTTGGCTGACAATATTTGTTCACTTGGGCTTGTTTAAAAGCTGTTTTTTTTTGCAGTAGCTGTCACTTTTCATCCCGTTGGCTTCTCAATTGATTGCTATAATGCTATCTGTAATTGAGGCATCCCCTAATATCGATTTCCAGTGGACTTTATGACCAACTCAGAATTTATGCGATATAAGCACTCACTCTGGCCTTTCTGAGCTCCACGTTCCCGTTGCCAGCCCATACCGTGCCACCTCCTCTCATTGCTGCTGCTTTTTTTGTACTCGTAAGTGCGTATCAACAACTCATGTCCTCAGAGTTGCACAACTAAGATGAACGAATAGAGAGACTGAAAGAGGAAATGCCTTTTTGTCCAGCTCCAAAGTTCTCAATTCAGATTGTGGATATGTGCAAGGGCTAAAATATAGTCATTGTGCTTGTATCACTTGAATCTGTATTTTTTTTTTTTTCCTTTTTCTGCCAGATCTTTTTATATGAGTGTTGTCGATCCGTATTCAACTTCTCCAAATTAAAACTTCGGAGAATTTGCATGTCAAATTTCCGAGTGGAGTCCCTGCCGAGCGGGTGCCAAGCGGCCAATCCGGCCGTTCATCTCGGAATCAACGGCCCGGATCGAAACATCTTTTTTCTTTTCTTTTTCTTTTTTTTAAAATCCGTTCGGTACCTTTGCATCTGGGCCGTCCAAAACACTTTTGGACAGCCGAGATGTGCTCGGCACCCCTGCCAAGCACCCCTGCTTGGCAGGGTCTCCCATAATCCGTATCCTGTTTTCAACCAATAGCCAATGGTTGCCAGTTTTCAAGGTACAGACCGTAGTACGGGACCTAAAAGCATCATTTTGACAAATTCTGCAGTTTCTTTTGAATAACAAACAGCCAGTACTGCAAGCTGAGTCCTTCGAGCAATATTAGTTCAGAGGATACAATCCAATTCTAATGTTTATGTTTTCCTTGGCCCCTTGGCCTTAAGCACCGCCAAAGTTGTTCGTAAAATCAAAATTACCTACAAGTTGATATCTGGTACTTGTGTGGTACTGTAAAAGTTTGCAGTAAGCCCGCAGCATTGCATATCGAAGTATGTACTAGTAGCTCCCCAAAGAACTCAATATCCAAATACAAAGAGATCCAAGGCATTATCTTTCCCTTGTTTACTCGCAGTGCCGGCCCCGACATATGGGTTGCCCAAGCCCGACCTTCCGCTTGGTTGCCCACTAGTGTTAAGTATTAAAAAAAAAAAGAGACATACAAAAAAAATAAAATAAAAAGAACAAAAAAACAAGATTATATTGTCCATTTAGCTTGAATTACATCACCCAAGTATAGTGCTTTATGATTAACACGATCATATTCAAAGAAAATAACTTCTTGCATTTTTTGAAGCAAATTCTTCAATTATCAGATCATCATACTTTAACTTATCCAAGTACTTATTTTCAATTGAAATCATAGCCAATCCACTTAATCTTTCATGTGACATGATAGTCTGAAGATAAGTTTTTATCAACTTTAACTTTGAAAAACTCCTCTCAGCCGAAGCAACTATGATTGGAATAGTTAACAAAATTCGATAAGCAACCCAAACCATTTGGAAACCGCCATCTTTCCAATAAGACATTATAAAATCAACGATGTCGATTGATTTTGTTACTTCTCTCGGCAATATTGTTTTCAAATGTCTAAGTTCTTGGAATAACTCCTTCTCGTGAATATCAACATGTTGATTGTATTCCAAGAAACTTTATAGTTTAGTGCAATGCTCCATCAATTGCTCTTCAGCAACACTCTTGAATTTCACGTTAAACAAAAATCCAACGATTGCTTCATAAAGTTCAAATTGCTCAAACCGGCCCCATCTTTCCGTGTTGGTTCCGTTTACCAATGTGTGCTTGCCTTGCCTCTTTCAAAAAGTCTTGTGATCACTCATGGCCGTATTCCCTGGACTCCATAAAGTAATTGACGAAGACTTGGAAAAGCCAATATAGATCATTGTCATTCTGGTCCCATATTTCCGTGTTGGTTGTGCTTGCCTTGCTTCGTTTAAAAAGTCTTGGGATCACTCATGGCTGTATTTCTTGGACTCCATAAAGCAATTGACGAAGACTTGGAAAAGCCAATATAGGTCATTATCAGAGAAGACAATAATAGTCTCTATTTGGTTTTATATAATTAACAATGTGGGCCTGCCTAGCTCATTCAAAAAAATCTTGCAATTATTGGTGGCTATATATGTTCCTAAGACTACTCCATACAGCAAAGACTTTGGCAAGTCAAGTATCATTATCAGATAATAGAACTCTCGATCTATAGAACGTTAGTTGGCTATATCTAATGGCTTCTTTCCCTTTCTTTTCGATCATTATCAATTAAACGTTAATGAACCGTTTTCCTCTCAATTTCTTCACTATTTTGCATTGACCGACCTTAGCTCTAGGTATCTAGGTATGGCAATTTTATCTGAAACCGACGAATAATCAATATGGGGCTAGTATTTCTTAAATTTAAGTGATGCAAGAGCTTGACCTATGATGTGGAGGAAATAGAAAAATTTTAAACAATCTTCTAGTGATAGACTTTTATTGGCATCATCTCCCACATTCTCATCAAATTGCTTCTTTCTTTGAACAACTCTTTTTTTTGCAAATACCGATTTAGAACAAAGAAGTGTGCATGTATGAAATGAATCAGATTTCATACTTATTTTTTCTTATGAATTTATTATGCTCCACTTTAGTTCACTACCACCAACTATACTAATTTTTTATGCTCCACTACTACGACCAACTATACTAATTTATTATGCTCCACTAACCAAATAAAAAAAATAAGTTCACTTACCGAAAAAGAGAAACAAAAAGTCTGGTCTTAAAAGACTAGAGAGTAGAGAGAGAACCTTGGGCTTGAATCTACTCTTAAGTCTTGATCAAAACAAAGAAAACAGCTTCGCACAATCAAGCGTTGGCGTTCGGTATTGTTCTTAACTTCTTCACAGAATCAGAGTAAGGGTTTACACCAGGTAAATTTGGGGGCAAATCAGAGTAAGGGTTTCGCACAATCCCGTCCCTTCTCGTTTTGGCTATAGTGTCCCTTTTCTTTTTTTCTTCTTATCTGATAGCCCTCCTAATTTTCTCTCTTAATAATTTGCCCTCCTAATTTTTTTTATATGTTATTTACCCCAGGTATAGAAAACCTCTCTTTGCCCTCCTAATTTTCTTAAGTATCATAATTTTTTCAAGTGGGTGGAAACCATACATATTTTACTTTTTTTATGATGCCCCTAAATATATTTTATGCTGGATTTTTTTTTTTTTTGTATACGTATATTTTTTTTTTGGTTGCCCCTTGCCGGGGGTTGCCCGAGCCGGCCGGCTTGCGGGGCTTACCCCTGACCGGCCCTTATTTACGAGAGATAAAAGGAGATGGGAAAAAAGATGATGAATGAATTGGTGAGGTTTGGGATGGATATGAACAAACAGTTAAGACAAAGGTGAGTCACTGATTTCTCTTTGGTTTGTTGACAAGAGAGAATTGGGTTGCTTTTATATGTGAAATTAGTGAAATTTCATCGGAAAATTCATCGGCCGGAGGTGGTCGCCGGCCGGAAGTTGTTGTAGGGTGGAGGTTAGGGATATTTGAGAAATAGTGAACTTCACTAATTTTTTTGTAGTAAAATTTCGCTAGAAAAATTCATCGGCCGGAGGTGGTTGCCAGCCAGAAGTGGGTTGTGGGGTGGAGGTGGTAGAGAGTGATGAAAACTTTGAAAATATAATAAAGTGTGAAATTATATTTAATTAAGGGTAAAAGAGTAATCTTCATATGATATTGTCGTTAGAGGTAAATAAAAATTGAGTTCATCATTAATGGGAATTAAGTACTAGTTTTGTAGACCCACAAGTAATTTTCTGCTAGGAGCTTGTCCCATTGGATTTTTTTTGGTTGACATCTTGCCAATCAAGAGATTGGGTCTTGGACTCGGCTCATGCACCGTTCTCCTTATCCTCTTAGTCTTTGTACCTTAAAAAAATTTGCCGTTTAAGAAAAAAGTTAAAATTATGTTACACAAGCTACTTTTCTAACAAAGTTCCAATTTGAAATAAAATAGCCACACAAGCTACTTTTTTTAAAAAAACTTTTACTAGCAAATTATCATAGAAAAATAGTTCGTAGACTCCGCACACCTCTTGATTAATCTCTTCCTTATTACTACTAACAGTGTACTTGTTGATGCACGAGACATTACAAAAAAGAAATTTTTTCCATTCTCCGTGCATCGAATGAAGATTTTTGTTTTAGGTGGCATTCTGCTAAGCACTTTTTGCAATCTGGAGCTTTTTCTTGTTTTGTTTTTATACAATTTTTTTTTCTTTTTAGTTAGTTTTCTGTCTCATTTTTTTAGTTTATCAATTTGTTTCGTAACTAAAGAATTATTACTTTTATCCAAATATTTTTTAGAAATATTCAAGATAAAGATCTAAAATTTCAAAAAGCCAGTTTTATTTTAGATATTTTAAAAAACCAAAAAAGTAACGCGCAAAACTTAAAAACGCTTAAAAATTAAATAAAAATAAAAGAAGAAAAAGTCAAAAAAAAAAACCTTATCGAACTAAAACCTTAGCATGACATATATGGATGGAATTGTATACACCAAGCAAAAATTCCATTTTGCCTATTACCAGGAGACTCACCCCGAACCTTAGCTCTCACCACAGCTCAGACACCATCTCCGCCAGGACCGCCACCGCCACCACCAACAGAAGAAGCACCCAAACAGAACAACTCCCATCCATCTCTCCATTTCCTCCCGTTTGTTTTCCCAACTTGTTTGACCTCGATCCAAAGCCGGCAAGGCAACCATGTCCGATTCCGGAACCGTAATTCCTCAGGAAATCCTCACCGACATACTCTCTCGCCTACCCGTCAAATCACTTTGCCGATTCAAGTCCGTTTCTCCCTCCTGGAATTCCCTAATCTCAGACCCCTACTTCGCCAAAACCCACCTCAATCGAACCAAGACCCAGAACATTGTCATCTCCAGCTCTCTCAATCTCTACTCCATCGACGTCCACAACGCCAATCCGACCGCCACGAAGCTTGATTTCCCTACGGTGGAACAACACGTTGCAACCAAGCGGGTCAAGGGGTGGAGCTCTTGTGATGGCTTGCTTTTAGTTCCCTACTACGATAACTCCAACTTCCTCTTGTTAAATCCATCCACTAGAGAACGTAAGGAACTTCCCACACCGCCGTTTGCACTCGATCCGGTTGGTACCTCCTCGTATGCATATGGGGTGGGTTACAATTCCTCTACGGATGATTACAATGTTGTGATGCTCTCTTGCAATCAAACTGTATCTGCTCAGAGTAAGATTTCGATTGTAGATGTCTATTCACTGAAAACTAATGCTTGGAGGAGAATTCAACATACCCCCTATGTCGTCGGAACCTCATATTTTTGTGGTGGGGTTTTCTTAAATGGGTGTCTCCATTGGCTCTGTTGGAGGACTGGATCCTATGTGATTGGTGCTTTCAATTTGTTGGATCAGATTTTCAGGGAAGTGCCGGCGCCTGCTTCTCTTCGTGGAGGAGGGATATTGCGTTATTTTGTGGAGGTTGTTGGGGGTTGTCTCTGTTTGGTTGGAAGGCGGGCTTCTTACAGAAGTGAGGTTTGGAAGATGGAGGAGTACTGGGTAGGAGAGTCTTGGACCAAACTTACGATTGATTTACCTACTGGAACGCCTAGTTTGTGTTTGCTGTGTCACCTAGCGGAAGACAAACTTTTGTTTGGTAATAGCAGATGGCATGGAAAGAAACTGGTTGTGTATGATCCGAAAAAAGAAACACTGAGGGACATTTTGGTTGCTGGAATTCCAAGTGAATTTACTTTCGGGCGTGCATATGTCGAGAGCCTCGTCTCTCCTATTCTCAGACGAGGAATTGGGAGGCAATGCTAAGCTTCTCCTGGTATGTTTGTGTATAGAAATGTCCCTTCTTTCGTTTAGTTATATTTGTATGTTCTTATTATGGGAGCTTCTGTTGATCAAGGTTTTTGGAGGTTGCACATCCTTGTTATCCCTTATTGATACTTAGCTTTGGTAGTTTGAGTTATATAGGGCATTGGTTAGTGATGTATGTTGAACTATCATGCCCAAGTGGCTAATGCCCACTTTAAATGGTTACAGTCTAACCTGTGAAGCTTGAAAACTGAATAGGATGTCCTTTACCAGCTGATGCTGCCAAGGTGGCAAGGTCCAGCTGACTCTGTTGTGCTGCACCCTTATATTTGATCATCAACTTTTTCAGGGGAATAAAAAAAAGAAGACTTTGAACATGATACTTAATTACTTATAGATGGGGTTCATACTTCATATCTGCATCTTATCCGTGTAAGTTAAAATCTTGAAGTGTCGAAAACTGTTCAGATATTCTTTTTTTTTTTTTATGAGCCAAAAAAGAACTTATTAATCTTTGAAAGACGAGTTACAAAGATTAAAGAGATCTAGAGCATGACGACATCACAAGGAGAAAGCATCCCAATGGGCGAATAAGTTCAAGCAACTGAACTAAATTATATCGGTTTCGTCTCTTTTTTTCCCGGAATTGTTAGTGACAATGTAACCACACCTGAAAAGTTTGTGTATTATATGACGCTTGGGATGTCGAAGGTATCGGCGACAATTATCTTCGTAACTCATCAATTGTGAAATGTGGTACATAGTGGATTTCAACATCTTATCACACAAAAACATTCACAAGTAAATGCAACATAGGAATCATACCATGCTATAGCTTAAGCAAAAATAAAAATACTCACCGGGGTTAAAACGATGCGTAGGAAGCAACTTTTAAAGATTTATTTTTCCTGTTTTGGGTGGTTAAAACGACGTATTTTGAGGACTGATGTCGTGTTCCCTTTGCGGCCAAAACGATATTTCTTTGGGCAGTCTAATAGGGTTGTAGTGCACAACGCACTACAGCATGCAGTGTCCACAATCATATGCCCGCTCTAGACCCCAATAGGAAAAATAATGGCCAACCAAAAAACCAGAAATACATATGACAAAAGTTACATGGAAGCACCAACAAAATTATCCCTACCACCTAAATTTTCAGATAAGAGAATGGCCCCAAGCAGATTTCCAAAAATGAGTCTGCAAGGGCCCTCCCAATAGCAGCAAAACCTAAACCAGGAGTAGCAGCATTCTAACAGCACAACGCAGCATCAGCCCATAGACCAGCACCAAGACTCCCAAGCTGAATCTCCTCCACTTCTACTCCACAGATCAAGCTCTTGTCATAATTTATTTGTAGGATGTCCTTGGAATGTGCTCCTTGCACCAATACTTGCTTCGGATGTCCTTGGAATGTGCTGCTTGCAGTCATACTTTGGAACATTTGGACAAGTAGAAATAAAAACGTTTTTGAAAATAAGTGACAATGATGTTTTTCTCCAGAAAATCGATGATCTTGTGAAAGGGATTAGCATAGTTTTCAAGCCCATCATTTGTGACAATGTTTCACAAACTAGACTCAATAGTTGGCATTTTCCAGGTTGCAGCAAGATAAAGTTAAATACGGATGGGAGCTCTAGGAAGAACCCAGGAAGGGCTGGATTTGGTGGAGTGTTTAGAGAGGATCATGGCTTATGGATAATACGGGCTTTTACAGGAATCTGAAGGAGTGTTCAAGCATTGAAGCCAAGCTTTGAGAAATCTTTGATGGCCTTTAGTTGATAGCATGCAATCCTCTGACATCTGATTGCCGGATCAATTTATTGCTGGATGTATCCTCCATTTGATTTGGTCGTCTATTTGTGTGCACTTTGTCCTTTTCAGTTGTATTATTTGCACGCGGTAGGTTGTATTATTCAGTCATCAATGAATGTAGAGCTATATATATGTTGCAGCTCCATCGATGCTCAAATGTGCATACACTTTGGGAAGGCAATCGAGGGGTGGATAAGCTAGCAAACATGGTGCCGGAGCAAGAAAACGAGCTGGTCATGCTAGTAAACCACACTGGAGACATCGAGGACATGCTTGTAGCTGATCTAGCAGGAATTGCGTTCGAGAAGGGCTCAACCTTTTCTTATTTGTTTTCTTTTGTTCCAAAAGAGAAATCTGGTTGTAATCTACCCCATACAGTACTAATTCTTTGTGTCTTCTAAACAGAACTTATACTATTCCATTTCAAGAATAGAACTCATCCTAATAATTCCACTAATGTTACTGGGAAATGATTTTTGCACTCTAATTTTTTTATAATATAAATGCACTTCAAAATTTCTTTTTAATGGTTAAATTTGCACATAATATAATTCTTGAAGCATGCTACAAAACATATTCTAAGTACATCTGTAAGGAAGTCAAGTGCAAAAACGATTTTCCAACACTGTCTTGTGTCAGAAAACAGAGTGTAGCATGTAGAGGCTATGTAGCAAACCTTTCTTACAAACATATAGGAAGCTAAAAAGGCTCGGATATGTGGAACACGACTGTAAGATTTTAGAATACAATTTCGGATATAATTATGTTCAATATCGTTCGATGTGTGCTCATTGGCATCGAACAATTTCAAAAACGTCTGAAGTTAGTGTTTTAAAATGGTATTTCTAGGCTATTTATTTTTATATTATGCATTTTTTAATGCGAAATCTATCATATGCATTTTTTTATCATCACGAGGTGAACAATTTGAATCTCCTTTGTGGGCCATAGAGACTACTAAATTTTTTTGTGGAATATGAAGAAAAAAAAAAAGAGGGGGGGGGGGGGGGGGGGGGGGGGTATTTGATGGGATATGGAGGTACTCTACTAAGTCACATAATGCGTGAGCAAGAGCGTGAACGCAAGGGTGAAAGCGTCTTTTACAAACATCTTGAAGGATTATCTGACTAATAATGTTATTTCCCACATAAACCTCAAAGTCTCAAACATTAAAACCTTTATTTTTTCTATATTTCTCGATAATTTATCCTCCAAAATCTCTCTTCTTTTTTTTTTTTTTTTTTCCATTTATTCTGGGATCATTAAAACGAATCTTCAAATTGATTATATTTCTGAAAGGTCTCTCTCATGGAGGGACCTAATATGAAGTTGGACCGGTTAAAACTCTTTCACTATCTTCTGGGTTTTTTCATAACTCTCAATATTAAGTTGTTCGGATACCACTGCGTGCCCAATCAAATTACACTAGTATATGGAATAAGTGAGAGAAACTCCCCTGGGCTACTAATCCTTTAGTTTTGCCAAAATTTCTGTCAAATTTTGATATCACTATTTCTACCGGGAAGTCAAATTTTGACAAAGTCGTTATTGGTTCTAAATTTTAAAGAAAAAATTAACTTTGCCAAACTAGATTTGACGCCAAGAAGTAAGTGAACAACACTTGGGAGAAAAACATTTTCTTGTTTACCACACAAAACACCGTTGTTGTTTAGCAATGTGATCAAGCTTTAATTGTCGATGCTTTGGTATGAATTGAGAGGAAAATCGACCTGCGCTGGAGTTGGAGATTGAGATTTTTGTGTTGCGGCATGACACTCTGGAGATGGGAATCGACTTGTAACTGTAAGCGTAGGGTTTTGGCATTGAATCTAAAAGGTTAGGTAAATGCCTAATAATTACGTCCACATATGCATCAAACTCGAATATCAAACTATATCTCTGTTGTACAATTAGCAATAGTTAGATTCTGAAAAGATCAAGTAATTTATTGATGGATATAACCATATATATGTATTCACCACACAAATAGAAGCATAACATTTCCATCTCAAGAAAACTAACCTTGACGACAGAAGCAAGACAATGTAAATGAAGCTAAATAATAGAGAGTAGGGCAGGCAGAATCCGATAACCTCGCGTCACAACATTCTCCAGCTTCTCCTCTTCCTTGCTATATATCTATCGTCTAATCCTCTTCATACTCCGCTTCTTTCAAGTTTCTTCAGCTTCCTCTTCTTCAGGATCATCTCACAAATGCCACTTACTATCCCCTTTTCCCTTTGTCATTATCCTTGGAGAGGCCGAAAGTAAATGTTCCACATATGTTGCTATCCCTCTTCGCTCCTCGTTTTCCCACGTGTAGTCTGTAGGCTCAACTAAACTTTCCTCATACGCCATTGCCATCATACAGAATTTGCAATTGGACGGTCTGGGAATATCTCTATCCAAATTGCCATTAGAATTGTACACGTTAACACGCCCAATATCATACCCGATGAGTTGTCTCATTAGAACTTCACCACCTTTTGTACAACATAACGGCTGCAACCCACTATAAAAAATAAAGGTCGAACTTGAAATAACAAACCTAACATTCCACGATTCTTGCACACCGTATGCGTTCATCACCCATACTTCAGCATTGCCTTTGATATGAGTTTGATTGTCATGACGAGTCATACAGAGGCAATTATCCAGAACCCCCAACCCAAGCAAAATATTTCTATCCCCATCTTTAAGCAGCTTTGGCATTGGTACCGTCTTGAATTCATCCACCCGCGGATCAAAGGAAAAGATACTCGAAACAAAGTTCGTATTACGGGCAAACAAATGAAGTTGTCCATTCAGAACTGGCCCTGAATGGATTGTGCTAGTATAATAAGGGAAGCATACCTCTTTCCAATATTTTCTTCGGAAATTTCCAACCATTACGAATTTACTGTAATGACGATTAAAAGTCATGACGGCCTTGTACCCGTTAGTAGAGGAATCATAACAAAGCCCATAAGTAATTACATTATAAGGAGGCATCAACCGATGATATGACAAGACTTTCGTGAAATACCCATTTAGTGGATTCCATAAATACAAATCCACCTTAATCCCCAAAAGAAACAACCCATTACACGAACCATAGATGTGAACTTCATTACGATCTAGAAACAGGTTTTTTTCCCGTGGTGTTTGAACCTTTTCCACAGAGCAATTTCGGTCTATGGACTGGAAGGAAAAGGACATATCATACAACTGGGACATAACGAGAACCTTTTGTCTTTTTGATAGGGTTATTAGGTTTGAGTCAGATATCAAAGAAGACCACTGTTTGGAAACGCACCTTAATCGACAGAGAGACTCATGGGGTAATCTTGAGAGAATTTGCACAATGATTTCTTCTGGGATATTTGGGAAATTGTTGGGATCTGATTTTAATTTGATATGCTTGTTCGTTTCCCCAGGTCTGCTGCGTCTTCCTCTTCCTTGCTCCATTCTTGTTGAAAACTGTTTTTAGGAGACTAGGGTTTTCATAAAGAGAGATGCCACCCACATATATTTTGTGCACCGTGCATACAGATTATGGTGTGAGGCCCACTTTGTGTCTTAGATTTGGTGACAGATACACTATAGGGATTTTATAAGCCCACAAGTCCAATCCAACATTTTGTGAGCCCACAAATCCACACATAAGCAAAATTAGACGTGTTGCAAATGCCCCTACCGATATCGGATGGAGCTGATTTTTTACGGGTTAACATAATATTTTAAAACAAATTGAGTGACTCCGATTATCTTTGTTGGACCTGAGACGGGCCCAAAAGCGCACTGTACGCGTTGTCTATGCAGGAAGGTTCCTAAATTAGTCTAAATTCACTGTATCAAATTCTTCAATTAACCATGACCAGATCCTCCAACATTTTTCCCAGTAGCTGAGTTGGCCATACACACGTCTCCACCACCAAATTCCGCTAACATGAGCTCCATATATTAAAGCTGGGCAGAATCTGCTATGGTCTCTCGGATTTGTTGATTCGTTGGGCCCGTGACCGAGTTAACAAAAAAATGAATAGTGTCAAGAGTGAGTGTGCTTATTCTTCACATTGGTTCTCTGTTTCAACAGGAAAGCATTGTAATGACGTTGATCCCTGTCTTAATCCGTATCTCACGGTTTTTTAATTTTCGAATCTGCGTCTGGACAATTAATCCAAGGACAAAATCCATAAGGCACGGATCGATTCGGTCTAGACCGGTTTACGATTTTTCCTAAAAAGCAACAACCCACTACACGAACAGTTTATGTGCCGATAAGACAAACTCTTTGTCCATGGTTTACGAACCATGCATGCATTTTTCCATAACCTTATTCCTCGATGGAGGAAAATATGAGGGGACCTAATATGAAGTTGGACATGGTGAAAACTCTACTCTCTATCTTCTGGATTTTTTTCCATAACTCTCAATATTAAGTTGTTTGAAAACTCTTTGTCATCCGGGCTACTAATCCTTTGCTTTTGCCAACATTTCTGTCAAATTTTGATATAACTATTTCCACCGGAAAGGCAAATTTTGACAAAGTCATTCTTGGTGTCAAATTTTGATGGAAAAATTGACTTTGCCAAACTTGCCACGTAACCTTTAAAGAAAGTTCCCGCAAAAACCAATCCTCCAGTCAGACAGCCAAATTAGATTTGATGCCAAGAAGTGAACAACACATGAAACAAGAAAAAAAAAATTCATTGTTTAGCGATGCGATCAAGCTTTAATTGATGATGCTTTGGTATGAATTGAGAGGAAGATCGACCTGCCGGAGTTGGAAATCGAGACTTTGAGATGCGGCCGGGCATGATGCTCTGGAGATGAGAATCTAGTTGTAATCGTAAGCGCAGGATTTTGGCATTGAATCTATTTTTTTTTTTCCATTTTCTAAGAAACTTGAATGGTTAAATCACTGAAATTCGATGCATGTCCACGGCAACACCAGTTTTTTTTCTTTTTTTGTGTGGTAAAATATAGACATTTAGAGTATGTTCTATTAACTAAAATAAGTAATAAGTACTTATTTTTTAAACTGAAGATGATGTATTGTGAGAGATGATCTGCCTCGTAAAACAAAAAATAATTACTAACAAAATAAGAACCTTAGCGCTAGCTCTAGTTCAAGGCAACAAAAGATCAGGTAAATATACTAAACACACGATCTCGAAAACAGCTGAACTCAGTCATTAATGCCCCAAAGATCCTGTGGTCTTCATTCTTTGAATGCTCAGCAACCAAATGAAAGGACTGCATTTTTTTTCTTGGTAAATGCAGCAAGAGTAGTTAGGTTTCGGAAAAGAACAAGTAATTTATTGATGGATATAACCATATGTATTTGCCACACAAATAGAAGCATAGCAGTTCCATCAAAAGAAAACTAATCTTAGATGCCTGAAGACAATGTAAATGAAAGCTAAAAATTAGAGAGCAAGGCAGGCAGAATATGATAACCTTGTGTCACAACATTCTCCAGCTTCTCCTCTTCCTTGCTATCTACTGTCTAATCCTCTTCATATTCCGCTTCTTTCGAGTTTCTTCAGCTTCCTCTTCTTTAGGATCTTCTAACAAATGCCACTTACTATCCCCTTTTCCCTTAATCATTATCGTTGGAGAGGCTGAAAGAAAATGTTCCTCCTATGTTGCTATTCCTCTTCGCTCCTCGTTTTCCCACTTGTAGCCACTAGGCTTAACCAAAGTTTCCTCATATGCAACTGCCTCCAAACAGGTTTAGCAATTGGACGGCCTAGGAACACCCCTATCCAAATCGCCATTAGAATTGTACACGTTAACACGCCTTTTGTACAACATAACGGCTCAAACATACTAGAAAACCAGAAGGTTGAATTAATGACGAACCGAACATTCCACGATTATTGCACACCGTATGCCTCCATAACGAAGGCAAAGAGGTATGGGCTCAGGGCTGACCCTTGATGCAATTATGGGAAAATTTTGTTTCAGCCCTTGAACTTTAAGCCAAATGTCTCATAAGCACCTACACTTCACTTTTTTCCAATTAAACACCTGTAGTTTACAAACTCCTTAAATTTGGCACCCACCGCTAGATTTCGTCCAATTTCTATCGGAAATGGATGAAATGGCACTATATTCACATGAATTGGTATTTTTTTACCCTTACATTACTTCATCTTCAGGAAACACCTCTCTCTCTCTCTCTCTCTCTCTCTCTCTCTCTCTCTCTCTCTCTCTCTCTCTCTCTCTCTCTCTCACACACACACACCCACCCACCCCTTTCATGCTCGTCACTTGGGAAATCGCAATGTAGTCCAGAACATAATGGTTGTCCTAGTTGCAAAAGGGTCAAAAATACAATAACACTTTCTTTAAGTGTACATCTAGTGAGTGGCTTCGAGAGGAACAAGTCCTCCCGTAATTCCCGAAAGCAACCGACCACTACACGAACAATTTATGTGCCGATAAGACGAACTCTGTGGCCATTGTTTACAAACCATCTTTTTCCATAACCTTCTCCCTCAATGGAGGAAAATATGGGGGGAACCTAATAAACGAAGTTGGAAATGATGAAAACTCGATCTCTATCTTCTGGTTTTTTTTTTCTTAACTATCAGCATTAAGTTGTTTAATTTGCATACCATTACATACCTAATCGAATTACACTAGCATAAAAAAATTCTGTTTTGAAACAGGGGTTGGCACCTACCGCACCCTTTCTCCGTGTGGCTCCACCTCTAATTTAGCCCACTGCCCACCTAGTGGCTAAGATGACTTTAGTTTTGCCAAAATTTCTGTCAAATTTTGATATAACTAATTTTGAGGAAAAAAATTTAAGTTTGCCAAACTTGCTAGGTAACCTTTAAATAGAGTTCCCGCAAGACCAATCCTCCAATCGTTTCTCCTCCTTTACTTATCGAAAAAAAAAAAAAAAACCAATCCTCCAACCAAACAGCCAAACTAGATTTAACGCCAAGAAGTGAACAACACATGGGGGAAAAAAAACATTTTGTTGTTTGCCATACAAAAAACCTGTTGTTGTTTAGCGATGTGATCAAGCTTTAATTGACGACGCTTTGGTATGAGTTGAGAGGAAAATGAACCAGCCGGAGTAGGAAATCGAGACTTAGTGTTGCGGCAGCATGACACTCTGGAGATGGGAATCGACTTGTAACTGTAAGCGTAGGATTTTGGCATTGAATCTAAAAGGTTATGTGTATTTTCTAAGACACTTGAAATGGTTAAATAAATGAAATCCAGTTTTCTTTTCGTCAAATATAAAACATATAGAGGCAACAGATCGAAGATCCAGTAATAAAATATACTACTAAACACACAATCCTGTGGTCCAGTTTTCCCTTTTTCTTCTTTTGCCTGTCCATGCAAGACAAGTTGAATGCTTTGCAACCAAATGAAAGGACTGCATCAAACTCGGATATCAAACTATATCTCTGTTGTACAAACAGCAATTGTTAGATTCTGAAAAGATCTAAGTAATTTATTGATGGATATAACCATATGTATTCGCCACATAAATAGAAGCATAGCAGTTCCATTTCAAGGCAACAACGTAAATGAAGCTAAAAACTAGTGAGCAAGGCAGGCAGAATCCGATAACCTTGTGTCACAACATTCTCCAGCTTCTCCTCTTCCTTGCTATCTAATACTCCGCTTCTCTGGAGTTTCTTCAGCTTCCTCTTCTTCAGGATCTTCTAACAAATGCCACTTACTATCCCCTTTTCCCTTTGTCATTACCCTTGGAGAGGCCAAAAGAAAATGTTCCACATATGTTGCTATCCCTCTTCGCTCCTCGCTTTCCCACGTGTAGTTTATAGGCTCAACTAAACTTTCCTCATACGCCTTTGCCACCATAGAGTAATTGCAATTGGACGGTCTGGGAACATCTCTATCCAAATCACCATTAGAATTGTATACATTAACACGCCCACTATCATACCCAATGTGTTCTCTCAATAGAACTTTACCATCTTTTGTACAACATAACGGCTCGAACATACTACAAACCCTAAAGGTCTTATTAATGACGAATCTAACATTCCATGAGTTTTGCACACCGTATGCCTCCATCACCCATACTTCGACATTGCATTGGCGATGACGAATCATACAGAGTCATCCATCTAAAACCCCCAACCCAAGCAAAATAAATTCATCCCCATCCTTAGACGGCTCTGGCATTGGTACGTTTTTGAATTCATCAACCAGTTGATCAAAGGAAAAGATACTATGGGTTGAAAGAAAGTTAGTATTACAGGCGAACCAATGAAGTTGTCCATTCAGAACTGGCCCTGAACGGATTGAGCTAATATTAAAAGGGAAGCATATCTCTTTCCAATATTTTCTTCGAAAATTACCAACCATTACAAAGTTACCGTCACAAGGATTAAGAGGAGTAAAAGCCATGACGGCCTTGTACCCATTAGTAGAGGAATCATAACAAAGCCCAGATCTAGAAGTACTGACAGAATAAGGCATCAACCGATGGTACGACAAGACTTTCTTGAAATATCCATTTAGTGGATTCCATAAATACAAATCCACCTTAAGCCCCAAAAGAAACAACCCATTACACGAACCATAGATGTGAACTTGATTGTAATGGAGATTCAGATTTTTTTCCCATGGGGTTTGAACATTTTCCACAGTGCATTGTTGGTCGATGGAGTTGAAGGAAAACGACCCATCATTCAGCTTGGACATAACAATAACCTTCTGTCTTTTTGATAGGATTATTAGGTTTGAGTCGGATATCAAAGAAGACCACGGTTTAGAAACGCACCTTAATTGACAGAGAGACTGATGGGGTAATCTTGAGAGAATATCGATGATGATTTCTTCTGGGATGTTTGGGAAATTGTTGGGATCTTCCGATTTTAATGTGATAGTCTTGTTGGTTTCCCTAGGTCTGCTGCTGCTGCAGCTTCCTCTTCCTCGCTCCATTCTTGTTAAACTGTTTAGGAGGCTAGGGTTTTCATAAAACTGCATTTTTAAGGACCAATGATGCTCGTGCTATAAATAAATTGGTAAAACTATTTCTTCAAGCCCACAGGCCCCACACATGCATCAGCTAAATTGGGAAAAAATTATCGGTGGTTTGGAGCACTCACATGTGGTCTTCTAATATTTCTGGGAAGTCCACCATTAAGTATATCAATTTTATTAATGAAAATGCAATGATCCATGAAACATGTCCATAAAAGCGTTCATAAAAAAAAAAATGGATGGTTAAAAGAATCTGAACCGTCCAATTCCTATCAATCTTGGTTTTATAAAAGAGAATAAATTATATAAACTGGCAGTGTAAACATTTGTTTTCTTCAAATCAATTACATTGCGCTACGTCGTCAAAATAGTGGTCCCAATTAATAGAACATGGTGACGTGGCGTAATGTAATTGATTTGGAGGAAACAAATATTTACACCGGTGGTATAAATAATTTAATCTCTTTATAAAAATGTCTGTTGTTGAGAGATGGGAAGTCATCACGTGAAAGTAGTCCAAAACCATTAAATAATTAGGGTGGGTTTGGATTAAAAGTTAAGCCCGTGAAACAAAAAAGATTAAAAGTCAATTGAATTTTTTGTCTTTACTCAAAAAAAAAAAAATTTTTGCATTTGTTTGTTTTGTATCAAACTTTTGTGACTTATTGATTTGTCTCGAAGGGAGAAATTGAAAAAGTAAAAAATTTTGAACGAAAATCATAAATTTTTGAATAAAGACAAAAATAAGTAAAAAAAAAAACTTCTTTTTATCTTTTTAAAAAAATTATGAGTTTCGATCATAATTTTATACTTTTTCAATTCGCCTCATTGAGACGAATAAATAAGTTGTAAAAGTTTGATGTAAAATTAACAAATGCGAAAAAAATTTGAGTAAAGACAAAAAAAAAAAGTCACACTGACTTTCTAATCTAAACTAGCGCTCAACCCGTTCTATGCACGGGCAAAACTAACCTGTTTTAGCGTTGTGCCCGTTCGAACCTACTTTTTTTAATTGTCCCGTGCATCCAACGGGCACAACGCTAGAACGGGTTAGTTTTGTCCGTGCATAGAACGGGTTGAATGATCCGCACCCAAGATTGTATAATCTTGGGGGCTTTTATCTTAATATTTGTAGCGTTTCGTCCCTTATAATTCCTTTTTATCGCATTTTGCGCGTAAGGTTTTGTTTTGATGATTTCAGGTAAAACTAGGTAATTTTGTGTTTTTAACGTCAAGGAATCCTCTCGGAAGAATTCCAGCATTCGAGGCCACGTGGCAATGCCCCGTCAAGCCCCGCCGGGTGATTTTGGAAGGATTTAGGAAGCGTCGGGCCGATGTCGGGCCGTTGGATCAAGCGAAGTAGAAAAAATCAAGTTCTGCCGATCATGAACCGGTACGGCCTGTTCATGAACCGGTACATGGGCTCCAGAATTTGAAGATTGGAAGTTGGTCAAGGTCATGAACCGGTACGGGCTACTTATGTACCGGTTCATGCTGGAATCCGAAATCAGCTTTTTGCTTTTTGGATATTTTGCTTTGTCTCACCTTTTAGGATTTTGTGGGATATTTTTGGAGAGATAAGGTGTCCTATTAAGCCTTGTTTTGTCTCTCTCTCCCTCATAACTCACCTTTGTCTCTCTCTCTCTCTTTAATTTTTCAAGTTCTTGTTGTTCCTCCATTAGTGAAGTGTTCAAGCTTTTGTTTTCCTTTAAACCTTGTAAGTTAATTCTCGTATTTCATTTTCTCGTTTATTAAAGTTGTAGCTACAGTTAAGGTTATCAATAAAATCAAATTTGTTTTCGATTTCGTCGGTTAAATATTATGTCTCGTTTTTATGCTTTGTCTAGTTTTTTAGCAATGTGTGAGTAGTTTATTGGCTAAGTCTCGGGATAATCTTTCCCGAGGACTTAGGTTGTTATTTGGTTCTCGAGCCATCGGGCTTTTAAGCATGATTTTCCGGAATAGAGCTTAAATTGCATTTTCGGTCTAAACTAGGGGTGTTAACCCCTTGGTAAGGAGCTTAGTCAAGCGGTCTTGGCTAATGACTTACCGAGGCCTAGTGGCCTCCTATGTATTCGATTAATATTAAAAACAAGTTGGTTCGCCTCCGGGAAATCACACCATTTGTTAAACGTAGTTTTTTTAAAGTTAAATCCTCCGGGAGTGAGCACGCGGTCGTGACTCTCGCCTGAGTTATAATCGAGAACCGGTAATGGCCTTTGTCAAGGGTTAGAAGACCCCGAGACTTGCCTCGTTAAGTTTGTCAAGTGTAATTCTAGCTTTTGTTTTAGTCTTTCCGTTTAAAGCAAAACCATAGTTGGCCGTCTTAAACGCCGCAACCCTACCTTATAAAACCTTCAATCCGAATCAAGCTATAATCGAATTCTCTGTGGGAACGATTCCGGTCTTCCGGTTATTATGCTACTGATGACGTGGCCTTACGCTTCGGGTTTCCATCAACCTCATATTTAAAGTCAAGGTTCAGACGTAAGCATTTTTGGCGCCGTTGCCGGGGATTTCTTTTTCTAGCTTATTTGGAGGATCGACAAACCACTGTAAGTATTCCATTTGTTTTTCTTGTGTATATTGTGAATTCAAGTTAGCGGATACCTCTAACCGAGCCACCAATTCGACCTGAGGTGTAACGAAGCTAGTTTGAGCGTCATTTTCTTTTTGTCTTTATTTTATTGTTTCTATTCTCTAGCCGTGGTGGTGGCATAACCCCACGAGACTGTTTGTGAACGAGGTGGCGGCATAGCCCTTCTAGTCTGGTAGTTAAGTCTTGTGCAGGTTATATGCTCAATGTTTATCGTAGCCCTTTCTCCAATCGGCTACACCGTTCTGCTTCTCCACCAAGGGTTCGTTCTATTATTCAAACCTATTCTCCACCGCGTCAGTTATCTCCACCGTTAAGGCGCATGGCAGAACAACCAGCAGCCCGAACGTTGCGAGATTATTTGACTCCAGAGAGAGGGCCACATGTGTCACCAATTGCCATTCCAAATTGCACCGCCGCCAATGCTTTTGCTTTCAAGCCGGAATATCATCGGGTTATACCGGAATTTCGAGGGCGTGAACTAGAGGATCCGTATTGTCATATTCGGGAATTTGAGACTATTGTGAGTACTTTTGTGGCAACTCCGGGGCAATTGGATCAAGCGAGGTTGAAGTTGTTTCCGTTTTTGCTCAAGGATAAGGCCAAGCAATGGTTCCATTCGTTGAAGCCTCAGTCGTTGTGTACTTGGAGGGAAGTTCAGGATGTGTTTACTCAGAAATATTTTCCGGTCAGCCGAACTAAACTTCTTATGGATCAGATCGCAAATTTCAAACAAAAAGATGGGGAGATCTTTTACAAGTATTGGGAACGATACTAGGATTTGCTTGCGGCCGTGCCACACCACAATTATCCAATGTATTTGGTGATCAATTACTTTTATGTAGGATGCAATCAACAAGCCAAGCAACTTCTCGATACTATGGGAAGCGGTGACTTTTTGGGGAAGGATCCGGAAGCCGCATGGGAATTCTTGGATGCATTGGCCGAACGAGCTCAAACATGGGAATTCATCGACCCGGGGGATCAAGCAATGAGAAATCAAGGACCCGGAGGTTCCGGAAAGTTTTCAGTGAGTGAGCATACTATGTTCGAATCAAAGTTGGAGGAATTGTCGACCAAGTTGGATAAAATGAAATTGGATGCGATTCAAGCAAAACCGGTAAAGGATGTGAAGGAGGTACGCCAAGTTGAAGAAGTATGTGTTATCTGTGAAACCGTGGGCCATTCGACGGATAATTGCCCTACTATTCCCGCCCTCCGGCTCCATTATAGTCAACTACCTCAGGAAGAAGTGTGTGCACTTAACCAACGGTGGGATCCATACTCGAACACGTATAATCCGGGATTGAGGTCTAATCCGGCCTTCCGTTGGAATAATCAGAATGAAGCAGGGTCATCTACAACTACACAAGCTCCGCCTCCGGCTCAAAATCAAAATTGGCGTTAACCTCAGTTTCAGGGTCCACCTCGTTTTCCAACAAGCCAAAGACCACCAGGGTTTATTCCATCGGGCCAATTCCAAGGACAAGGCCAGAATCAGTTTCCGCAGCAAGCACCACCGCCTCGGTGATCATTGGAGGATACCATGAACACTTTTTGTCAAATGCAGATTACGACCAATGAGCAAACCACTCAAGCCATGAACGATATTAGGACTCAGATGGGGAAATTGACAACGGCTATCGGTTTATTGCAACAAGAGAAAGGGAAACTTCCCACTCAACCTTTGCCGAATCCACAAGGACAACAATTGATTGGTAGCTCTTCGGTGCCTTTCCCCGAGCATGCCAAAGCCATTATTTCTCTACGAAGTGGGAAAACGGTGGACAACGCTCAAGTCGAGCCACCGGTGATACCATTATTGGTTCCCGTTCCAACACCGTCTAAGCCGACATCACCAATTGGGGAATCTCCCAAGCAAGCGTCTATCGAGGAGGAGAAAAGCAAGGAAAAGGAAAAGGAAAGTGATATTCCGTCAACCTTTACCGTTCCGGCCCCTTTTCCCAACCGGTTGAGAGCGCCGATCAAGCCTAATCTCAAGTCGGATATTTATGACGTGCTCAAGCAAGTAACGGTTAATCTTCCTTTGCTTGATGCCATTAAGCAGATTCCGTCCTATGCTAAGTTTTTGAAAGACCTTTGTACTCACAAGCGCAAGTTGCAAGTTCAAAAGAAGGTGTTCTTGACCGAGCAAGTTAGTTCGCTTTTCCAATCGGCCCTTCCACCTAAGTACAACGATCCGGGGTGTCCTACGATAGCCATTACCATTGGAGGGAAAGTTGTTGAGAAGGCACTTCTTGATTTTGGTGCAAGTGTGAACCTTTTACCTTATTCCGTTTATGAGCAACTGGGTTTGGGAGAGATGAAGCCTACCAGGGTGACTTTGCAATTGGCGGATCGGAGTATCCGCGTTCCAAAAGGGGTGGTTGAAGACGTTCTGGTTCAGGTTGATCAATTTGTGTATCCTGTCGATTTTGTGGTTCTTGATACGTGTCCAGTGCCAGCGGCTCAGCCTTCCGTGCCAATTATTCTCGGGCGTCCTTTCTTGGCAACTTCCGATGCTGTGATCCACTGCCGGGATGGCCGTCTCAATATGAGTTTTGGGAATATGAAAATGCAAGTCAATATGTTCCATATTGGTAGTCAAATGGGGGACGATGAAGATGTGTGCGGGGTTAGTATGATCGATTCACTTGTCCAAGATCATGTCGACAAGTTCATTTGTAAGGATGAGTTGGAGTTAGCACTGACGTCCGCCGAAGCCGACTTTCTTGACGCTCCCGAGGTTGCCTACTTATGTTCGTTGTTAGATGAGGGGGATATGTGTGGTATTAATCCGTGGGTCCCTAAGTTTGAGGAATTACCCCCTATTGACAAGCGAGCTGTTCCGTCGTGTGAGGAACCGCCAACGCTTGAGCTTAAGCCGTTACCGGATAAACTCAAATATGCCTATCTTGGCGAAGGCCAAACTTATCCAGTGGTGATTTCTTCTTCTTTAAGCGAGTCCCAAGAATTGGAATTGCTAGCTTTGTTGCGGGAACATTCAAAGGCCATCGGGTGGTCCATTGCCGACATCAAGGGTATCGACCCCTCTCTTTGCTCTAACCGTATTTATATGGAAGATGACGTCAAACCGTCCCGCCAACCTCAAAGGCGTTTGAATCCGATTATGAAGGATGTCGTTCGAGCGGAAGTTCTTAAGTTGTTGGATGTTGGCATAATTTACCCAATAGCAGATTCCAAATGGGTGAGCCCGATTCAAGTGGTGCCGAAAAAATCCGGGGTCACGGTTGTCAGAAACGACAAGGATGAGCTTATCCCTACAATAGTGCATACCGGTTGGAGGGTGTGTATTGATTATCGGAAGTTAAATGCAAGCACAAAAAAAGATCATTTCCCACTCCCCTTTATCGACCAGATTTTGGAAAGGGTGGCAGGCCATGAGTTTTACTGTTTCCTCGACGGGTATTCCGGTTACAATCAAATTGAAGTGGCCTTGGAGGATCAGGAAAAGACCACGTTCACGTGTCCATTTGGGACCTTTGCGTATCGCCGTATGCCATTCGGGCTTTGCAACGCCCCCAGTACTTTCTCGAGGTGCATTATGGGTTTGTTTAGCGACATGGTGGAAAAGATCATGGAAGTATTTATGGATGATTTCTCGGTTTTTGGGGATTCGTTTGGGGCATGCTTGACCAACTTGGGACTTGTGTTAGCTCGTTGTGAGGAGAAGAATCTCGTTTTGAATTGGGAAAAGTGTCATTTCATGGTAACCGAAGGTATTGTTCTTGGTCATATCGTCTCTTCGAAAGGGATTGAAGTTGATCGGGCAAAAATTGATTTGATTGGTAATCTCCCAACGCCAAAGTGTTTAAAGGATGTGCGGTCGTTTTTAGGGCATGCCGGCTTCTACAGGCGGTTTATTAAGGATTTCAGTTCTATTGCCCGGCCGTTGTGTCACTTGCTTGCGAAAGATGTGCCATTTGAGTGGTCTCCGGCTTGTGAAGCTGCCTTTGCCAAGCTCAAGGCTAGCCTCACCTCTCCACCCATAGTTCGGACACCAAATTGGGATTTACCGTTTGAGCTTATGTGCGACGCCAGTGACTACGCTGTCGGGGCCGTTTTGGGTCAACGCCAGGGTAAGGAGCCGTATGTGATTTATTACGCGAGCAAGACGTTGAACGAAGCCCAGATGAATTACTCTACAATCGAAAAGGAATTGTTGGCGGTAGTCTTTGCTTTGGATAAATTTCGATCTTATCTGGTGGGTACTCCGATTACGGTTTATACCGATCATTCGGCGCTTAAGTACCTCTTTACTAAGCAGGATGCCAAGGCAAGATTGATTCGTTGGATTTTACTTTTACAAGAGTTCGATCTTACAATAAAGGACAAGAAGGGGGTTGAAAATGTAGTGGCCGATCACTTGTCTCGTTTGGAGTTTGACGACCACACGGCTCATATTCCGATTCGGGATTCCTTTCCCGATGAACAGTTGTTTGGGATCTCTGCGGCTCCATGGTATGCGGATGTGGTGAATTACTTGGTTACCGGGATGATGCCAGGCCATTGGAATGTTCAAAAGCGCCGCCGGTTCTTAGCAGAAGTAAAACGGTTCACCTTCGACGACCCGTATCTTTTCAAGTATTGTGCCGATCAATTGGTTCGACGTTGTGTGCCCGATTCCGAACAACAGAATGTCATTCAATTTTGTCACACTGAAGCTTGTGGGGGTCACTTCTCGTTTCGGAAAACCGCGGTAAAGATTTTGCAATGTGGGTTCTATTGGCCAAAACTGCACAAGGATACTTTTGCCTTTTGTCGGGCTTGTGCTCGGTGTCAACTTTTGGGATGTGTAACGTAGAGGAATGAAATGCCACTCTCGCCTATACTGATTATCGAAGTTTTTGACTGTTGGGGTATCGATTTCATGGGGCCTTTTCCTACGTCTTTCGGGTACCTTTATATTTTGTTGGCGGTTGATTACGTGAGTAAATGGGTTGAAGCCATTCCCACTCGTACCAATGACGCCGCGGTTGTGGTCGAATTTCTGCGGGAGTATATTTTGGCACGCTTTGGGATGCCAAGGGCTATTATCAGTGATCAAGGCTCTCATTTCTGCAACCGGTCATTTGCTGCGTTGATGAGGAAGTATTCTATCGTGCATAAAGTTTCCACGGCCTACCATCTTCAAACTAATGGTCAAGCGGAGCTGGCGAATCGAGAGATTAAGAATATCTTGGAGAAGACGGTTAATCCTACCCGCAAGGATTGGTCAACTCGTTTGGTCGATGCTCTGTGGGCTTACCGTACTGCGTACAAGACTATCTTGGGAATGTCTCCTTATCGGCTTGTCTATGGGAAAGCGTGCCATTTGCCGGTGGAGCTCGAGCATAAGGCGTATTGGGCGATCAAGAAGCTCAATTTCAACATGGCTAAGGCCAGTGCTCGCCGCAAGTTGCAATTGACAGAGGTTGAGGAATTGAGGTACAATGCTTACGATCTTTCTAGTTCTTATAAGTCTAAAATCAAAGCCAAGCATGATAAGACACTAGTGAATAAAAATTTTATGCCCGGTCAAAAGGTGTTGTTGTATAATTTACGTTTGCATCTCCATCCCGGTAAATTGCGGTCCCGTTGGGCCGGACCTTATGTAGTTCGAATTGTTTTTCCTCTTGGGGCAATTGAAATCGAAAGTATGCAAAATGGGTCCACGTTTAAGGTTAACGGCCAGAGGCTTAAGCCTTTTCTTGGTAATTTTGAAGTTGGTGAACCCGACGAGGATTTGGCCGATCCTGCCTACGCGGATGGCCCGTCGGTTTAGTGTTGTGTTGATTAAATTTGCACGGGGAGAGAAAGCGTAACCGCTGAACTTAATTGTTTGTCGGACCCGGCCCCTTGACTTAATTGTAAGGGGTACCCTCCATTGACTTGGGTATATGTAGCTTCGCACGCCGCTACTAAAATAAGGATCGTGTGCCCAGCTCCGGTTCGAAGGGCAATTCTTTTTAATATCAGTGACATAGGGCTTTCATTAGCCTTTCTGATAGGAGTAATTCACAGTGAAACACTCACGTCCACCAGATTAGCCCCAACGGGGGCGGTATAGATCATAGGTTAGGCCTTGGTATTCCCGTGCTCCATAACCGCACTTGGCTCTGTCTTGTGCCTGCCTAGTTACGATCTTAGGGGACGCTGGACTTAGTTGTTTGGCGGAGTCTAGCTGTGACTTGGACGCTCCGAGTTCTGATATTAATTTCGTTTACTCTTGTACATATTGTGCATATTGTATATCTTGTTTATAGTCCTTTTCTTGTTTTGTTTGTTTCTTTGTATTTCGGGAATTTATCACTAAGAGATTTCACCAATGCATCATTGTTTCGGGTTTCGGTTAGCCCTTCCTTGTGATAGTTTACCGTTAATGATCCGTGCTCTCCGAAATCGTCCCTATCGGTGGCAACTTAGGTCTGTGGGTGAATTTTGCTTTTGGCCCTTTTGTCTCACTTTGTTTCGACCAAGGGAACGCTGGGCTTAATTGCTTGGTGAGGTCAAGCGGTAAATTTTATTGCGGGCGTGATGTAACAAACTTGACGGTCTAGTATAGCCACCCGAGTTTTATCTCTTCGGTGAGACTCGGGAAGAAAAGTATGACTCGTAAGATTGCGTGAAAATCGGGTGGTGTTCTTTGTTGCTTTTCTGTATATATTTCTGTTTGTTGGAGCCCGGATAACACGAGCCGGGCGGTTCTAATGTCATTTGTCTCTTAGTAGGTAGTTCGGGCTTAAGTCTTTTACAGGGTGAACATGCTACCACGCCAGCCTTGGTGGATTGGGTCTAAAGCCGGAGTGATTGAGGCATTCAGGAGCCCTAAGCATGGGTGCGATTACGTGTCGCGGTTGTTAGTCCGACGCGCTTTGGCCATGTCCCTGCGTGACTAGCTGTGGTTCAAGTCGAAGAGCCGAAAGAGTGAACCTTGAGAGCCGTTCAGATGACGAAAAGAGACGGTGACGAAAAAGCCTCCAACTTGGTCGAGGTATTCGGGGGTTGACATTCCCCCGTGGGTAATCTCTTCCCTTTCCCTCTCAATACTGTTGTTCTCCATGCTATGAGGGCATAGCATATTTTAAGTTGGGGGGAGGGATATATCTGTGATATATTTTCGTTTGTTGTTTTTCTGTTTCTGTACAAAAAATTTCATTTTTTTTTTCGTTTCTAGGTTGGTAACCCTTCCGTTATTACAAGTTTAGTGGATTAAAGCAACTTGGCACATGCTTAGTATTTCTCATTTGGCAAGAGTTCGTGGTACATGTTTCGTGTAGTGTGTCCATTTTAACTCATTGGCATGTTAAGGTTGAGCAATTAGGTGTTAAGTGTGTTTTGAGCAAGTTTGACCCATATCCCGTTTTATTTCTTCTTTCGTTTGTGTTTTTCATCTTATGTCATGCCTAAACGTGTGCTTATATCATTATTGAATCGTTTCGGAATCTATAACGTACTTAGGGGATGATACAAGGCCTTATTTCTTTGATTAAACCACAAAGTGTCCCCTTGTCCTATTTCGTATCTTAGTCCGTGTCCTACCTTTTATTCAATGAACTTAGGGAACCGGAGTAAGGAGGGATGTGTGGGATGTTTTTCGGATGCTCTGAGGTGTTTGGAGGGTGTTTGAAAGGTGTTGGACATGTGCGGGGGTCAAAAGGATGGAGTTTGGAAATTTTTCAGATTTTTCAGCCATGAACCGGTACGACCAACTCATGAACCAGTACATGCAGGGCAGATTTTACAGAGAATTCAGGATTCTGGCTCATGAACCAGTACGGGCTACTTATGTACCGGTTCATGGAGCCCAGTTTTGAAAAAAATTCGGTTCTCTCTCTCTCTCTCCTACCCCACCTTATAACTTCCAAACCCCTTTTTTCTACCACAACCCACGACCCAAAACCAATTTCTTCCCCTGCCCCTTCGGTTTCCCTCACCAAAACTCCCAAAATCACCCTAAAACCTCCATCAATGTTCACCATTTCAAGGGTTTTTCAAGATTCAAAGGGGGAAATCAAAGGTTTTCAAGATTCAAGTAGTGGGTTTCTCTCTCTTGGTCCGAAAATTGCTCCAAAGCAAGGTACTTCGAATTTCTCTCTTTTTCCTTGAACTTTTGGGCTATTTCATGAATTAAACTACCCAAGTTAAGGGATTCCAAGTTGCATTGTTCGATTTTGGAAGGATTTGAACCCTAAATCCCCAAAATCAAGTGGGATCCGAAAATTTCTCTCTCCTACCCCCAAATCCGAAATTTTCCCATTAACCCTAGCCTTAATCTCTGAACCTCTTGTTGCAAGGATTACATTTGGAGATCGATTGTGATTCGTGGGCTGTTATTGTGTTGATTTTGCCTGCAGGTGGTTGTTTAACTGTAGTTCGGGGGTTTTGCTCCGTTTTGCTCTGTTTTGCTCTGTTTTACTCTGTTTTGCGGTAGTTGATTGTGATAATGGGAAGAACTAAAAAAGTTTTAGGGGATGCAATGAAATCAACGGAGGCAGTGGCGTCGGTTGATGCCACGACCAGGAAAACATCTTATTTTAAACGGCCGGACCCGGAGAAACAGGCTGAGCGGGCCGATAGGCAGGAGGAGGAAAGTAGGAAGAGAAAGAGAGAAAAGAAAGATGAGGCGAAGAAAAAATGGGAGAAGGAATTGAAAGGGCGGAACTACACTTGTGAGCGTCAAGTAGACCGAGCGAAAATAGGAAATCATCCTATCATTGATATCATTAACCAACGTGGCCTACGGTTTTTCTTTAAACCCGTTCCTGGATATAAGCCGAAGATGGTGTTTGATTTCTATGTGAATATGGAGATTTTTGAGAGGGATCAAAAGATTACCTCGTTGATGGGGAAGAAAACCATTCTCGTAACCCCGGACATCATTGCCAAGTACTTGGGCGAATATCAGCGGCCTCGTTTTGGTACCACAACTTACCCCGCCTTGAATTGGTCTAAACCCGAAGAGGAGATTCGTGATGCTTTGACTGATAAACCGTTGAAAACGGATCGTTTTGTGAATGGGAAACTTTTTGAGAAGTACCGGGTGATTAATAAGGTGGTCCATTACAATTTATGCCCCCACGGTTCGGAAAAGAGGCCGAGGAAGGAAGATGCGGAGGTACTATTCGTGTTTGAATCGAATGAGGAGGTAGTGGATTGGGCCTTGATGATTTGGAACTCCATGGTGACTTTTAGGAAGCGTTCGAGCCCATACAAGCCTAATTTTCCTTTTCCGGCAATGGTGACTGCTATTTGTAATGGGCAGGGTGTGATTACCCCTGAGAGAGTACTCTTTCCTGGAACGCCCGGTCCGATTACAGGTGGTTCCGTGGAGAAGAGTAAGTCATTGTCGCAGCCTCAGTTGGCCGAACCTTCTGGTTTTCCTACGTCTTCTGCTAAAACTCCAACGGGGAGGATTGAGGAGTACGTAAGGGGCATGGCTGCTCAAATTCAGACTATGGAAGCGCGGCAATTGAGGCAGGAGACTCAGTTACGTCGTACAAGGAGGGATCTCTCGGTTGTTAAGAAGGTGGCCTTATGGATTGCAGCGAAATGTGGGAAAGAAGGTGATTTTTATGTGCCCGATGAAGCGGATTTGCGAGAGTCGACCCCCGAGGTGTCAGTTGTACCGGGAGTTGGGACTAGCAGTGGTGGTGGTGAGTCTAGTGCAAGAAGGAAAGGTAAGGAACATGTGATTGGTGACGACGATGAGGATGAGGAGGACGACAGTGATGAGTAGTGTTGGTGGTGTCAGTTTTTGTAAAACCCTCTACTTGGTCGGGGTGCAAGGTGGTTGACAGCCCACCTAGTCTATCTTGTTTTCAGTTTTTAGTGTCGCTTTGTACATAGTTTTAGGAAGCTTTTGTTGGGCCGGCATGTGGCCTTTTGACTTGGTAGTTAGTGTTGGTGGCGGCCAAGGGTAGATAAACCAAGCTTGGTTGTGGTCGCCACCGTTTTGTTAACCGTTCTTTCATAACCAAGGTCATTATAAGCCAAGAAAGTCCTTAGTTGACCGTTCGTACGTTTTGATTCCGGTTTGATTCAGTTCTTGTTTATTGGCATGTTTAGTTTGTGGCATATTTGTTTTTGGTTATTGTTTGGCTTAGTTTAGCTTTCTTTCAAAGGTGCTCTCCATATATAAGGCTTGGAATTTTTGTTCACCGAGCCTAGCTTCGAGCACCTCTTGTGGGATGTGGCTGCTTTGTATAAAGGATTATTGGCCGTGTCGTATCCTCTTTTTGATCTTGGATACGCGCGTTGGAAACTTGTTATTTACGTACTTAGTGTTTAGTTGCTCAGCCATTAACATGCTACAAGTTGTTATGGATGTAAATGGTTAGTTTTGAACTCTTGTAAACTAGGTTTGCCTGAGCATGTGCCGTAGTTGTTTTTCCGGAAGGCTTACGTTGTTTTCTTTTTGTTTGGTTGTTTTTGGTTGCTAGGGGCTAGCAACGCTTAAGTTGGGGGGCGTGATCCGCACCCAAGATTGTATAATCTTGGGGGCTTTTATCTTAATATTTGTAGCGTTTCGTCCCTTATTATTCCTTTTTATCGCATTTTGCGCGTAAGGTTTTGTTTTGATGATTTCAGGTAAAACTAGGTAATTTCGTGTTTTTAACGTCAAGGAATCCTCTCAGAAGAATTCCAGCATTCGAGGCCACGTGGCAATGCCCCGTCAAGCCCCGCCGGATGATTTTGGAAGGATTTAGGAAGCGTCGGGCCGATGTTGGGCCGTTGGATCAAGCGAAGCAGAAAAAATCAAGTTCTGCCGGTCATGAACCGGTACGGCCTGTTCATGAACCGGTACATGGGCTCCAGAATTTGAAGATTGGAAGTTGGTCAAGGTCATTAACCGGTACGGGCTACTTATGTACCGGTTCATGCTGGAATCCGAAATCAGCTTTTTGCTTTTTGGATATTTTGCTTTGTCTCACCTTTTAGGATTTTGTGGGATATTTTTGGAGAGATAAGGTGTCCTATTAAGCCTTGTTTTGTCTCTCTCTCCCTCATAACTCACCTTTGTCTCTCTCTCTCTCTTTAATTTTTCAAGTTCTTGTTGTTCCTCCATTAGTGAAGTGTTCAAGCTTTTGTTTTCCTTTAAACCTTGTAAGTTAATTCTCGTATTTCATTTTCTCGTTTATTAAAGTTGTAGCTACGGTTAAGGTTATCAATAAAATCAAGTTTGTTTTCGATTTCGTCGGTTAAATATTATGTCTCGTTTTTATGCTTTGTCTAGTTTTTTAGCAATGTGTGAGTAGTTTATTGGCTAAGTCTCGGGATAATCTTTCCCGAGAACTTAGGTTGTTATTTGGTTCTCGAGCCATCGGGCTTTTAAGCATGATTTTCCGGAATAGAGCTTAAATTGCATTTTCGGTCTAAACTAGGGGTGTTAACCCCTTGGTAAGGAGCTTAGTCAAGCGGTCTTGGCTAATGACTTACCGAGGCCTAGTGGCCTCCTATGTATTCGATTAATATTAAAAACAAGTTGGTTCGCCTCCGGGAAATCACACCATTTGTTAAACGTAGTTTTTTTAAAGTTAAATCCTCCGGGAGTGAGCACGCGGTCGTGACTCTCGCCTGAGTTATAATCGAGAACCGGTAATGGCTTTTGTCAAGGGTTAGAAGACCCCGAGACTTGCCTCGTTAAGTTTGTCAAGTGTAATTCTAGCTTTTGTTTTAGTCTTTCCGTTTAAAGCAAAACCATAGTTGGCCGTCTTAAACGCCGCAACCCTACCTTATAAAACCTTCAATCCGAATCAAGCTATAATCGAATTCTCTGTGGGAACGATTCCGGTCTTCCGGTTATTATGCTACTGATGACGTGGCCCTACGCTTCTGGTTTCCATCAACCTCATATTTAAAGTCAAGGTTCAGACGTAAGCATTGAACGCCAGTAGACATGCATGCATATGTACTAAATGTCAGGATACTGCATTTAGCTTGTCTTTAATTTTCTCATTTTAATTTTGGGATATATATGTCTGAAGAGACGAAAAAGATTTAATTAGGACAGACCGGATATGATTATTCATAACTAACCCATTCTATGCACGGGCAAAACTAACATTTGGGAAAAAGTAGGTTCAATAATCCTAATTAACCCAAACATGATTATTCATAGTTTTGCCCGTGCATGGTTAGATTCAACCGTTCTAGCAAAACTATGATTTTTTGGATGGACCCACCCGTTCAACCCGTTCTAGACAACTTATTTTTTGCCCGTTCAAAAAAGTAGGTTCAACCCGTTATAAACTAACCCGTGCATATAGAAGGGGTTAGTTTTGCCCGTGCATATAATACCTGGAAAAACTATGATTTTTTCGCATCATCCTTCACAATAGTTCTAGACTTTTTATTCCTTCAGAGTCCGTTTGCATCATCCTTCGCATCATCCTTCAATAACACAATGCTAGTTATTGAGACATTAAGAAATAAATTAAAATTTTCTCATACATCAAACAGACACAATGCAATTTAGAAAGTTTCAGCCACAAATTAGCATCATAAAAAAACAAACTCTCTTTACGACAATGGTGGAACAACACAACTGTATAGCAACTAAAAAATGAACCGAACTTCTTACTTTAATCATAACCTAGAGAACAAAGAGTGGAAACACCATTAGGAGAGGGCATGTGAAAATATTAGAAATACCAAGGAGGCCGTAAATGTAAATAAAATGTATATGAATTCTCACAATGTAAATGTTCTTCTGTTTTTTCACTTTGGTTTGGAGAGTTTCGTAAATGGCGTGGAGCACAAAGAGGAGTGTATGACATTGTGGATGGAGGAAAGATAGTGGAAAAGAAACGTGGGGGAACTCTCAAATGGCAGCGGTTTGCATGAATGTGGGTGGGTTTTTTTAATTTTATTTTAATAAATCCGTTTGTCAGCAACTGCAAAACTATCCTCTTTGGACGTGGGTTTTTGTTTTTAAAGAAAATGGAAAAATCTAGGAAATAAGGATTAGGGGTTTGGAGCCTATTGAGAGCTCAACTACATTTATAGCCTTACTCTAAGGTGGGCTTTAAAAATGTCATATCTTTAGGTACAAGCTTCACTATTCCAAATTTGAGGACTGCTCTTATCACCTCCCCATCTAATTGAGTGACATCATCCTAATCTGTTTTCGAAGTTTTAAACCGTCCACACTCCACGATCAATAATTATTCATTATTCACGAAATCAACCTTAATCATAATGTATTTTTGCGACGTCCATACATAAATTCCCAATCATTATCTATATCTATATAATATGGAGTAACGGTTTTTGAATTCTCTATATTTTTGACCCTCGGATTTGTACATATTTTTTTATGGCTGAAATTTACGGATAGTAAGACTAGAAATATATTTAAAAAGAATGAATATTTTGAAGAAGGATGAAAGAAAAACTAAAATTAATGTTTCCTAATCATATTTTGATTCCTTATTTTTGAATTTTCCTTACTATCAGTTTTCAGCGAATTTAGACTAATTTGATCATTAAGTTTTCCGTTGGCCCTGGAGCCTGTGTTCCAGCTTTTAGTTGCGGGGAGTATCCACGCGGGGGAGATTCACAGTCATCGGCGCTGTGGGCCGGTGTTTCAAAGTTTTAGCCCGAGCGGATTTCTTCTTTGTTTCTCCGCGCCCGGAGCCTGCTCGTGTCAGCGTGGGCTTGCCGGAGATGTCTCTCCTCTGCTCCGGTTCGGGATCCAGTCAGTGCCTCCATCTACGGCGGCGGGTGGTTTTCCTCGATCGGGGTTTGGCCGGTGTGCATCAGTGGTAGTTCTACATGGTGACTCTGTTTTTTTCCTTGTTTATTGTTTATTCGTGTTTCCATCAGTTCAATTTAGTTTGTCACTGACTGAGTGCGTGGCTCAGGCCGGGGCAGCTAGGGGATACGCTAAGGGCCCCTCGTGACCTGACCCTTTGAGGCGGTGAGACATGCTAAGGCCTATCCTCTAGTTTACGTCGATTTTGCCGGTGTCCCTCTGTCACCTATTTTCATAGATTTCTTTTGTGATGGCTTGTTGCACGTTTGCCCTTTCTCTGTTTTCGGAAGTACCGAATTTCAATTAACCATGACCAGAAAGAACCTCTAATATTTTTACGCCGACCAATAGACCCTCCTCTCCCAGCAGTTGAGTTCGCCATCTCCAGTCCAAAAATCACAACACACGTCTCCACCACTCACCACCACCCTCCGCCACCACCCAAACAGTGCCTCTCTGTCAAATTGAACTCGCTCCTATAGTGGCGGCCATTCCAACGGCGTAGCCCTTCCCCAGGACATCCTCACCGACGTACTCTCTCGACTACCCGTCAAATCTCTTTCCCGATTCAAGTGTGTTTCTCCCTCTTGGAATTCCCTAATCTCCGACCCCTATTTCGTCAAAACCCACCTCAACCAAACCAAGACCCAGAACCCTAAAAATCTAGATCAGAGAAACATTGCCATCTCCAGCCCTCTCAATCTCTACTCCATCGACTTCAGCGACGTCAATCTGACCACCTCAAAGCTTGATGCAGCGGAATTCACGAGAGACTAGTTAGCCTACTAATCCAAACGAGATAAACAACTCGTCGCAACGAGCAAATCTCTGCAATATTATTGATAAAAAGCTACATAATTTGTAGATTACAAACCCTTATATAGGCCGAACCCTAGAAACTCTAAAAAAATAAACTTGGAAAATAAAAAGTCCCAGAATTTGGGCATGTTCCTAGAATTTTGCCAAATTGGGTAATCTGAAATTAAACACCGTTTGGGCTTTCGGAGCTTGGCTCAGTCCAACTGATCATGGAATTGGACCTCCACATGGTTTACATCAAAGCTTGATTTTCCTACGGTGGAACAACACACTGCCAACAAAAGGGTGAAGGTATGGAGCTCTTGTGATGGCTTAATTTTAGTTGGCAAATGCTAAGAAATGCCCCTGGGGCACTTGATCAAGTGCAATTTATTGTTAATGGTTAATGCTAGTTTCTTGTTCCCATGCAATGACTTATTAGCTCCACCAACTTTCATTAATTGTCAGAGTAGAAATAATTTTAAGTACTAACTATACCCTTGGTTGAAGGTTTTTTTCCATGATAATGAATGCTTCACATTTCGATTTCAAATAAAAAAGTCAATACCATAGCATATTGCAGTAACGTAAAACTTGACTTCTTCTTTTTTTGTAAAAATAAAATCTCACCCTTCGTCAAGTTGGGAGAGAAAAAGATGAGAAGATAGGATTGTTCCTCCAATTCACTATTCACATTTTCCAAATCCTATTTTATTCATCTAATGTGTATGTGATATTTATAGCCTCATAAAAAATTGTTATTATTTAAAAGATATTTGCAATACCTATAACATAAGATCCATATTCAACATGTTAAAGTAAAAAAAAAAACCCGGAAAAGTAAACTTTTACCCAAATTTTTTTTTGAAATATCCAAGATAAAGCCGATTTTTTGGGTAAAAGTTATATAATTTTTACTTTTTTGATTTCTCTCGTCAAGACAAATCAATAATCAACAAAAATTTGTCGCAAAACTAACAAATGCAAATTTTTTTTGAATAAAAACAAAAACAAAAAAAAATCCAAAAATCTCTTAGCGGAACACCACCTGAATATGAGTTGACTTAAATAGAGCATCTTTCCAAACCAATTTTTCGTATATCATACTCCTACTTATTATTTTGGCTTCTAAAACAAAAGCTATTCTAAAGGGTAATGTTGGCAAGCCAAGATGATGCAATTAATGCCACTAACAGAATCAACAAAAGTGCTTCCAAGTATGCAAAATTTTAATGCGTAGAAATTCGTTGAACAAGATAAAACATTATTAATTACAATTAAAGAGGTGCCCCTAAACATCATTAACTTCAAATTACATCATTAATTGCTCCTAAACTGATGCCCCAGGGGCATCTATTAGCAGGACCGATTTTAGTTTCCTACAGTGATAATTCCAACTTCCTGTTGTTAAATCCATCCACTAGAGAATGTAAGAAACTTCCCGCACTGCCTTTTGTACTCAATTCGGTTGGTACCTGCTGGTATGAATGTGGGGTGGTGTGGGGGGTTAATTCCACCTTGAACATTTTCCTTCCTTCGTCCTGGGTTGAGAAGATGGGCAGAGAGCGCCTGAGTACCTGCAAACCGAAGGGGGGTGTTCCTCCGGATAGAAGCTCCGACGACTTAGTCAGTAGGTGGAGGAGAAGCAAAGGAGAAAGTTTTTTAGGAAAAATATGTAGAGAGAAAGTGTATCAGAGAGCAACCTGGTTGGGGGTAGCCCTCTATTTATAGGCAACCTTGGAGTACAAAACATGTTAGACCGCCTCCACGTGTCGTGTTGTTCGACTGACGTCACATATCAGAGATATTTACGAGCCACCGCCCCACGTGGGTGACAGAGCTGCACTATTTCAAATGTCAGAGCCGTCACATCGGACAGAGACGTCACTTTCGTTCTGACACTATTTGACCGTTGAATGACTGTAGACGTGCACGCTAACTACCGAACCAAGCGGTTGCCGAAGGAGACCATATCGAGCGGAACGACCGCCAAGCTTAATGGTTTTCCCGAAGGGATGAGCTTTCCGAACGTAAAGCTTGCTGAACGCAATGACAAATTATTGTTCCGGAACAAACAGAATCACAAGGGTCGGCGAACTTCGTACACTCGGTTTTCGAGTGTAGTAATGCCACGTCTCTTCGGTGAACGTACAAAGTCCAGACCATCTAGGTTCGTAGGTCACTGAACTACATCGTTTTTGAACCTTTTGAACCTTCGATATTTTCGACCCACTACAGGTGGGTTACTATTCCTCTACAGATGATTACAATGTTGTGATGCTCTCTTGCAATAGTAATGGATCTGCTCAGGGTAATATTTTGATTGTGGATGTCTATTCACTAAAAACTAATGCTTGGGGGGAGAATTCAATATACTCCCCACTATGTTGTTGTCCCAACCACATTTTTTGGTGGTGGGGTTTTCTTAAATGGGTGTCTCCATTGGCTTTGTTGTGGGAATGGAACCTATGTGATTGGTGCTTTCAATTTGTCGGATCAGATTTTCAGGGAAGTGCCAATGCCTGCTTCTTAATCTCTTCATGGATGTGTGATATTACGTTATTCTATGGAGGTTGTTGGGGGTTGTCTCTGTTTGGTTGAAAGGCGGCCTTCTTTCAAAAGTGTGGTTTGGAAGATGGAGGAGTACGGAGTAGGAGAGTCTTGGACCAAACTTACGATTGATTTACCTACTGGAACGCATAGTTCGTGTTTTCTGTGTCAGCTAACGGAAGACAAACTTTTGTTTACTAATAATAGAAGGCGTGGAAAGAAACTGGTTGTGTATGATCCGAAAAAAGAAACACTGAGGGACATGGTGGTTGTTGGCATTCCAAATGAATTAACTTTTTGGTGTACGTATATCGAGAGCCTCGTGTAACGCCCCGAAAATTCGGAGGCATTAATAAATATTTAAAAGATTATTTTCACAAAAGAAATTTATAGATTTAATGCATCACCGTTTCAAAAGCAGATGTCATCATACTACAACCATATCGAATTTAGTTTAAGTGGCCGAATAAAAAAAATATTACAATTTCCAAATAAACTTTGAAACTCTCAAAATAAAGTTGACTTTAATAAATCAGAGCAACTACGCGTACGGAAACCAAGGTTCTTCAGTTCCCTCCTCAGCAGCATGAACTTCAGTCGGATTTTGTGACATTTCTGTTCCGTCTTCGGTACCTGGCGTTCGAGTTACCAGGGCAACGTAGTACCGTGAGCGATGACGCTCAATAGCCAAAACTCACCCGAACCCATAACTTACAAGCAACAAGATATATAATTGAAGTGCAAAAATAACATAAGGAGATGACAAACAATTATTTTTTTATTTCTATTCTTTAACCTATATAAAATCTCAGATCTTATCCGCAGATCTGCTCCTACCCTTAACCACTAAGCTATGGTCATGGCATGATTCAACTCCCTCCTTGTGCCCCAATGAAAGACCCCAAGTTATCTACTTAGGACAATTCATCGCGATAAATTCCACCCCTTGCTTTAACACAAGAAGAACGAACACAATAAATTCCACCCCTTGCTCTACACCACCCCTTGCGCTTCAATCCCGTTTCTCAAAAGTTAATCATAGCCATGCCGTACTCAGGGTTCCATAACCTCGGTAATCGAATCCAACTCCATCATCGTGACCACCCATCCAGATGTCTACCGGGACTCGACTCCAGAGCCCGGACTCAAACTGGCTATGGGGCGTCACACACGTCTCACCATCATCTCACCCATTTTATCTTTCCATTAATCCTATTATCACGTCTAATAGGTTAAATCTGCACATCGCAACAAACCCCGGGAACCTATTGTCCATTCTAAGTTCTCGTAGGCTTTAGCATTTATCATGACAAAAAAAATAGTAATACTACTGACTAATATTAACAACAGCAGATCAATAAATAAAAAGACCTAACCTTCCTCTTTTCTTTTCGGTTTTTGTCGTCCAGTAACTCATTTGTTATGCATTTTGCTAACTAACGTACTAATGGAAACATTAAGTATAGTAAAGAGTGAATATCAATACTGATAATGACCATTACTAAAAGAAACATATGCTGTCATAGGATTGTTCCTGTGAAGTTAATTTACCATAGCTCAAGTGGGGAATGTTTTCACAGTGGCCATAACACGAGATTTATTAGATTCATTACAAAAACAAATGGGTTTAGAACATGAGGTTGGTTCTACTCAGAAACATGGGTGCCGAGCAAAAACTACTAAAGAGTATAGCCAGATATTTTCATACTCATAGCTGGTGCTTTAATCAAGTTAAATTTCTAGAACGCTGGGTTAAAGATTTAACACATCATATTCCACTCTGATGTTTCCGTTTAATCGCAGGGTACTCGTCAAACATCTCAACATTATATTAGCAACAAATATTTATACTTAGGGAGGTGAGTTCCGAACTACCTCTTGTCTGGCGAAACGGTTTACGGAGTGATTCGGAAAGAGATGGCGGCAGGTCGGAACGGCGACGGAGTCCGTCGGTGGTGCTGGCTAGTACGGTAGTGGGGACCCGGTGGTGGCCTGTGATGCTCGGCGGTGCTGATGAGGTCTGGTGGTGGTGGTGAGCTCCGGTGGTGGAGTGGCCGGTTGATGGTGGAGATGATGATGTACGGAAGAGGAGGAGGTTACGGTGGTCCCAGGTGGGACGGAGAGAACACAGCAGTGGGGTGGTGGACCGAAAGAGGTGGTCCGGTTGGAGGTGGTGGTGAGGAGGTAGTGACTGCCGGCGATAGGAGGATGAGCGGCGGCCGGAGCCCGAAGGTGATGGTGTTCGGCTGCCTTCTCTCTCTCTCTCTCTCTCTCTTCTGCCGAAATGGGAGGAGGGCTGGGAAAATAAAATGGATGAAGGGAGGGTTTTAAATTGGGTTTGGATTGCATGAGGGCTAATATCCAGTGGGTGAAAATGTGGTGTCGATTTTTGATTGGAGTATAAATATTTTCTTCTATTCTATTTTTCTTTTCTTTTAGCCGAAAGTATGAAATGGAGAAGGGTAAAATGATCCAGTGTACACACATATACACAATAAGGAATTTACTCACCGAGTACGCACGCACACGATCGATTACATAAATAAAAATTGGTGCGACGACATAAATAGTTTTTCGCATTACATAAACTAACGAGCAAAATAATATTTTTCTGTTTTGGTAATTATTGTTATTTATTAAAAATACCGGGTCTTTACACCTCATCTCTCCTATTCTTAGAGGAGGAATTGGGAGGCAAGGATAAGCTTCTCCCGGTATGTTTGTGAATACAAGTGTCCCTTTTGTTTATTTATATTTGTATGTTCTCATTATGAGATCTCGTATTGTTCAAGGTTTATGGAGCTGGCACATCCATATTATCTCTCATTTACACAGCTTTGGCAGTTTGAGTTATATAGGGCATTGGTTAGTGATGTATGTCGAACTTAGATTAAAACCTTGATCATACACAAGTGACTAATGCCCACTTTAAAAAAATGGTTGGAGTCTAACTATGAAGCTTGAAAACTAAATAGGATGTCATTTGTTAGCGTCCTTCGTTACAAGCTGATGTTGCCAAGGTGGCAAGGTCCACATCCTCTATTATTCTGCACTCTTATATTTGATCATTAATTTTTTTAGAAAATTAGTTTTAGGTCCATTATGTGAACTTCATAAGCCCACAAGTCCACCTATTAATTTTGTAAGGTCTCAAGTCCATTTTAGGGTACCCTAGAATAGGGTAGGGTACCCTAGGGTTTAGGCACTTTCATAAGATTGTAGGGTGTACTTTTTTATTATAGGATAAGGTACCCTAGGGTAAGGTAGATTACCCTAGTGTAGGGAACCCTAGGGTTTAGACACTTTTATAGGGTTTTAGAGTGCATTTTTCTATTATAGGATTTTAGTGGTTTAGGCACTTTCATAGGATTTAGGGTTTTAGGCACTTTCATAAGGTACCATAGGGTTTATGTTGTGTAGACTTGTGGCTTTACAAAACTATTAGGTGGACTTGTGGGCTTATGAAATGTCTATAGTGGACCTATCACTAAATCTCCCTAAGTTTGTCAGGAAAAAAAGGAGACTATGGACATGATACTTATAGGTGGGGTTCATGCTTCATCTATGCGTCTTATCCGTGTAATTTTATAAAATCTTGAAATGTCGAAAAATGCTCGGATACACTCTCTTTTTTAATCAGCCAAAAAAGAATTTTTAATCTTTGAAAGATATGTTACAAAGATTAAAGAGATGGAGAGCATGACGACATCACAACGAGGAGAAAGCATCTCAAAGGGTGAATAAGTTCAAGAAAATGAACAAAATGACATCAGTTTCTTTTGTTTTATTTTTTCCCGGAATTGTTAGTAACAATATAAACACACCTGAAAAGTTTGTGCATTATAGGACACTTGGGAAAACGATGGTATCGGTACAATTATCTTCATAACTCATCAATTATGGTACATAGGGGATTTCAAGATCTTAACACACAAAAATATTCAGAAGTAAATGCAACATAAGAATCATACCACGCTATAACTTAGGCACACACCCAAAAAAAAAAATCACTCACCGGGGGTTAAAATGCCATGAATAGGAAGCAACGTTTAAAGATGTATTTTTCCTGTTTTTGGGGTGAAAACGGCATACTTTTGAGGACTAATGTGGTGTTCCATTTAAGACCAAAACGACGTTGTTTTGGGACGCCCTATTGGGTTGTAGTGCGTTGTGTGCTACAGCGTCCCCATTCCCACAATCATAAGCAGCCCTAGACCCCAATATGAAAATTAATGATTGGCTAGAGCCAACTTAAAAATCAGAAATGCATATGACAAAAGTCACATGGAAGCACCAAAAACCTGTCCCTACCTCCTAAATTTTCAAAAATGGCGCCAAGGAGATTTTCAAAAATGAGTCCACAAAGGGTCGTTCCAATAGCAGCATAGCATTTCAGCAAAAAAACCAAAACCAGGAGTAGCGCGCAGCATTACAACAGCACAACATCAGCCCCTAGAACAGCACCAAGACTCCCGAGCTCAATCTCCTCCACACTACTCCACACATCACACTCTTGCGGTAACTTATTTGCAGGACAGAGAGTATCTCAAGGCAGCTCAATATCCTCTTTATATTCTTTACTTTCTTCGTCTCAGCTTCACAAAAAATCAGTGTCATCAGTGTCATTATGGAATGGTTAGTGATGAACGTTGAACTTAGACTATTCATACGCAAGGATTGACAATGCATCTTCCAATTGTGCTATCCTGGAACAGCTTCTAAAGCTTACAAATATTTACAACATTGTCGTTAGGAGAATTGCTTGGGTTGTTAAACTTGCGAACCATTTGCATTGGTGGTATTCGCTGTTCTTTGTGTTTCTACAGAGATGAGTTTGGTATCTGAATTTATGTGGCTGCTGCCTCGGGTGAATATCCAACTCCCACCCACACGCTGTCAATACTTGTGTTGGGCTAGGCCATGGCGGATTCTGCCCAGCTTTAATTGAGTTCATGTTGGTGGACGATATGTTGTTCTCCCGGATAATTAGTTCATTCATTGGGCCGGAGGCTGAGTTAACAAAAAAAAATGAATAGTGTCAAGAATGAGTGTGCTTAATTCTTCACTTTGGTTCTCTGTTTCAACAGAAAAGCATCGTAATGACGTTGATCCCCTATTGTTAAAATTCAATAAACTTTTCAGCCTTGTGTTCCTTGCCTTCATTTTGGTATGTGCTTGTTATGATAAGTGAAGTTCTGTTACTGTGCCAAGAAAAGGTGTCCTATGTTTAATTCGTTTTGGCTTTGTTAATATAATGAATGGGCGATCACGTTGCTTGAATATTATTCGTTTTGGCTTTGTTAACGCGGTTGCCCGTACCTAGACTAAGGATATTTTTCATATATAAACTTTTGTTAATTTTGCGTCAAATTTTTATATTAATTATTCGTCTCGGGGAGAGATGTAATAAAAGTAAAAATAATTTAAAAAATTCTGTCTGTTTTGAACAATTTTTTGTTTCTGAAATTTTTAAATTTTATGGTCATAATTTTTTACTGGTTTGTCCCCAAGAGCATCTCCAGCCCAGCTTTCTCTTAAAAAATCTTATTTGGACGATCAAAATAAAATTTTAAAATTTACTATTCAGATGGTAAATTAAGATTTAAAAGGGATCTGCTATTCTTGTTCACTTAAATTATGCATCTATATATATCTCTCTTTTTTTACATCCTGATCATTCCAAATAAAATTTTATACCATTCAGATAGTTAATTAAGATTTAAGAGGGGTTCACTACATGTTCACTCCAATTGTACGTCTATAGATTTGTTTTTTTACATCTTGATCATTCCAAATTTTGTCTGACTTTTACTCCAATAAATATGCATTTTCAAACTAACTGGGGTGAGCTCAGTTAGCTAGGGCTTTTGCATCTCATCAGGAGGTTAGGAATTCGAATCTCCCCTCCTGCGTGTGGGTGTTCTTCCCTTAGAGGGTTTTGCCCTTTTCTTTCTTTGTTTCTACCCTATAATGGGCTTATTTCTTATATTGGTTGAGTTGCTGCGCTTGGTTATTTCGTGGATTCTCACAATTGATGTAGTGTCCCGGGTTTGTACTTTATACTTCATATCTGATGTAAAATGATCTTTTCTATCGATTGACAAAAAAAAAAAAATTGTATTTTAAGGGTTGGGAAGCCAATTATGGGAAAATTTTATTTCAGCCCCTGAACTTTAAGCCAAATATCTCATAAGCATCTATATACTTCACTTTATTTCAATTAAACACCTGTTATTTACAAAACCCCTTAAATTTGGCTCCCACCGCAAGATTTCGTCCAATTTCTAACGGAAATGGATGAAATGGCACTATTTTCAAATGAATTGGCATTTGTGACCCTTACATTACTTCATTTCCAGGAAACACCTCTTACACACACACCCATTATATGCTCGTCGCTTGAGGAATCATAACATAGTCCAAAAACTAATAGTTGTTCCGGTCACATTCTTGAAGTGCATATCTAGTGAGTGGATTCTAGAGGAACAAATTACAAAAAGCAACAAATTACCACTACATGAACAGTTTATGTGCCAATAAGACAAACTCTTTGTCCATGGTTTACGAGCCATTTTTTCATCAAGGAAAATATGGGGGGACCTAATAAACGAAGTAAGACATAGTGAAAACTCTCTTATCTTCTAGTTTTTTTTCATTACTCCTAATATTAAGTTGTTTGGGTACCATTGCGTACCCAATGGAATTACACATAGCATAAAAAATTTCTGTTTTGAAACAACAGATGACTTGAACTAAAATATTAAGCAAGGTACTTCAAGTACTGACTCCTTAAACCAACCACTTGTTTCTAGGTACTATATGGAATCAGTGAGAGAAACTCCCATGTGCTACTAATCCTTTAGTTTTGCAAAAATATTCTGTCAAATTTTGATAAAATTATCTCCAACGGGAAGTCAAATTTTGACAAAGTCATTCTGGGTGCCAAATTAATTTTGACCGGAAAATTGACTTCGCCAAACTTGCCATGTAACCTTTAAAGAGAGTTCCTGCAAAACCAATCCTCCAATCTGACAGCCAAATAGATTTGACGCCAAGAAGTGAACAACACATGGGGAAAAAAAAAAACACATTTTCTTGTTTACCACACAAAAAAAACCGTTGTTGTTTAGCAATGTGATGAAGCTTTAATTGATGATGCTTTGGTATGAATGGATTTTGGCATTGAATCTAAATTATTTTTCTATTTTCTAAGAAACTTGAAATGGTTAAATCACTGAAATTCAATACATGTCCACGGCAACACCAGTTTTTCTTTTCTATGTAAAATATAAACATTTAGGCTCCATTTGTTAAAGCATCCAACTCCAAACCAATTGGCAAAGAGTGGAGAGGCCGCCCAAGCTCATATACTAGTTTTGGAGGAGATAATTAACAAATGTGGGACAAATCCCTACACTCCCCCGCACGTGCGACCCCCGACTCGCACGTGGAGAGATAAACAAAGGATCCATAACACTTGGATCACAACAAACAACGGTGCACTTATGGCACAAATAAGGGGAACAAATTCTCCGAAACCCTAGCTCTGATACCATGTTAAAGCATCCAACTCCAAACCAATTGGCAAAGAGTGGAGAGGCCGCCCAAGCTCATATACTAGTTTTGGAGTAATTAATTAACCAATGTGGGACAAATCCCTACACCATTTGTTTCGAATTAAATCAATTTATGATGTAAGACATTTTCCTTGAAAATAATTTCGTAGGAAATAATTTTTCCCGTTTTTGTTTTCCGGTGTCTGGTTGCACATGAGAAATATTTTCCAGAAACAAATGTTTTCATCACGTCCCCCGTTTTTTTCCTTAACGTGACTCGCTTTCAAATGAACTGGAATGTAAACAATAGAGGCCTCCCTATTGTAGAGAGTGAACATAGATGTTGAGAATTGGGGGTTTTGTTTGGGTGCGTAGGAATTTCTATTTTTCTTCTAAACCCCTCTCTCTCTCTCTTTAAAGGGAGCAATGTCACGCCCTCGATTTTCAACATAAATAAATAACCTATTTTCAATAAAAGTCCCTCGCATATCATAGATAATACCCAAAAGAGTCTCCCACTTGTTTAATTTTACAATCAAGTCCCCAAGTTTAGAAATTTACAACATAGGCACTACGGCCCAAATTCCATAGTTAAACAAAAACAGTAAACTTAGAGGTTACAAGATATCCCAAATCAAAAGAGTTCAAATAAATTTACGATTACATCATTTCAATAGGGCGAGCAAAAGATGATTGAACCACTTCCCAAAGACGGCTTTCAAAGATGTGAAATCAAGCACGCACACCATGCACTCCAAGTCAAATCCGTGAGATGTACCTGAAAATGATAGGTTGAGCTACACTAGCCCAGTAGGAAATTCTATACTCAAGCTATAAGCATACGAGATTGATAAAGCACCAAGAAGAATATTTGAGAAACTAAGTCTCGAGTAACAAGAAAGAATACAATCAAACGCCGATATCATACCAGGAATTAAGACTCAAGCAACTCTCCATGGTCGTTACCTAAATCCATTAATCATTCTATTCATTCCTTTCAATTCACGGCTCTCCTTTACGTACTTTCAAATTAAGGGACTCACCGATTGGTGGACCGAGAGACGTTCCGGGCATTCGGACCCCGTATACCCACTATACATTCCGGGTAACCATGACCCCGTACATCCATGTCTCATTCCGGGTCTCAGACCCCATACATTTACTTCTCATTCCGGGTCTCAGACCCCGTATGTCCATTCCAAGCCATTCATCACTACACAATGTAATACAAACTCGTAAACACGTTCCATTGCACTTTGATAAATATTTTAAGTTCACGTTATCTCCCTAGGTCTATCATGAGGTCCTTCGCCACGTACCAAACCCTCAAATGACTATATGACACCCTACCCGCTAGGTTCTAAACAAGGATCTATTAGGAGTACCAAAGGAACTTAGGATGATCAATCAAATGGGCACGAGCAAACGAGTTACCCTATTCTTGTCCGGACCACTAGATAAACCCCCATCAACCAACTATGCACCCCACGACATACCTTATAGCCTACGATGATCGATTAACCTCTCCTCGATACGTTGTTCTATCCCATCATTCACCACGTCAAGTCAAAACACCTAACACATCTACATCGTTCATCGTATTCATTCTAAGACACAAAGGATGGATAGGTACCACACTCATAGGATCTGACACGTTCTTCATGCACAACGAGAGTCAAGGAGATAGATCGATCAATGAATCACTTAAGGTACGAACAATTAAGTTTAGAAGCGGTTTAGAGGTGTTCAAAGGGTGTTAGAAGTGATAAAAAGGTCAAACAGTCGAAATAAGAGAAATTTGGGCAAAACTGCCAGAAAGCCCCGGAGTATTGATACAGAAATCGGAGTATTGATACAGCAGAGTCTGGAGTATCGATACGGAAATCGGAGTATCGATACGGCTGAGTCTGGAGTATCGATACGGTGATGGAGTATCGATACGGTTACGTTACGACAGATTTCTGATGCTACTGGAATGCAGATCCTCTCAGCGTATCGATACGCAAACAATTGTATCGATACGGGGACATTACGAACGACGATTTTGTGCAGAGAACTCAAAAAGCAATACAACACAACAACCAACAATTTAAGGCACGATTACCACATGAATTCAACTCATAAACACATGACAAGAGCAAGAATCCCTACCTCGAAGTTGGAGAACAAACACGCAAGGAGATCGGGCCACGCGAACCCTTGAACTCGAACTTTGAAATACGCCCCAAATACTCCTCTCCGAGCCAAACCGGACAAGCTACGAACTCATTAGCACGCGTGGAAGGTGGAGATAAGGTTGGGTTCTTTGGGTTTTAAGCTTTTGGTGGTGTTTTTCGATGAGAGAGCAAGAGAGAGCAAGAGAGAGAGTGAGAGCCGAAGAGGGAGAGAGAGAAACGGACGGGAGGGAGAGAAAGAGGGAGGATTCCTATCCTCTACACACACACCTCACCCTATATATACTTGGGCACTCACCAAATTACACTAGCACTCCTTCCAATTTCAATTCCGTCATATAAACCCCAAATCAAATCAACTCCTCAAATTTCACATTAACCTCAATTTCTCATAAACTTAACAAAATCATATTTTCCTCAATTTTCCAATATCAAATAAACTCTTAAATATTTCTCAGAAATTACAGGTCTCTACAATCTACCCTCCTTAAAGAAATTTCTTCCTCGAAATTTAATAAACCGAGTTCTATCATGCCAATCAACGTATCAACATACTCCAATCGTATCACTATCCACCATACAATAATTTAATAATCATCAAAATCCATGTCAAACGTTCATATCAATCAAACCACAACAAACACGAGTATATCTTTCTAACTTCGTCCTCCCTTTCCATGTGAACTCGCTCTAACGGCATCGGCTTACCTCTCAACACTTGACTATGCCAATTTTGGACACGTATCGGACTTTCACCATGGGACACGTCGACTCTAACTCCAGTTCGGACCTTTCTAACTTATGCAATGGTTCGGCTTGTACCTCCTTAATATATGTAAATACACAACGCATCACGAATACTCAAAACTTTTAGCGGCACATCCAAGCAATATACAATTTCCTTTATTGCGAAATTTCTATGTACGATTATCTATCCATGCATAATGATCTTGCTCTAAATGTAACCCGATAGTCCAATTGACTTTCTGAGACCTCCATCTAGAAGGAGCAGTGATCAAGCGCCTCTTCTAACTGGATTTCATCGGTTGTCGCATGGGTATCCGAAAGACACACGCGATACCCGACACTCACCCTATCTTTCTAGCAGTGCACGCCTTCCCTTTCCGCCCAAAACGAGACAAACTCCTACGCGGCGATGCTCCATGGAACACACGATTTCCTCTTTGAGCGACTATGGATGATAATGGTAGTCGGCATAATCCCTTGGTCGGCCTCGCACGGATAGCAATCTTTAATATATTTACCTTGCTCTGTTCGGTCATTCTCTCCCGAGCTTCCAAAAGTTGTTGGCGAAAAAGCCTCATCACTCTTCTCCATACTAAATCTAGAGAATCATGAATACGAGCCTATTCCTCTAAAGGTCACACCGCATTCTAGCTCCATTAGAAGGATTTGATTGTTATCTCAAACGAGAAGAGCAGGCTCCGAAACTCGAACAACACCGTTCAAAAATCTGAAGAACGAGATATCCAGAATTTCAAAGAACACATGAGGAATCACAACAAAGTGAAATGCTACTAAGAGCAACTACAACAAATGAGTTCAAATCGAACGGCTCCAACAAATGGGTATCAACAAATATGCTACCACGAGATTTGACATCAATTACAACATGGGAATTTGAGTTGAACAACAATTATAAATCAGTATCAATCAATAAGATTTGGCTCCAAGGAGCGAGTGTTACGACACAAGAACTTGAATAGAGTAGCAATCTTCAGTACATAGACTAGTAGCTGCAACAATGGCATTGACACCAACCAATGGAGTCTAGACACGTGAACTAATGCAAAGAGGAAACGAGTTCAAATCTCATAACTTCAAAGTTAAGGGATCATAACAAACTGTGGCGCCGAAGTAAGCAAGGATGGCAACAAGGTCCATATTTAACGGTATGAATGAATTTGCATAACATCAGACATATGAGAATTTTTTTGAAAGGCTACGGACTCAAAGCACCAACTCACAATAACAAACCCAGGGATCTGGAAAAGTTAGCTTCTATTTCCTCACCACTCCACAATCTTAGGAAATGAGCACATACGTCTTGGCAAAAGAGCATCCTGCAGATACAAGTGACGAGAATCGTACAAAAGATAAGGCCGAACTGACAAGAGACGCACAACCAAACTTTGATCAATACCACAGCAGAGATCAAGTGAATAGCAGCTGCAAACTAGGAAAATTCGTAACCATAGCAACGAAATCCCAAATTGACTAGCGAGGTCTCATACCATGAACTGTAGTATCAAGAGTAGAACGAGAATAAGAGACAAGAGGTACTCATAGATGTCAAGCAGCAATTACGTCAAATCAATGGCAGGTACACCCCATGGTATCTCTTAACGATGATCCGTATAGCACAAAACAGTACTGGAAGTGATTGTGTGGTACTCGATGCAGATGTCAAAATCTATTCAAGCCAATGAACAATTGACCTCATGGACAACAAGTTCATATACAAATTTCAATCAAGATTCAACTAAACCACAAAGAAAATAGCAATAAAAGAACAACTCGTATGAAGACACGCCCGACATACAACAAATAATCATTGGTATAACCAATCCCTTCTCAAGACAAAACAAGACCAAACCTCCCTTCACACGAAACATGGAGATCATGGACAAAGTAACAATCCAAAATAACCAACTCACAATCTTGGCAAATACTATATGGAGGGGTTACTCAACAAACACAAATGGCTTAGGAATCCTCGGTGTTCAATTTCAAGTCAAAGGATAGATGCAAATCATGAAAAGATGATATGTTCCCAAATCGAAAGAATACCAACAAGAGATTAAACAAGAGAGAGGGAGTTACCCCACACATTTTATGTCTCTGGAGCCTGGAAAATGGTAGGACTCGCTCCTTGCTCAACACGTGACCCCTGACCCGAAGTATACTGGAACTGTGAATGATGTTGAACAAAACTCTGCCCTGGTCTCACTGAACTAGACCCATTCTGCTTTCCTACTTTCTGAGGGCACCTTCTGGCAAGATGGTCAGATGCACCGCAAATAAAACAAGATTTTTGTTGTTGTGAACATTGAGCACGAAAATGACCCGGTTGACCACACCTGTGACACACGATTTGAGGTTTAACGGAAACCCCATGACTTCCCAATGAAGTAGGTGGTCCAAAACTCTGCTGAACTTGCAATGACTGTGATGGTTCTCGTCGTCTCTTCCTCCCTTGGCTCCCAGAACTTCCCGAAGGTAAACTTGCACTAGCGGACGATTGCTTAGGTTCCCACACTTCCACATCTCCCTGTGCACTCACTGGATTCTCAACACTCCTTGCACATTCGACAATCTCAGAAAACCTTCCAATGTGCTGGCTCACCACTAACAACTTAATAGATGGGTGCAATCCCTTCTCGAAACGCCTACACTTCCTTTCCTCTAACGCCACTAATTCTGGTGCAAACCGTGATAAAGATTGAAATTTTATAGCGTAATCGGAGACGGTCATATTTCCTTGCTCTAACTCCTCGAACTGTCCTCTAAGTTTCTCACGATACGTTTCTGGAAAATATTGACTCTCGAAGAGTTCTTCAAACTCAGCCCAAGTCAGGTTCTCTACATCTGGTTCAATTGTTCGATTAATCGCCCTTGCCATTCTCCTAGCATCCCTTCTTGCTCCTAAAATCGATTCCCACCACTCATTTGCCTCCCCGATAAGTTGAATGGCCACAATACTCACTCGAAGGTCATCTTCCGTAATCTTAAGAGCGTTAAAGATTTTACGAATTTGTGATAGCCAATGATCGGCCACAAGAGGATCACTACTCTCCCCATTGAACTGAGGTGGTTGCATACGGCAGAACGCCCTCATCGCTTCCATGGCACGGTCATTCGTGTTAGCCCTAAATACTGGATTCAAAAGGTTCGACTCTGCAAGTGCCGCTACAATTTCTCTAGCAAGTTGATTATGTCCTGTCCCCATTCTCGGATTTCCAATTCTACCCCGCCTATTTTCATGTCTCAGAGGCATCGTGCTACAAAATTGAAAGCATAACACAATTAACGACAATGACTATCATCAACAACCACAGTTCCATTGCGAGATCAAATCTTCAACTCCCCCGACACGGGTCAACAGTACCACAATACCCTATGTTATCGCAAATGCAATGTCACACCGATGCACTGACTCATTCATGCAAGCACACATGTCATGTAAAAAATTTTGCAATGGTTTTGAACCCCTGAGACTAAATTTTGCAATTCACGGCTCTCCTTTACGTACTTTCGAATTAAGGGACTCACCGATTGGTGGACCGAGAGACGTTCCGGGCATTCGGACCCCGTATACCCACTATACATTCCGGGTAACCATGACCCCGTACATCCATGTCTCATTCCGGGTCTCAGACCCCGTACATTTACTTTTCATTCCGGGTCTCAGACCCCGTATGTCCATTCCAAGCCATTCATCACTACACAATGTAATACAAACTCGTAAACATGTTCCATTGCACTTTGATAAATATTTTAAGTTCACGTTATCTCCCTAGGTCTATCATGAGGTCCTTCGCCACGTACCAAACCCTCAAATGACTATATGACACCCTACCCGCTAGGTTCTAAACAAGGATCTATTAGGAGTACCAAAGGAACTTAGGATGATCAATCAAATGGGCACGAGCAAACAAGTTACCCTATTCTTGTCCGGACCACTAGATAAACCCCCATCAACCAACTATGCACCCCACGACATACCTTATAGCCTACGATGATCGATTAACCTCTCCTCGATACGTTGTTCTATCCCATCATTCACCACGTCAAGTCAAAACACCTAACACATCTACATCGTTCATCGTATTCATTCTAAGACACAAAGGATGGATAGGTACCACACTCATAGGATCTGACACGTTCTTCATGCACAACGAGAGTCAAGGAGATAGATCGATCAATGAATCACTTAAGGTACGAACAATTAAGTTTAGAAGCGGTTAAGAGGTGTTCAAAGGGTGTTAGAAGTGATAAAAAGGTCAAACAGTCGAAATAAGAGCAATTTGGGCAAAACTGCCAGAAAGCCCCGGAGTATTGATACAGAAATCGGAGTATTGATACAGAAATCGGAGTATTGATACGGCAGAGTCTGGAGTATCGATACGGCTGAGTCTGGAGTATCGATACGGTGATGGAGTATCGATACGGTTACGTTACGACAGATTTCTGATGCTACTGGAATGCAGATCCTCTCAGCGTATCGATACGCAAACAATTGTATCGATACGGGGACATTACGAACGACGATTTTGTGCAGAGAACTCAAAAAGCAACACAACACAACAACCAACAATTTAAGGCACGATTACCACATGACTTCAACTCATAAACACATAACAAAAGCAAGAATCCCTACCTCGAAGTTGGAGAACAAACACGCAAGGAGATCGGGCCACGCGAACCCTTAAACTCGAACTTTGAAATACGCCCCAAATACTCCTCTCCGAGCCAAACCGGACAAGCTACGAACTCATTAACACGCGTGGAAGGTGGAGATAAGGTTGGGTTCTTTGGGTTTTTAGCTTTCGGTGGTGTTTTTCGGTGAGAGAGCAAGAGAGAGAGTGAGAGCCGAAGAGGGAGAGAGAGAAACGGACGGGAGGGAGGGAGAGAAAGAGGGAGGATTCCTATCCTCTACACACACACCTCACCCTATATATACTTGGGCACTCACCAAATTACACTAGCACTCCTTCCAATTTCAATTCCGTCATATAAACCCCAAATCAAATCAACTCCTCAAATTTCACATTAACCTCAATTTCTCATAAACTTAACAAAATCATATTTTCCTCAATTTTCCAATATCAAATAAACTCTTAAATATTTCTCAGAAATTACGGGTCTCTACAAGCAAACTCTCAGAGGGGCGTCAAGAACAAAGTCAAGTCTTTTGGTACGAAGTTGCCTTTGTTTCAAATTCATATATATGCATGGTGCTCATTTTACATCTAAACAAACTGAGCCTAAATAGCACCAGTTCAAGGCGACAAAATATCAGGTAAATATACTAAACACGCGATCTCGAAAACAGTTGGACTCAGCCATTAAACCCCAAGGATGATGTGGTCCGGTTTTCAAACCCCCCCCCCCCCCCCCCCCCCCCCCCCCCCTTTTTTTCCTTTTTCCTTTTGCCTGCTTATACTTGACAATTGACTTCATTCTTTGAATGCTCTGCAACCAAATGAAAGGAATGCATTTTTTTTCTCTGGTGTACAATTAGCAAGAGTTAGGTTTCTGAAAAGATTAATTGATGGATATAACCAAATGTTTTCGCCACACAAATAGAAGCATAGCAGTTCCATCTCAAGAAAACTAACCTTAGACATCAGAAGACAATATAAATGAAGCTAAAAACTAGAGAGCAAGGCAGGCAGAATACGACAACCTCGTTTCACAATGTTCTTCAGCTTCTCCTCTTCCTTGTTATCGACTATCTAATCCTCTTTATACTCCGAGTTTCTTCAGCTTCCTCGTCTTTAGGATCTTCTAACAAATGCCACTTACTATCCCCTTTTCCCATAGTCATTATCTGTTGGGATTTGTCCCACATCGGTTGATTATCTCCTCCAAAACTAGTATATGAGCCTGGGCGGCCTCTCTACTCTTTGCCAATTGGTTTGGAGTTGGATGCTTTAACATGGTATCAAAGCTAGGATTTCGGAGAATTTGTTCCCCCTTATTTGTGCCATAAGTGCACCATTGTTTGTTGTGATCCTAGTGTTATGGATCCCTTATTTACCTCTCCACGTGCGAGTCGGGGGTCGCGCGTGCGGGGGAGTGTTGGGATTTGTCCCACATCGGTTGATTATCTCCTCCAAAACTAGTATATGAGCCTGGGCGGCCTCTCCACTCTTTGCCAATTGGTTTGGAGTTGGATGCTTTAACATTATCCTCGAAGAGGCCGAAAGAAAATGTTCCTCATATGATGCTATCCCTCTTCGCTCCTCATTTTCCCACTTGTAGCCAATAGGCTTAACCAAACTTTCCTCATACGCAGCTGCCTTCCAAGAGGATGTGCAATTGGACAGCTTAGGAACATCCCTAACCAAATCGCCATTAGAATTGTACACATTAACATGCCCACTATCACACCCAATGTGTTCTCTCATTAGAATTTTACCATCTTTTGTACAACATAACGGCTCGAACATACTACAAACCTCGAAGGTTTTATTAATGACGAACCTAACGTTCCACGATTTTTGCACACCATATGCCTCCATCACCCATACTTCGGCATTGTGTTAGCGATGACGAATCATACAGAGGCATCCATCCAAAACTCCCAACCCAAGCAAAATAAATTCATCCCCATCCTTAGGCGGGTTTGGCATTGGTAACTTTTTGAATTCATCCACCCGCGGGTCAAAGGAAAAGATAGAGTGGGTCGAAAGACGGTTAGTATTACAGGCAAACCAATGAAGTTGTCCATTTAGAACTAGCCTTGAACGGATTGTGCAAATATTATAAGAGAAACATACCTCTTTCCAATACTTTTCTTTGAAAATTCCCAACCATTACGAATTTACTAAAAGCGATGACAGCCTTGTACCCATTAGTAGAGGAATCATAACAAAGCCCAGAAGTAATTAAATGAGTAGTTACATAAGAAAGCGGCAACCGATGGTATGATAAGACTGTAGACACCCCAATCTGGGTCTCCCAATCGTTTTACTTTATTTTACGATTTTCTTGTTTCCCCGATGATGAAATCAGATCGAACAGAGCTTGGATTGGGAATGGATTAGGCTTGGAACGCTTAGAAACCTTGCTTGAACCTTTTGAACCCCTCTGAATCTTCAGTCAAACCCCTAAAACCAGAGTTGACCCTCGCGCGAGTCTTCGTGTCCCTCGTGCGACACTTAGTTTGCCACGTGTAGTCAAAGTCAAACTGTTGACTGTTTGACCCTCGCGCGACACTTCCGAACCCTCGCGCGACGGTTGCCTCCTGTCCCTATCACAGAATCCAGCTGGACTTGTGATGATTGCTTGGCACATGGGTTCCCATGGGCTGGAACCCCGTTCTCCTCAGCTGAACGGCGTGCTGGCAGGTTCTAACCCCATGCAATCTCCTAACCACTCTCTCACCTTGTTGGCTAGCCTCACAACCAAGTTGTGACCAGCCTTGGTGGCTGGTCCTAAGGTCTTGTTTGGCCCCTAACTAGCCCTTACATTCCCCCTATAAATACCCCCCTTCATCCTCCATGTTAAGGGTTCCAAAAAATTGCTTAAGAGATTCATTAGTCATTTCACAAATCCTACACTAGCTAGCACAAAGTTACTAACCCTCAAACCACTTCCTAAACTTCTGAACTTTGTGTGTTCATACATTCTTGGTAGCAAGATCACACCAATCAATCCAATCTACTCCCAAACCCTTTCCAAGCAAAGGTATAATGTTTAACCTGTTTCTGTTTTGATCCCTGAGGGGGGCTGACAGGACCAAGGCTGGTAATCATTACCATGTCCTGGTCCTAAAGCCAGCAAAGTTACAAGAATTCGTGGCAGCGACACCCTCGCGCGATGGTCCCCTTTACTCGCGCGACACTTGTGTCAGCAAGAGAATGGACCTCGTGGGGAAGGGAAGCTAGCCCTTTTCTGTTTTGCAGTATTTTCATGCCTGATGTACTTTACTTTGATTTTTAGATCACTGTTATGCATGCAAAAATAAAATACAGTAGCTAGTTTATTTGCTTTAAACAGTTTGGAATGCCCTTGGGATCTCCTGGATCTGTCTCAGGACCCCAAGCATGCAAAGCAATTCCTGGAAGTCCAGTCAAGAGTGTCGCGCGAGATTCACTTTCTGTCGCGCGACAGTTCTCTGATTTCCATGAATGGCCCTTGCATGGGCAACTAGGCCCTTGGCCTCTGTTTTGATACCCCCACTGTTTAGGGGTTGTGTTTCATCTTATTTGGCTCCTGCTTGGAGTATTGTGTAATAATTAGTATTTTACAGTCTTACAATAAACTGCTTGGTTTGCTTCCTGGGTGTGCACTGGTCCTTCCAGAGCCCAGAAGGGGATGATTTTGGGACTGTGGTGAGATGACAATGCTCGCGCGAGAGTCAGTGTTTCTCGCGCGATGGTTGACTTGCATGCAGATCTGTTCAGGCATGCAAGTTGGTCATCGTGCAGGGCAAATCTGCCCCGAGCCTGGTTTTGGCATCTGATCGCTGTTTCAAGATCATTCCATTTATTATTCATCATGCTATCCATCCATGCCGTTATTTGATCACATCTTGCAAATTGTTACAGTTTTAATCCCCGATTAACTGTTCCCCCGCCCTAACTGGCTAAAATCAATTAAAAGAGGAAGAATCACAAATGTTTTCATAAAAACGCCTAAGTAGAGACCGATCTCCGGATTGGGCGAGAGAGGTGCCATAAAACCCTTCCCCTCTCGTAACCTAGCTCCCGAACCCAGATATGGTTATGACGGACTGGTTTCCTTCACTTTTTCAAATAAAGCGCGGCAGGTGCTTCGAAATACGGTTCCTTGAGTGTCGGACCTTCAAAACTCAAGTGGCGACTCTGTATTTTTGAGCGCTTGCCACCAACGCTCGAGCTCCCTCGATTTTCAAAAAAGGGCCGCAATGGCGAAAGGAACGGAATCCTTTTTCCAAGGGCACGCTGCCCACAAAGACTTTCTTGAAATACCCATTTAATGGATTCCTTAAATAAAAATCCGCATTATTCCTAAAGAAACAACCCATTATAGGAACCATAGATGTGAACTTCACTAAAATGGAGATCCAATTTTTTTTCCCATGGTGTTCGAACCTTTTCCACAGAGCATTGGTTGTCTATGGAGCAAAAGGTAAAGGGCCCACCATACAACCGGGACATAACAAGAACCCTTTGTCTTTTTTTGATAGGACTATTAGGTTTGAGTCAGATATTAAAGAAGACCACTGTTTGGAAACGCACCTTAATCGACAGAGAGAATCATAGGGTAATCTTGAGAGAATTTGCACGTTGATTTCTTCTGGGATATTTGGGAAATTGTTGGGATCTGCTTTCAATTTGATTTTCTTGTTCGTTAACCTAGGTCTGCTGCTTCTTCCTCGTCGTAGCTCCATTCTTGTTGAAAACTGTTTAGGAGACTGGGCTTTTCACAAAACTGCTGTTTATAAGGACCAATATTGATGCTCATCGTGCTAGTAAATTTGAAAAATTATTGGGAAAATGACGGTCCAGGACGTGTTTTGATAATTAATACCCGGCAAGGACATTTTCAGCATTAACAAATGTTCTCAACATGTCCTTGACGGGTATTAATTATCAAAACACGTCATTGGCCGTCATTTTCCCAAAATTATTTATTCAAGCCCACACATCAACTAAATTGGAAAAAAGGCCCGGAAGAATTATTGTTGGTTTGGGTCCCCAGGCTGGCCCTCTTTCATCTTTGAGTACCCGTCCAGCCCCACATAATGTCAAACCCTACCCATTTAATCCCTTTTTTAAGTGATTTGCCCAAAATACCCCCGTTTTGTAGAGGGCTTTACAGTCAGGGATGGAGTCAGGGAGGGGCTAGTAGAGGCGGTCGCCCCTGCAAGAAGAAAAAGAAACACTACTATTATATGTAAAAAAAAAATTCTTATGAAAGTATATAGGCTCGCTCCTGTGTAGAATTTTGGAAAAAAAAATAAGTGTAACCTTTGAGCTACGAGGATATCAACATTAGTTATTAAAGGCTAAGTGCTAAAATATAACAAAAATAAAATTATAGGGTTAATATTGTGAATATTCAAGTAATAAACTTCCACCTTTTGTTAGATGGGTTTAATATTTTACAGTTTTATTTTTCTTTTGCCCTAAAATCTCAATGGCACACCAAACCCCCTATCTCTTGGCACAAACATCTCCAATTTTTAAGACTTTGGCACAAACATCCCCAATTGTTAAGACTTCAAAAGCAATTTTGAGAAAATAGAGACAGAGGAGAAGAGATTTTGGAAACCCTGAGTAATTTTGATGAAATTTAAGTTGTAGGTATGTCTTTTCACAATTGTTGTTCTAGACTTATCCTAATTCTTTGTTTTTTGACTGGTAAAATCAAGTAACATAGAAGCCCATATATCAAATTCGTCCAGTTGTGATGAATGAAAAAAAGAAGAAGATGAACAATAAAAAAAAACAAGACACACACATCAAAATCGATCCCATTAGTTAAACGATTTATGTATTTATGTTATATTGAGTTTTAATGTATTTACATGATTATGCATGTGTATTTATATTTTTTTCTCGCATGCACAGTTGCCCCTGCGTGGTAAAATTCCTCGCTCTGTCCCTGTTTACAGTTATGGTTCGAGAGGACTGACAGAAACGAGCTTCGAGGTGTTATCAGCGAAGGGGAGGCGGTTGGCAGTAGTGGGAGGCGACGAGGTCAGGGTCGGCGGTGGCATGGCGGGGGAGTTGGATGACGGAGTACCAGTCGAGCTATTGGTCGTGGTTGAGCCGCTTCTCACAAACGATGAGGGTGCCGACGATGGTGAGGATCTGGTGGAGTTGAGGCAGGTCGGGATCTGAATCTCCTAGCAACTTTTCAACAGAAGCCGGATGATTTTTGTGCTCCTGCACCGATCTGAGTTAAACGAATAGCAGAGAGGAGATTTCGCGGATCAAAGAGGAAACAGATTATATTGAACTGAGGTTGAAAAGTTAAAAAAGCATGGGTACGTACAAGTACAACACTACACCTATTTTGGCTGACTTTCTATTTGAACGGATTATATATATTTTTATTTCTTATTAGTAGTACATAGGAGGCTGGCCTTGTTTTGTTAAACAAAAATGCTACATCCACAACCTCTCCCACATAACAACTCAAACAACCGCTGACGTCATGCCGATGTCATCTCAAAACGACGTCGTTTTGATTATAAAAAAAAAAAACACAGGTCACGAACTGAACCCTTCCCCTTTGCCTTTTCCCCTTCTTGTTCAAAATACAGAAGCATGGGAGGGGCTCCCACCACAACCCCAGCTGCTCCCCCATTGCCGGCAACCACCGCCACCACCACCACCGGCTCCCACCACAACCCCAACTGCTCCCCCATCACCGGAAACCGCCACCACCACCGGCTTCTGGCACCCCGACGCTATCCACGACAAAGGTCTCTCTCTCTCTCTCTCTCTCTCTCTCTCTCTCTCTCTCTCTCTCTCTCTCTCTCTCTCTCTCTCTCTCTCTCTCTCTCTCTCTCTCTCTTTTCAGATAGATAGATTATCCCCATTATCTACTCCTCATCAATTAGAGGGTTTCAATTTGAGAAACCCTAAAGTGTTGTGCTGCCAAGGAAAAAAAAAACCTAATTTGAAATTTGAGAAACCCGTAATTCAAAAATATGAGAAACCCTAAATTGGAGTTGTTAACCCCAGAATAGTGGTCTAATGTGTTGGTAATCTTTGTTAATTGATACCATTTTTTCGGTCACCTTAATTTGATAAGAATGGGTGCTGTAAAGGACACCTCTTTGTTTGCTTCATGAAAACCCTCTTACCAAATTCTCATTTGGGTTTTTAGTAGTTTCGGACTGGAAAGAAAAAAAAAAAAAAAGAAGAAGAAGGAAGCTTATACTTCTTCTCTTAGATTCTCCTTTGTCTTTTATTGGTAAGATATATATTAGCTTCGCTTGATTGGGTAATTAGGTAAGTAGATGAAGAACATTGTTATGCTTTTACAACTGGGTTTTAAGAACCAGCTCCAAAAATATTGTGTTTGAGTGCTTGAGTTATCAATTAAGTGCTGAAAATGGGTCTCTAAGTGAAGGAATTTCATTGTATATGCTGCAATTAGTTATTTACATCTTGAACATGTGCACTTCTATGCCGAAAGATGATTATGGAAAGCTGAATCGTTGTTCTTAAGTGCTGAAAGTTGAACTAATATGCTGAATTCTGTGCTTAGATGGTAGAAATTATGTTTGTATATGCTGGAAATTATAATTGGAAGCTAAAAACTGAAATTTATATGCTGAAACTCATACTCTAAGTGTTGAAAATTGCTATATGGTGCTGGAGCTACTGCTTTAGTGCGGAATTACGGGTATAGATGCAGGAAATTATGTCTAGAAACTGAAATTAGGTGACTTTTGCACAGGACTATGTCCAATAAGTTGAATTTGATAAACGGTGAGTTGGAAGTGCTCTTTTTATGTGGTGGAACTTTGTCTAAGTGTTGAAATCTACATTGACTGGTAAAAATTTATATTTGAAGTGCACTAATTCATGTTTGGTACATTTGGGGTGATGGCTAGAAGCAAAGCTACGAATAGAATTTAATTGAGTACATGGTTAGTTTGTAGCATTTTTGACTATGCATAAAGTATACTTGGCACTAGTAAACTTTTTGGAAAATTTGGCACTTTTGGTTTGTATTATGAAAGATAATGTTGGAATGGTTTGTGCTTGATAAATTGAAACATCTCTTAAGTTTAATTGAGTACATGGTTATGGTTTTATCCTTATTAATCATTGTTATTCTCAGGTTATGGTTGAAAGATGGGAGGGCAGCTTGATTACATATGGCTGCTAACTTAAAAGCAAAAGAACGGGAGAGCTTAGAAGATTTATGGGCTAGAACTGCTGCTCAATTCAGTGACAGGCAAGATGGGATGAGTTCAATCATGCCTTTGTTCATATGGCGCGACCAATGGAAAGAGCCATCTGTAGTCAATGACTATATGGGATCACTTAATGGTGGAGCATATCAGGAAAAGTATCAACACATCCCAATCCTTGGTTGATCCGAAACAAGTATCAACACTAACTATGGGACCAATAGCTTTGCAAAGACTAGTGGAGACTCGAAAAAACAGTGAAAGAGATTGAAGCTATTCAAGTGAATCAAAGGCCAAGGAAAATGATCAATTTGTTGTAGTTTGGAATATCAATATGTACTAAGCTTTGTAAGATCAAGTTGTAGTATTGCGAAACCTAACTTTATATGTAATTGATAATTGTGATGAGAATGGCCCGGCATGGGTTTTAAATTTATTGTATTATGATTTTGGTTGTGAAATGATAATTTGGCAATAGATTTTGGCTATGAATGTGGCTTGTGAATGGTGATTTAGAATGAGAAAGGCCCGGCATGGGCTTGTGCATAATCTCATGTTGTTTCTATTGTTGTTATTGCTGTACTGATTGAGACGGGAGACGTCGGGCTAGGACCAAAAAACATGGGAGACTATGCCGAAATTTTTCCAGAACCAAATACACTAGCATAATTCTAGTATTGATATTGGTGACTGAATTCACCTCAAAACTTAGTACTATTTTGCTTTTATTCTAACCTATCGATAACACCTTGAACTGACCAAATCATCCTCCATAAAAAAAAAACCTTTCAAAATCTTATCTGATGGAACTATGAATTCAACAAGCAATCAGATCATTACAGAAGCATAAAGAAAGTAAAGAAGGGGTGCAATTTTATGAACAAAAGTAGAATGCATCTTGTTAAAGAAGTCAACTTCAAACAGAATTCTCCAAACCATCTACCTTATGAAAGGTCATTACAAGACCAACAAACAATATAAAACAAAAGTTGACATAGGACATATGACACGATATAAAACAATACAAGCAAGTGAACTACTCTTCAACATTATCTGGTGCATTCATCATTTGCGTATAACTTTGTTGTCCTCCGCATCCTTGCAAAACTAAAACTTGAAGCTACAACTTGATATTCTAACAAATTACAACTTTATATTTCAAATTACAACAATTGATCATTTTCTTGGACTTTGATTCATTTGAATAACTTCAATCTCTTTCAACGGCATGTGGCATCTCGAAGTTGTTGAACTGCCAAGCGGAGTCATTTCTGTGCCGATATCTCTTTGTTTAAACTCATGAATCATCTTGGTCGCTGCAGCTTTTTCCAAACAAAAACTCTTCTGCTTACAATTTGGGAGTTCAGCTGCATGGGATCAGGCCTTGCTTGGATAGAGTGATGCTGAGTAACGTATCGGGCTGGCTGTGTCTTGCTTCCCACATGTCCAAGTATCTGTAGAAGGAAAAGAAAATCCACTAAGTAAGTTCCCTATGAGGTGATAGTATTGCTTCACACTTAAATCACAAAAAAATTACTTCTCTTTTATGCATAAAAATTGGCTGTGTAGACTTTACTTCTCCCTTTTGTAAGTGAAGAAAGAGAGCATTACGAGTCTACCAGCAGATTTTTCATCATAGAATGCATATAGAACTGAACTATATGATGACCACACAAGAAACTAGAAAAAAAAAGGGGATTATCTCTTGACAGCCAGTCTATAGCACTTGAAATGCTAAAGCAAAACAGCTAGTGAAGGTCAACTTGGTCGATAATAGCACGGTGATTGTTTCTCCCTATCAAGACCTTATCAAAATTGACAAGCCACTGGTCAATATATTATGAATAAGCCGCTTTAAAATATGTCTTCGGCTACACATGAGAAAGCTCATCTATATTCAGCAGAAGTCACTAGCCATGTGCTGCGCCACCGTTAATGGCTAATTTGTCCAGCAGACACAACTCTAAATCATGTCGTTTAAGAAGGATTTTTCCATTTGCTTGCCACCGACATTGTTTCCAAGCCACCATTCACATCATCAACCAGTCTTCATTCGTATCCAACTACCAAAATCCACCCAAACAATTATGTAGATAGATTTTTTTCCATGGTAAGTGTTCTCTGTCTCATCTGTTTCCTACCCACTTTTAGTGTACAGTGTCTCCTAGCCCCGCCAAATCAACCTGCGAGCCAACCCGTAAATTGGGTTCGGCCCACCACAAATATCTCCACTTTCAAAATGTTTCCAGATGTCCCTAGTTCCTTTTTTTTTTTTTCCTGATAAGTGTCCCTAGTTCCTTTAATCTTAATGAAGCTCAAAATCAATCTCCAAAGTTTACAAACGTTACTACTTAAGAAAGGGATGAATTTCCTTCCTCTTGGGTGCGAGATTAGTCTCGTTGCAAGTCGAATTCCATTACTTCTATGGAACAAATTTATGGTAAGACTTGTAAATGCATGTTAGACAGCTAAGTCATAGTTTCATTACTTCTATGGAACTACCTTGATCCGTTGACTGAACCATATTTCTTACTTATTGCAGCTTATTTCTTTCCTGGGTACAAAGTTCGTGGGTTTATAATTACAGGTGAGATCTATTCCTTTTTACTGCCCAAAAACTTGAGAAATACCCAAGCACGGTCTTCAACCATATCTCGATATTGAACAGCCATCCAAAGTATAAACTCTTTCACAACCAGAAAAAATGAAACTTTAATTTTCGAATTGAAGCCCTAATTTTCGAATTAGGTTTTTTTTTTTCAGCAACTCAATTTTTTTCACCAAGTCAATTAAGGATACTAATTGAAACAAGGAGGGAGAGAGAGAGAGACCTTCATGGTGGGGCAACGTCGGACTGCCCAGAAGTCGGTGGTGGTGGCGTTCGCCAGCGCTGGGGAGCGCTGGGGTTGGGTTCTGGTGGTGGAGGTGGGAAGCGTGGTCGCTGGTGGAGGTGGGAAGTGTGGTTGCCGGTGGAGATGGGAAGCGTCGTCGCCGGTGGTGGGAGCCCCCCTTTCTCTGATCGGTGGTGGTGGCAGTCGCCCCTCTCTTCTCTGAAATTTTTGAGCGTCAAGGGGGGGAGGGAAGGGAAAGAGGAAACCAGTAAAGCGCGAGCTTGTTTTTTTTTTTTAAATAACCAAAACGACGTCGTTTTGATGATGACATCAACGGTTGTGTAAGTTATTGTGCGTCCATACGTTGTGTGTCTAGCATTTTCCTTTGTAATAAAGGGAACTGTGCTGTAGAATTAGCATTGGTGCATGTGTGCAGGTTTTGTACTTTTTTGGGTGTGAATTTTGCAGATGGGGTATAAATTCAATGAAAGGGTGTGAATTATGAAGGTGTGATTTCATAGGGGTGTGAATTCTGCAGGGGGTATGAATTTGGGAGTGTAAATTTTGTAAATGTGTGAATTTGTAGACTGAGTTATTTTAGGGTGTGAATTCTTGCAAATGGGTGTGAATTTTGCAAAGGGGTATGAATTTTATGGGGTGTGAATTCTTCAAAGGGGTATGAATTTTTTTTTTGAAAGGCAAAGGGGTATGAATTATGGGGTGGAAAAAGTAACAAGAGTAAAATAATAAAAGCATCTTTAAAAATGGTCATGAGAGAAGATAGTATCACAAAAAAAGGTTGGTATAGAACCCCAATCAAAAAATGGGACCAGTTTATCATTTTCCGTATTTTTGCCAAGTCCATCACTAAGGTCATGTTTTTACTTAGGCAATAACTTATGATATTTTAGCTTGTTGTTCACAGAAGCAACAGTAACTTTTCTTTCCCATCTACAATTTATTAGTTAGTAGAAATAATTTGACATTTTTCAACAGCTCTTTCTCTCAACAAACTTAAAAAATTTCAACCTATTGGTTAGTGGAAACAACTTGATATTTTTCAACAACTTAGTGATTACGTGGAAGAACTTGATATTTCCCTATAACAAGTGATCTTTAAGTTATTGCCCACAAAAACAACCCCTTGGTGTCTAAATTTCATACGAAATGTTTTTCTGTAATCCTACTTTTAACCATTAATTTTTCTTTAAAAAATAACTAGTCGATCACATCTTGAAACTTATTGATCTTACAATATTCTAGATTAAGAATTCCTTCAAGAAAGTTAAGACCGGGTAAAAGGAGATACTATATTTAAAACAAGATAAAAAGAAGAAATATCTCAAAACAACTAGAAAGTATAAATATACATACTTTGATCGGAAAAAATTGATGTTGAAAAGTACTTATACCTAAAAAGTATAAATATAATAATGATTAAGATTATAAAAAGGTTAGTACTTAAAATTACTAAAATTAAAATTATGTTATGCATATACTCCGTATAATGTATTTCTAACAAAAGTTCCAATTTGAAATAAAATAGCCGCACAAATAGCTATTTTTTTCTAACTTTATTAGCAAATTATCATAGAAAAAATAGTTTGCAGACTCCACACATTATTTGATTGATCTCTTAATTTTTACTACTGATGACATTGTACCCGTTTACGGTTTATGTACAAGACATTAAAAAAGGGAAATTTTTTTCATTTTTCCGTTCTCGTGTATTGAACTGTTTTCGTTCCCGTGCATTGAACGGAGATTTTTGTTTTAGTACTCCCTCCGTCCATTTTTAAGTGTCATGCTTCGTAACTCCAATTTATTAAGGAGACATCATCGTTACACATTTCATAACAACTTTTATCTCCACTTTCCCTACTTACCCTCTATGAAGACATCATCATTATATTTTTACTCACTAACTTTTCAAAATGAAATCTACTTTTAGGGGTAAAATGAAAATATACCAATTTTTACCCACTAACTTTACAAAATGAACAATTATTAAGAAACAGCCCAAAATGGAATATTGGACTCTAAAAAAGGGGGAAAATGATGGCCGATGACGTGTTTTGATAATTAATACCCAGGACATTTTTAGTATTAACAAATGTTCTCAGCTCCTTGGCTCATACTCCCTCCGTCCCTTTTTAAGTGTCCTGCTTCGTAACTCCAACTTATTATTAAAAAGACATCATTATTATACATTTCACATCAATTTTTTCCTCCACTTTCCCTACTTACCCATCATCATTACACTTTTAATCAAAGTTATGAAATCCGTTCCGTACCGGCCGGTACGGTACCGGCCCGTATCGGTGCTTAAACGGAACACAAAAACTCAAGATCCGTTCCGGTTGAAATACCGGCCTGTTCCGGCCAATACCGGATGTACCAGATGTACCGGACGATACCAGTCTGTTTCGGACATTTTCCGGTGTTCCGTTCCGTTCCGGTCTTCTTCTTTTTTTTTTCTTTTAACTTGTGGGCTCTAAACTAATATATATGGTAGATATATATTAGATATATATATAATATTAATTGCGGTAAATTCGGAATGGTACCGAGATACAGTCCAGTACCTGTCACGACCCAAACCCGTAGGGTAGGAATACATGACCGGCCAGTGAAAAGGAATCACCAAAGGCCATCTTTCACTGCGTCTGTAAATTTCTTTCTAAAAATAATGAGTTTATTAACTTAAAAAAAATGCGGAAGCGGTAAATTTAAAAACTTCATTACATACATTCAGAGCTGTCATAAGTGATAGTACAACAAACACGCCCGCAGGCTTTATTTTACAACTTGTGGGCACTACTATAGGCCGCACCAAATACAAACTATTTTACAAGGTTTTACAAACTTCTTCAACATATTACAATACCGAAATTGAAACAGCAACGTCATCAACAGGAAAGACTAGAGAGACTAGTCAATTATTTATCCACGTACGTCCTGAAATGTTTTATAAACACAAAACATTTCAGTGAGAATTACGATATACTAAGTTTACACAATTTAGCATGCAAAGTCATTTTATGCATTTTCTTTCCACTTTACAATAGAACGGGGGATAACAGACATATCTCTTTTCAACATCTTTCACGAACGGAACACCGGTAATGATTGGGTAGCTAGCCCAAGATTTAGGTAATGATATCAAGACCCTAGAATACCCGGCAATATTCCTCATAATGGCCAAACTCAACGTTTAGATGTTTCGATACCGATAACCTCGGTTTCCTTTCTCTTTAAAGGAATTTCATCCCTTAAACTTTAATTGCTTCTCTTTAAGCAATTCAATCACAACATCATATTCAATATCTCGATTATAAACAATCATAATTCCTTTTCAATTAAAAGTGACGCTCCCTTGCAAGCCGTCCAATTTTAATAAATTCATGCGAGGTTTGATGCTTTTAAACACATAATCACGTATGCAGCACCATAATTATGTAAATAGAGTATATTCGTAATTACTCACCTCTGAAGCGTAAATCCAAAGCAACACAGTACAGAGAGATTTAACGGGTTGCACTGGGACCTGTTTGGGTCATAAATTCAACTCTAGTTAATATCTTAAATTAATCGGACACTTCTAACATAAAACCTCGCTCTAGTGAAGTGACGTCTTTTTCGTGTTTAGTAAAATCCCAATGATAACTCAGAGTCTCGTGACTACGCGAGCCCGCATCCGAAAATAATTAATAACTCCATGATAATACTGAAATATATATTAATTACGTAAGCTCTTTAAAAATTCCATAACAATGGATTTTCAGTAAATAGGGTTCCATTTATTTATAAAATCCTTTCGTTTTACATTTAACTCCAAAAATTATACTTCCAATTCTTCATTTTTTCAGTGGGATACATGTGCTTTAATAAAACTCATATTCATTCCATTTTTACATCTAAAAATCATATTATTACGTTTTCACACTTAAAAATCATATTAAAACTTCATTACTCTAAAAATTGATTGTTTATTCAACCAACTAATAAAACAATCTATAACAGTAGTATGTATATAACTGGTATCTACATATCTACATATATACACATTTGTACATGCATATATGCATATACGTACATATACAGTAAGAGGGAGAGAGGACCCGTGAGTGAGAGAGGGAGAGAGAGAGGAAGAGAAGAATATACCGAGAGAGAGAGAAAAAGAGGGAGAAGAGGTGGGTGGTTTCGGGTGATGCCGAGAGGAGGAGGTGGTGAATCGTGATGATGCCGCAACGCGGTGACGGGTTCGGGGTGGTTACCGGACAGCCTAAACACGGCCCGTAAGATGGTGGTGGCTCAAGGTGGTGGTGTGGTGTCGAGAGGGAGATGGCGAGAAGAGGAGGTGGTGGTGTCGGCAGTGGGGTGGTGTTGTTGGTAACTGGAGGTGATGCAGGTGAGTGGGTGTGTGGAAGAAAGAGTGAATGAGAGGGAGATAGATATAGAGAAGAGTGAGATGTCGGCAGGCCGGAGAGAGAGAGAAGGCGCGCCATGTGTACGGCTGGGAAGGAATGGGGGAGACAAGGGAGTAAATTTTATGGGTGGGCATTTAGAAGCTTATCAAAATAGGCCGTAGGCTGGGAAAAATCTCACGCGGACGTGAAAATGAGCCCCGCACAGTCCGGGTTTCATTTCGGAAAATTCCCAAGATATTATCGTGGCCCGAACAAATTATTCAGAGACTAACTCCGGTCTCAGTTTTTCGAATAAAATTCTCGGTAATCAAATATGTAATTCGTACAAATTTTCGGGTTATGACATCATCCCCAACTTTAAGAAGTTTGGTCCTCCAAACTTAACAAAAGATAAGAGGAGAGTCAAATATATACCTTAAAGAAATAGTTCCGGATAAGTTTGACGCATGTCATCCTCTGTTTCCCAGGTGGCCTCGCCACCAGAGTGGTTCTCCCACCACACTTTGACTAGAGGGATAACCTTGCTACGCAAGCGTTTCTCTTGACGATCAATGATACGGAGGGGACGCTCTTCATAGGTCAGATCTCGCTGGAGCCCAATCGGAGGTCGAACAAGAACATGAGAAGGATCTGATATATAGGGTTTCAACATGGAGACATGGAAAACATCATGAACATCGCCAAGTTCGGATGTCAACGCGAGACGATACGCAACTGGACCTATCCTTTCGATAATCTCAAAAGGGCCCACATAACGGGGATTCAACTTCCCTTTCTTGCCGAAATGAATAACTCCCTTAGTAGGTGATATTTTCAAGAAAACCCAAGTTCCAACTTGAAATTCAATTTCTCTCCTTTTAGCATCAGCATAACTCTTCTGACGGTCCTGAGCTGCCTTTAATCTTTCCCGTATCACGTCAACTATCTCAGTGCTTTTGAACACAATATCTGGTCCAGAAAGCTGACCTTTTCCAACCTCTGTCCAACACGCAGGTGATCTACATTGTCTACCATATAGAGCCTCATATGGTGCCATCCCAATACTGGCCTGAAAACTGTTATTATAAGCGAACTCTGCTAATGGTAAATGATCCTCCCAATTCCCTTGAAGATCCAACGAACAAGCACGCAACATATCCTCTAGAGTCTGAATCGTGCGTTCTGACTGTCCGTCAGTTTGAGGGTGATAAGCTGTGCTGAAACTCAGCCACGTACCCAATGCCTTCTGAAAACTCTTCCAAAATCGAGAAGTAAATCTGGTATCTCGATCTGAAGTAATCGACACTGGTACCCCATGGAGTCGAACTATCTCTTGAATATAGAGGGTGGCCAATTAATCCATGCTATGTGTTGTCTTTACTGGTAGAAAATGGGCCGTCTTAGTCAATCGGTCAACGATCACCCAAACAGAATCGTTTCCCTTTTGAGTACGAGGCAAGCCAACAATGAAATCTGTAGTAATGTGCTCCCATTTCCACTCGGGTATGGGCAGCGGCTGCAACAATCCTGCCGGCTTCCGGCGTTCTGCCTTAATCTGTTGGCATTGTAAACAGCGACTGACATAGTCAACTACGCTCCATTTCATTCCTCTCCACCAATATACCTTTCTCAAATTCTGATACATTTTCATCTGACCGGGATGAACTGCAAGTTTGGACTTATGACACTCATCCAACATCTGTTCTCGAATATCCGATATATTGGGGACACATATTCGACCTCGAAACCTCATCAAGCTGTCAACAATTGTAAAATCTGGGTGAGGTACATTTTCAATCCCTTCGCGAATCCTCTGCAACTTAGGGTCCTCTTTCTGCCGTAGCTTAACTTCTTCGATAATCGCCGGTTGTGCCACATACGTTGCAAGTACTCCCCCTGTTCCCTGAATTACCACCTCTAGTTCCATTCGATCCATCTCCTTGAGTAAGGATGGTTCACTTGTAAGCATGCAATTCAAGTTTCCAGTCGCTTTCCGACTAAGTGCATCAGCTACAACATTCGCTTTCCCAGGATGGTACTGAATATTAACGTCGTAGTCTTTGATCAACTCTAACCAACGCCGTTGTCTCATATTTAGCTCCTTCTGAGTGAAAATATACTTTAGGCTCTTGTGGTCAGTAAAGATTTCACAAGAAACTCCATACAAGTAGTGCCGCCAAATCTTCAATGCAAAGATCACCGCTGCGAGCTCAAGATCATGCACAGGATAGTTCTTCTCGTGGGTTTTAAGCTGACGAGAAGCATATGCAATCATTTTCCCACGCTGCATCAGTACACAACCCAAACCTTGTCGGGACGCATCACTGTAGATGGCAAAGTCCTCAACTCCGTCTGGAAGCGTGAGAATAGGTGCTGTCGTAAGTCTTCGTTTCAATTCTTGAAAACTCTGTTCACGCTTTTCTGTCCAAACATAGGGCTCTCCTTTTCGAGTCAACTCGGTCATCGGTACTGCAATTTTGGAGAAGTTCTGCACAAATCTCCGGTAGTAGCCTGCAAGACCCAAGAAACTACGTACTTCCGTCACAGTGGTCGGACTCGGCCAGTTCACAACTACTTCAATCTTCTGGGGATCCACTGAAATCCCTTCTCTGCCAATAACATGTCCCAGAAATACTACACTGTCAAGCCAAAACTCACACTTCTTGAATTTGGCATACAGTTTCTGGTTTTGCAACGTTTCCAAAACTGCTTGTAAGTGCACCGCATGTTGAGCTTCATCCTTTGAGTAAATAAGGATGTCGTCAATAAAGACGATAACAAATTCATCCAAATAACTCTTGAAGACACGGTTCATCAAATCCATAAATGCTGCTGGAGCGTTCGTCACACCAAAAGGCATTACAAGGAATTCGTAATGTCCATAGCGAGTCCGAAAAGCCGTCTTCTCGACATCCTCCATTTTTACTTTCAATTGATGATACCCTGATCGCAGATCAATTTTAGAGAACACACAAGCCCCTTGTAACTGGTCAAACAGATCGTCAATTCTTGGCAACGGATATTTATTCTTGATTGTTAGCTTGTTCAATTCTCTGTAGTCGATACATAACCTCATTGTTCCGTCCTTCTTCTTAACAAACAAAACAGGAGCACCCCAAGGAGAGGTACTCTGTCTTATGAACCCTTTGTCTAGTAGTTCTTGTAATTGTGACTTTAGTTCCTTCAATTCCAGTGGAGCCATACGATACGGAGCTTTAGAAACTGGCTGTGTCCCTGGCGCTAGCTCTATCGAGAATTCAATCTCCCGATCTATCGGTGTCCCTGGTAGGTCTTCTGGAAAAACATCTGGAAAATCCCTAACCACAGGAAAATCTGATAATTTCAACTCTTTGGCTGAAGAAGATAGGATATTGCAAAGAAAACCCTGACATCCTTTTCGTAGAAGTCGTCGGGCTTTAGAGATAGATACAAGGCAGGGAGGCGAAGACACCCCTTTACCACTGAAATAGAAAACCCGCTCCGGGGTCTGGAAAACAATACGCTTATTGGCACAATCAATCGAAGCATTGTTAACAGATAGCCAATCCATGCCCAGAATAACATCGAAATGACCCATCTCAAGGGGTATAAGATCCACAGAGAGACAGATACCGTCAAAACAAATATCACAGTCTATGAAAACCGTAGTGCAAAGAATGCCAGTACTCATTGGCTGTGAGACTAAGAGTTCAAGTTCAAGAGGTTCAGGTTTCAAAGGAAGTTTAGTGGCGAAAGATGCTGATACGAAAGAGTGTGAAGAACCAGAATCTAACAAAACATGTGCAGGTAAAGAACATAAAATCATGATACCTGCCACGACACGATCGTTGTTACGTGGATCTCCAGGCACCAGGGCAAAAGCTTTGCCCTTGCCCTTATTGTTGGCGTTCCCCGAACCCAAGGCTCCAGTAGTTTTGTTAACTGGTATAGCGTTCGCCCCAGTCGCAACTTTTGGGCATTCACTCTTGTAATGGCCAGGTTGGCCACAACCAAAACAGATAAGAGTCACCATGCGACACTGCCCATTATGATTTCGTCCGCAGGTTGGGCATTTCGGTGCTGTCTGCTGCTGGTTCTCACTGTAATTTCCACCTCGATTATCACTACCAGAATTTCCAGTACTCTGTCTCTTGTTATTCCCACCATTATTGTTATTGTTTGCCCTCTTGCGATTTTCAAGGTACCTCCTAGTATCTGCTAGTTGTTGTTCCACCATAAGTGCCCGGTCGACAACATCAGCATAGTGTGGAAGCTTCATCGGTTTCACCACCTTTTTAATATCGTCCCAGAGACCATCTTCGAATTTCCGTGATTTCTTATTATCATCAGGAATCATATGCGGCGCATACTCTGCAAGATTAGTAAATTCTGCTTCATAAGCAGTCACGGTCATGAAACCTCGTTGTTTCAGTTGTTGAAATTCTGTTGACTTGGCATCCAGTATAGACTGCGGAATGTATTTCTCCTTGAACAGCACTAAAAACTCTGCCCAGCTCACTGCTTGGTTTGTTGGTTCGTTCATCTCCCACCAACGCTCTGGCTCTCCCTGAAGTTGGTACACTGCCAGAAAAACTTTCTGATGGTCACGACAACGCATGACCTTGAAAATCTTCTCCAAGGCTGAGATCCAAGATTTGACAGTCCTTGGATCCATTCCCCCAATAAAAGTTGGAGGTCCCATCTTGAGAAATTCTTTAACATTCGGTTCGTCACCTTGGCCCATAGGAAGTGGTATCTCGGGCGGAGGCGGAGGAGGAGGAGGTCCCATTCCTGCAGGTGGTGGAGGTGGTGGGGGCAACACATGTTGCTGCAGATTCTGAACCACCCCAACCAGATTGTTCATCATTAACTCCATCCGAGCCATTCTATCATTGTTATCGTCATTCTGAGGGTCAGTCGATCCAAGTCCATTCCCGTTATGCATCTAACGACGGAACAAAAGTAGGATGAGTAAAGATACTCTAGCGAAGAGGTGACGAGACAGAAGCAAGGTTCTATAAAGGAAGTTATCTGCTAACAGCACACTAATAATTGCATAGCAAAACATAAACATGTTTCATAAAGTTTAACGTGTCAGGTCAAGTCATTATCATAAGATTCACCTGATTGGTCAGCATCATTCATCTGTGATTCGTTTTCGTTATCCTCTGCAGATATTATGTCCGTCGCAGGGACAAGTGCAGGTACTACATTAGGTACAGTTACAGGGTATGACCCGGTCCTCATCCCACCAAAATCTCTTTTATCAAAAACGTCATAGATGGCCCTACTATAGGAAAAGAAGTCACCCTCCAAATCCATGGCTCTCTGGGTAATGTTCAATTTCGTCTGTAAATTATATTTAACCACAGCCCTTAAATCATCCCCCTGAAGGGAGGGGTTTCGCTGAAATTCCTCTAAAATAGCCCGATTCAACATTATGTGGGCCTCGTCTGTGGTGACGCGGTGGTATACATCAAATTGTAACAGTTCGGCTCGAGGTTGTCCTGGAAAGAGACAGACGCGATAACCTCCGTAGGCATCCGTATGTTCAATCGTATCCATCTAAGTCTGTAAGATAACCTCTTATTAGTATATTAATTAGAAGAGATTCATGCAAACGTTCACTAAGGAAGCCACGTAAGCATGTAAACAAATATTGTCCGTAGTGTGAATCTATTGTGAATACGGTTCTACAGCTCTGAAGTCTTTTTAGAAAAATTTTACAACGTTTGCTCTGATACCAACTCTGTCACGACCCAAACCCGTAGGGTAGGAATACATGACCGGCCAGTGAAAAGGAATCACCAAAGGCCATCTTTCACTGCGTCTGTAAATTTCTTTCTAAAAATAATGAGTTTATTAACTTAAAAAAAATGCGGAAGCGGTAAATTTAAAAACTTCATTACATACATTCAGAGCTGTCATAAGTGATAGTACAACAAACACGCCCGCAGGCTTTATTTTACAACTTGTGGGCACTACTATAGGCCGCACCAAATACAAACTATTTTACAAGGTTTTACAAACTTCTTCAACATATTACAATACCGAAATTGAAACAGCAACGTCATCAGCAGGAAAGACTAGAGAGACTAGTCAATTATTTATCCACGTACGTCCTGAAATGTTTTATAAACACAAAACATTTCAGTGAGAATTACGATATACTAAGTTTACACAATTTAGCATGCAAAGTCATTTTATGCATTTTCTTTCCACTTTACAATAGAACGGGGGATAACAGACATATCTCTTTTCAACATCTTTCATGAACGGAACACCGGCAATGATTGGGTAGCTAGCCCAAGATTTAGGTAATGATATCAAGACCCTAGAATACCCGGTAATATTCCTCATAATGGCCAAACTCAACGTTCAGATGTTTCGATACCGATAACCTCGGTTTCCTTTCTCTTTAAAGGAATTTCATCCCTTAAACTTTAATTGCTTCTCTTTAAGCAATTCAATCACAACATCATATTCAATATCTCGATTATAAACAATCATAATTCCTTTTCAATTAAAAGTGACGCTCCCTTGCAAGCCGTCCAATTTTAATAAATTCATGCGAGGTTTGATGCTTTTAAACACATAATCACGTATGCAGCACCATAATTATGTAAATAGAGTATATTCGTAATTACTCACCTCTGAAGCGTAAATCCAAAGCAACACAGTACAGAGAGATTTAACGGGTTGCACTGGGACCTGTTTGGGTCATAAATTCAACTCTAGTTAATATCTTAAATTAATCGGACACTTCTAACTTAAAACCTCGCTCTAGTGAAGTGACGTATTTTTCGTGTTTAGTAAAATCCCAATGATAACTCAGAGTCTCGTGACTACGCGAGCCCGCATCCGAAAATAATTAATAACTCCATGATAATACTGAAATATATATTAATTACGTAAGCTCTTTAAAAATTCCATAACAATGGATTTCAGTAAATAGGGTTCCATTTATTTATAAAATCCTTTCGTTTTACATTTAACTCCAAAAATTATACTTCCAATTCTTCATTTTTCCAGTGGGATACATGTGCTTTAATAAAACTCATATTCATTCCATTTTTACATCTAAAAATCATATTATTACGTTTTCACACTTAAAAATCATATTAAAACTTCATTACTCTAAAAATTGATTGTTTATTCAACCAACTAATAAAACAATCTATAACAGTAGTATGTATATAACTGGTATCTACATATATACATATTTGTACATGCATATATGCATATACGTACATATACAGTAAGAGGGAGAGAGGACCCGTGAGTGAGAGAGGGAGAGAGAGAGGAAGAGAAGAATATACCGAGAGAGAGAGAGAGAGAAAAAGAGGGAGAGGAGGTGGGTGGTTTCGGGTGATGCCGAGAGGAGGAGGTGGTGAATCGTGATGATGCCGTAACGCGGTGACGGGTTCGGGGTGGTTACCGGACAGCCTAAACACGGCCCGTAAGATGGTGGTGGCTCAAGGTGGTGGTGTGGTGTCGAGAGGGAGATGGCGAGAAGAGGAGGTGGTGGTGTCGGCAGTGGGGTGGTGTTGTTGGTAACTGGAGGTGATGCAGGTGAGTGGGTGTGTGGAAGAAAGAGTGAATGAGAGGGAGATAGATATAGAGAAGAGTGAGATGTCGGCAGGCCGGAGAGAGAGAGAAGGCGTGCCATGTGTACGGCTGGGAAGGAATGGGGGAGACAAGGGAGTAAATTTTATGGGTGGGCATTTAGAAGCTTATCAAAATAGGCCGTAGGCTGGGAAAAATCTCACGCGGACGTGAAAATGAGCCCCGCACAGTCCGGGTTTCATTTCGGAAAATTCCCAAGATATTATCGTGGCCCGAACAAATTATTCAGAGACTAACTCCGGTCTCAGTTTTTCGAATAAAATTCTCGGTAATCAAATATGTAATTCGTACAAATTTTTGGGTTATGACAGTACCGGTACGTACCATTCCAGTAGTGAAAACGGTACGCTGGCCGGTACGGGATTGACAACTTTGCTTTTAATCACTAACTTTTCAAAATGGAATCTAGTTTTGGAGACAATGTACCAACTTTTATCCACTAACTTTACAAAATGGACACTTATTAAGAGACAGCTCAAAATGGAATACTGGACTATAAAAAAGGGACGGAGGGAGTATTAATTATCAAAACAGTCATTGGCTGTCATTTCCCAAAAAAGGGACCGATGGAGTATAACGAGTAAATTTCAAAATACCCCCCCAACCTTTACACTAAAATTTAATTAGACTCTCAACCTTTTAAAAACTTCCAATTTTACTCCCATTATCTTCCGTTAATCAAAACGACTCATTCCGTCCGAATGACTAACGGATTTCGTTAAAAGCTCCGTTAAATAGCGTCCCGATCGAATTTTTGATGATCCGAGCCGCTCAATGTATTCAAAACGTGATTTTAAGGGTACCCCGTAGAAATCACCAAAAAAAAGGACAGGAAAGAGCTTCATCTGAACAGTTTTTTATTGAATTTTATTGAATAGTTCAATAAAAAACTGTTCAAATCAAGCCCTTCCCGAACATTTTTTTGTGATTTCTCGCGGGTACCCCTAAAATCACGTTTTAATCATATTGAGCAGCTCGGATCATCGAAATTCGATTGGGAAAGAGGAGGTGCAAATTGATCTGGATTTTGTTCAAGTCCGGACGTCCGGATTTTGCTTCGGTCTGCACCTTCCCTTTTTCGATCGAATTTCAATAATCTGAGCCGCTCAATGTGATTAGAACGTGATTTTAAGGGTACTCGAGAGAAATCAACAAAAAAAAATGACCGGAAAAGACTTGATTTGAGTAATTTTTTATTGAACTATTCAATAAAAAACTATTCAGATGAAACCTTTCGCGGTCATTTTTTTTTGCTGATTTCCCATAGGTACCTTTAAAATCATATTTTGAACACATTGAACGGCTCAGATCATCAAAATTCGACAGGGACGATATTTAACGGATCCTTTAACGAAATCCATTAGTCATTCGGCCTGAAGGTGGCGTTCTGATTAACAGAAGATTTTAATGTTTTAAAAAAATTGAGAATCTAATTGAATTTTGGTGTAAAGGTCGGAGGAGATTTTGAAATTTTCCCGAGTATGACATAGCTTGAACTCTCTGCACCAAGCGTAATTCCATTTTGCCTAAAACCAGGAGACTCACCCCGAAGGGCCCGAACCTTCGCTCTCACCACAGCTCAGACACCATCTCCGCCAGGACCGCCACCACCGGCCGCCGCCACCTCCAACAGAAGAAGCTCCGGAACAGAACAACTCCCATCCATCTCTCCATTTCCTCCCGTTTGTTTTCCCATCTTGCGAAGGCGGCAAGGGAACCATGTCCAATTGCGGAGCCCTAATTCCCCAGGAAATCCTCACCGACATACTCTCTCGACTACCCATCAAATCACTTTGCCGATTCAAGTGTGTTTCTTCCTCCTGGAATTCCCTTATCTCCGACCCCTACTTCGCCAAAACCCACCTCAATCGAACCAATACCCAAAACCCGAAATACCTAGATGATCAGAGAAACATTTTCATCTCCAGCTCTCTCAATCTCTACTCCATCGACGTTGGCAACGCCAATCCAACCGCCACAAAGCTTGATTTTCCTATGCTTGAACAACACGGTGCCGACAAGCGGGTCAAGGTATGGAGCTCTTGTGATGGCTTGCTTTTAGTTTCCTACGATGATAATTCCAACTTATTGTTGTTAAATCCATCCACTAGAGAATGTAAGAAACTTCCCGCACCGCCTTTTGTACTCAATCCGGTTGGTACCTGCTGGTATGAATATGGGGTGGGTTACAATTCCTCTACGGATGATTACAATATTGTGAGGCTCTCTTGCACTTCTCAGAGTGATCATACGATGGTGCATGACTATTCACTGAAAACTAGTGCTTGGAGGAGAATTCAACATATCGATTCTGTCGTTGTTGGAACCTTATTTTTTGGGGCAGTTTTCTTGAACGGGTGTCTCCATTGGCTTTGTTGGAGGAATGGATCATATGCGATTGGTGCTTTCAATTTGTCGGATCAGATTTTCAGGGAAGTGCCGATGCCTGCTTCTCTTCGTGGAGGATGTGGGATATTGCGTTATTTTGTGGAGGTTGTTGGGGGTTGTCTCTATTTGGTTGAAAGGCTGGCTTCTTACAAAAGTGAGGTTTGGAAGATGGAGGAGTACGGGGTAGGAGAGTCTTGGACCAACCTTACGATTGATTTACCTACTGGAACGCCTAGTCTGTGTTTGCTGTGTCAGCTAGCGGATGACAAACTTTTGTTTGCTAATGGTAGAAGGCATGGAAATAAACTGGTTGTGTATGATCCGAAAAAAGAAACACTGAGGGACATGGTTGTTGCTGGAATTCCAAGTGAATTTACTGTTGGGCGTGAGTATGTCGAGAGCCTCTTCTCTCCTATTCTCAGACGAGGAATTGGGAGGCAATGATAAGCTTATCCCGGTATGTTTGTGTATAGATAGAAATGTTGCTTCTTTCGTTTATTAATTTATTTATATTTGTATGTTCTTATTATGGGAGCTTCTGTAGTTCAAGGGTTTTTGGAGGTTGCACATACATGTTATCCCTTATTGATACTTACATAGCTTTGGTAGTTTGAGTTATATAGGGCATTGGTTAGCAATGTATGTTGAACTGTCATGCCCGAGTGGCTAATGCCCACTTTAAATGGTTGCAGTCTAACCTGTGAAGCTTGAAAACTGAATAGGATGTCCTTTGTTAGTGTCCTTTACAAGCTGATGATGCCAAGGTGGCAAGGTCCAGCCGACTCTGTTATGCTGCACTCTTATATTTGATCATCATCTTTTTCTGGAAAAGAAAAAAAGACTATGAACATGATACTTATAGGTGGGGTTCATACTTCATATCTGCATCTTATCGGTGTAATTTAAAATCTTGAAGTGTCAAAAACTGTTCGGATATTCTCTTTTTTTATGAGCCAAAAAAGAAGTTATTTATCTTTGAAAGACGAGTTACAAAGATTAAAGAGATCTAGAGCATGACAACATCACGAGGAGAAAGCATCCCAACGGGCGAATATGTTCAAGCAACTGAACTAAATTATATCAGTTTCTTTTCTTTTTTTCTTGGAATTGTTAGTGACAATGTAACCACACCTGAAAAGTTTGTGTAGTATATGACGCTTGGGATGTCGAAGGTTTCGGTCGACAACTATCTTCGTAACTCTCATCAATTGTGAAATGTGGTACATAGTGGATTTCAACATTTTAACACAAAAATATTCACAAGTGAATGCACCATAAGAATCATACCATGCTATAGCTTAAGCAGAAATAAAAATTACTCACCAGGGGTTAAAACAACATGTAGGAAGCAACATTTAAAGATTTAATTTTCCTGTTTTGGGGGGTTAAAACGATGTATTTTGAGGACTAATGTCGTGTTCCATTTGTGGCCAAAACGACGTTGCTTTGGGCAGCCCGATAGGGCTGTAGTACACAACGCACTACAGCATGCCGTGTCCACAATCATATGCCCGCCCTAGACCCCAATAGGAAAAATAATGGCCAACCAAAAAACCAGAAATACATATGACAAAAGTTACATGGAAGCACCAACAAAATTGTCCCTACCACCTAAATTTTCAGATAAGAGAATGTCCCCAATCAGATTTCCAAAAATGAGTCCGCAAGGGCCCTTCCAATAGCAGCAATAGCATTTCAGCAGCAAAACCAAAACTAGGAGTAGCAGCATTATAACAGCACAACGCAGCATCAGCCCATAGACCGTACCAGCACCAAGACTCCCAAGCTGAATCTCCTCCACTTCTACTCCACAGATCAAGCTCTTGTTGTAATTCTTGGAATGTGCTGCTTGCACCAATACTCAAATACTTGCTTCTTGGAATGTGCTGCTTGCAGTCATACTTTGTAACATTTGGATAAGTGGAAATAAAAACGTTTTTGAAAATAAGTGACAATGATGTTTTTCTCCAGAAAATCAATAATCTTGTGAAAGGGATTAGCATAGCTTTCAAGCCCATCATTTTTGTCAATGTTTCACAAACTAGACTCAATAGTTGGCATTTTCCAGGTTGCAGCAAGATAAAGTTAAATATGGATGGGAGCTCTAGGATGAACCCAAGAAGGGCTGGATTTGGTGGAGTGTTTAGAGAGGATCGTGGCTTATGGATGATGTGGGCTTTTACAGGAATCGGAAGGAGTGTTCAAGCATTGAAGCCGAGCTTTGAGAAATCTTTGATGGCCTTTTGTTGATAGCATGCAGTGGCTCTGACATCTAATTGCCAGATCAATTTATCGCCGGATGTATCCTCCATTTTATCTGGTCGTTTATTTGTGTGCACTTTGTCCTTTTCAGTTGTATACAACTTGCACGCTTTAGGTTGTATTATTTAGTCATCAATGAATTTCTATCTCTTCCACTAAAAAAAGTCATGATCTTAAGAATGAGGACATATAATCGGACTCTAGACTTTATTTATTTAAAATTTTTTTTATCAACAACTCTAAAGTGACTGTTCAAATGACAATCGTGTGGTGGATAAGCAAGCAAACATGGTACCGGAGCAAGAAAACGATCTGGTCATGCTAGTAACCATACTGGAAACATCGAGGACATGCTTGTAGCTGATCTAGCAAGCGGCATTGCGTTTGAGAGTGGCTCAACCTTTTCTTATTGTTTTCTTGTGTACCAAAAGAGAAATCTAGTTGTAATTTACCTCATTCAGTACTACAGTAATTCTTGTGTCTTCTAAACAGAACTTATACTATTCCTTTTCAAGAATAGAACTCATACTAATAATTCCACTAATTCCACTAATGTTATTGGGAGATGATTTTTGCACTCTATTTCTTTTTGATAAATGCACTTCAAAATTTCTTTTTAATGCTTAAATTTACACATAATATAATCTTGAAGCATGAACTTATACTATTCCTTTTCAAGAATAGAACTCATACTAATTCCACTAATGTAACTAATGTTGCTGGGAAATGATTTTTGCACTCTAATTTTTTTAATAAATGCACTTCAAAATTTCTTTTTAATGCTTAAATTTGCACATAAGGACCTCCCATTTCTCCCATTTTCCGTTTGAATTTTGATGATCTGAGCCACTCAATGTGTTCAGAACATGATTTTAAGGATACTCTCGGGAAATCAGCAAAAAAAATGACCGGGAAGGGCTTTATCTGAACAATTTTTGTTTGAACCATTCGATAAAAAACAAACAAAAACTACTCGGATGAAGCTCTTCCTGGTCATTTTTTTTGCTGATTTCTCACAAGTACCCTTAAAATTACGTTCTGAACATATTGAACGGCTCGGATCATCGAAATTCTATCAGAAAAGGGATGTCCACGTTTTATTAAATTAAGGTGGTTCTCACGGGAAGTAGACTGTCTAAGTACATCGGTAAGGAAGTCAAGTGCGAAAATGATTTTCCAACACTTACTTGTGTCAGAAAACAGAGTGTAGCACGCAGAGGCTATGTAAGGGCAAAAGTAGCAAACCTTTCTTACAAATAGGAAGCTAAAAAGGCTTGGATTTGTGGAACACACGGTAAGATTTTAAAATACCATGTCGGACATAATTAAGTTCGATATCATCTGATGTGTGTCAATTCATTGGCATCAAACAATTTCAAAAACAATTAGAGTAATTTACTTATATATCCCTTCGACTTTACGCGAAAGTTCAGTTTGGTCCTTCAAGTTCCAATTTCAACAAATAAAACCTTTAATTTGCAAATTTGTTCCAATGTCATCCATCCGTTGGGTGCCGTTAAGAATTTGGACACAAAGCGAGTTTGTGCCCATCACGTGATCTTTCCCAGGGGCATAATTGCCCATTCCCTTCCTTCCCCTCACTTCCTTATGGGTTTCTTGCTCCTTCTTCAGTCCTCCACACTCCACTCCCTCACACTCCACGATCTAACCCAAAATCTGAGAATTCATCAACACACCAAAATCGAGTAAGACTGAGACAATCAAGAGGGAATCGAGCCCCAATCAAATCAGATCAAATTCTGAGGTGGGTAAAGAAGATGAGGCAGAGGTGGATTGCTCTGTTTCTGTACCTAACTGTAGATTGAGAGAGATAGAAGCTGGAAATGGAGAATTTTTCGTGATAGAACAATACAGAGATAACAATGGGATAGAGGAAAAGGGTGAGGACAGTTTAATTCTTGAAGGAAATGAAGTGTTGGGTTTAAGAAAACTTGTGGCGGAGGTGGTTGCTCTGTTTCTTTAACAAAGCAAGAAGAATTTGGTAAAGGGGATTGTTCAAATTCGATGTAAAGAATAAGAATCTTCAATTAAAATTCCACCTCAGCGTCTGGAGTTCTTTGTTGGACACGCGGTTACCGGTTGAGTAGACCGATTCAGAAACAGAGGAGAGTCAAAGTAATAACAACTATCATGAAATGTGAAGCATTCCATTCAGAATAAACGCATCAGTGCAGATTGGGGGTTGTCTTAAAGAATCATGAAAGTCGTATAGATAGTTTTTTTTTCTTTTGTTCTTGCTTCTGTCATGAGTCTCATGATAGCTGCTGTATAGCTTGTGTTCTTGTAAAGGGATTTTATCCCTGACCTTGTTTTCTTTGTTGGAGCTTAATAAATTTTTGCACTTATCAAAAAAGAAAAAACAGTGTTGAGGAGGAGAAATATAATGATGAAAATCATGAGGCCGATTTCTGAAAATCATGAGGTCAATTTCTATCAGTGCAGCAGCTCCGATCGTCGAGATGAGGCAGAGCTCTCCGCCTTTGAGAGCTCTCTGAAATTCCATCAAGCAACCTTTTTTTTTTTGATGTTGTAGCTCTAAGATGATTCTCAATGGAGATAGGGTTAGGAAGGGAGGAGAATGAGCATATATGCCCCTGAGAAAGATCACGTGATGGGCACATGCTCATTTTCCGTCCAAATTAGTAACGGCATCCAACGGATGGATGACATTGGAATAAATTTGCAAATTAAAGGTTTTATTTGTTGAAATTGGAACTTGAAGGACCAAATAGAACTTTTGCGTAAAGTCGAAGGGATATATAAGTAAATCACTCAAACAATTAAGTTTGTATTTTGAAATGGTATTTCTAGGATTTTTTTTTATATATTATGCATTTTTTAATGCGAAATCTATCATATGCATTTTTTTTTATCATCATGAGGTGAACAATTCGAATCTCCTTTGTCAGCCATAGAATATATATATATATATATATATATATATTTGGGAATATGAAGAAGAAAGGGTTTGATAGGGTATGGAGGTACTTTACTAAGTCACATAATGCGTGAGCGCAAGCCCAAGGATGGAAGCATCTTTTACAAACATCTGAATTTACTAAAATTTGCGAGATTAAGGATTAAGATCGGGAGCGGAATTTCTTGAAGGTATATCTAACTAATAATGTCATTTCCCACATAAACCTCAAAGTCTCAAACATTAAAACCTTTATTTTTTTCTATATTTCTCGATAATTTATCCTCCAAAATCTTTTTTTTATTTTCCCATTTATCCTGGGATCATTAAACCGAATCTTCAAATTTGTTCTATTTCTGCAAGGTCTCTCTCATGGAGGGACCTAATATGAAGTTGGACCGGTGAAAACTCTCTCTCTATCTTCTGATTTTTTTTCGTAACTCTGAATATTAAGTTGTTTGGATACCATTGCGTGCCCAATTGAATTACACTAGCATAAAAAATTTCTGTTTTGAAACAAGGGCCACTGCCCACCAAGCGGGTATGATGACTTGAACTAAAATACTAACTCATTAAACCAACCACTTGTTCTTAGGTATATGGAAATAAGGGAGCGAAACTCCCCTGGGCTACTAATCCTTTAGTTTTGCCAAAATTTCTGTCAAATTTTGATATCAAAGTGGTTCTTGGTTCAAAATTGTCACGCCTTCGATTTTCAACATAAATAATTATTATTTTCAATAAATACAAACAATATTGAAGTACCGGTAATACCAAAATGACTTATTTTCCCCAGTTCTCAAAGTTAAATTTAAAAGATACAAGTTTGGCTCGAAGCCCCAAGTTATCAAATACCATGATAATATTACAGTTTTCATTAATCTTTCTTCCGAATACTACTTTCAAATAAAATGCAAATTCAACTCCTTTATACCTCCGAGACACGTGAACAACAAGCACGAGATGCGCGCCATGCCAACTTCCTTGCTTTTTACCTGAAAATGATAGGTTGAGCTACACTAGCCCAGTAGAGAAATCTATACTCAAGTTATATGAAAATGCAATGAAGTATGTGCCAAACGTGAATGAGACTCAACAATTGAACATGAGACCCAAGAGGGATTACCACAATGAACTAACAAATTTAGACTTCGAGATTTCAGACATCTAAGAGATAACCCTAACCATCCACACGTCAACTAGAAGCATCGTCAAAACTCATATCGATCGATCAAATATCAATATTAGTTCAACCATCTATTTTCCGAATGAATGTCACAAACCACCTTCTAATTTCATACCATCTACCGTAGAGCCTCATTTCATAAAACTTTTCCATTTGAATTTCCAAAACAATTTCGAGAAAACACATGACCACCACGGGTCAAGCTCCGTTGATTCGAGCTTGAAATACCGGAGTCCGTTGATTTGTGCCCAAATACCGGATCCGTTGATTCCCTCAAGAATACCGGAGGATTTTTATCCAAAATCCTCTTTTCAAAACTTGAATTTCTTTCTTTAAAATAAACCTTGATAGAGTCAACCGTTAATTCACTTTTTCAACAGCCACAATCTCAAACAACCAACAGTACAAACATCAACACAAACTTCCAAGTCAATCATAATTCATTTCATCATGTGAGACATTCAACTGTGTTACCACCCCTTGCGTCACATTGAATTCTCTCCACCTGGGTTTCCGCATTACCACACCTTGCGTTGCGGGCCCTCTAGAGTCTCCGCATTACCACACCTTGCGTTGCAGGACCCTCAATTCAGAATTCACAAATCACGTAAACATAAAAGCATTATCAATCCGTATATAAGCAAACATCACTTTCTAAATTCACAGTCGTTCTTACATCATTATCCATGTATACCAAACTCATAAGCACACCCATTGCACATTGATAAATACTTTAAGCCCACGTTATTCATCAAAGTCTATCACGACGCCCTACGTCACGTATCAAATCCACAAAGACTCTACGACACACCACCCACTAGGTTCCTAACGGAAAACATATAGAACGAGGACACGAGTCACAATACTACCCATAGGATCACTAGACAAACTCACGTCTACTCGTAACATTCACCACTTATCCCCTTATAGCCCACGGTACTCCAATCAACCTTACGGTATATTCTCCAACCAACGAAACTAATATTATACTCTAATGAGTGCTAATAGACAAGATCTAACAACGAGCCATTAGGACACAAGCAACCATACTCAAGAGTGACTTAAACATATTCTAATCATATAGGGAGTCATAACACGGAACGAAAATAACCTTAGGAGTAGCCGCAAACATCGACCGACTGACACACCTCTACTCAAATGGTCATAACTTTCTGTGTACTAAGAGTTTAAAGGTGATTCCGGTGGCAAACGAAAGCTAACTTCAAGACCTTCGAATCGATATAAAATTTCCATGAAACGGACATCGGACGAGGAAGTTATGGCCGTTTGAAATTGACTGAAACTCAGAAAACGGGAAGAAATTTCCAGATTCGATCGAAATTCCAAAACCCAACCTCAAGCACGAAACAAAGCACAATCTAGGTACATAAACATCACATAATCGTATAACAAGAGTAAGAAATCCCTACCACAATAGATTTTGAGCAAAACCCTAAGTAACCCAAACTTGAAACACCAAGATCTAGCTCCTCCCAAGCTACAATACGAGACCTAGGTCCAAGATTTCCCAAGATCAAGAGAAATAAGTGAGGTTCAACAAGTGATTGAGAGGAGAGAGAGAGAAATCCGAAAATGATGGAGTTCTTACCTCTTTGAGCGCAATAACCTTGATTCCGGATGAAATTAGGATGAACAACCCATAGATCTTGAGTATTTTGAGGTGTTTGATGTGGAAATCTAAGAATTTGGGTGAGAGATTGAAAAGAGAAGGTAGATGGGCGATTTTAGGGCTTGGTTCGTGGCCTTGGAGTGAAAAAATAACACAAGGGGTCTATTTATCGCGTACTGAAAATATCAGAAATTTTGCTTGATGTACCTGTATCGGGGAATTATAGTACCGGTACATCTACCCAGAAATTTCGACATTGCACAATTTCTGGTCGCGATGTACCTGTACCGGAAAAAGCTGTACCTATACATCACAGACAGATTTGAAATTTTTGCCAACATTCATCAAATCAAACCCCGATTACTACCAACACTTCCACACCACTACCACACGTCATTTCAACCCCGAAACTCAAAGTCCAACTATTCTTCGAATGTACGATACACAACGGTAGACGTAAATCCGTACTCCCACATTAATAAACATATAACCTAGTCAAAATACGATCTTCCATTTATTTAAACGATTAAAGAAAATAGAAAAATTTAACGAGTCTCTACAAAAATTTTGAAGGGAAAATTAGCTTTGCCAAACTTACCATGTTACCTTTAAATAGAGTTTCCGCAAACCAATCCTCCAAACCAGACAGCTAAACTAGATTTGACGCCAAGGAGTAAGTGAACAACACTTGAGAAAAAAAAAAAAATTCTTGTTTACCACACAAAAAACCGTTGTTGTTTAGCGATGTGATCAAGCTTTAATTGACGATGCTTAATTTGGTATGAATTGAGAGGAAAATTGACCTGCCAGAGTAGGAAATTGAGATTTTTTTTGTTAGCGGCATGACACTCTGGAGATGGGAATCGGCTTGTAACTTAAAATGGTTAAATCAATGAAATTCAATACATGTCTACGGTAACACCAGTTTTATTTTCGTCAAATATAGAACATATAAATAGCACCACTTCAAGGCAACATAAGATCATGTAAAAGTACTAAACACACAATCTCAAACACGGTTTGTCCAGTTTTTCCATTTTCTTCTTTTGCAAGACAAGTTGAATTAGCAATAGTTTGATTTCTGAAAAGATCAAGTTATTTATTGATGGATATAATCATATACTCCCTCTGTCCCTTTTTAAATGTTTCGCTTCATAATTCCAACTTATTAAGAAAACATCATCATTACACTTTTCACATCAACTTTTACCTCCACTTTTTCTATTTATCCTCTATGGAGATATCATCATTACACTTTTACTCACTAACTTTTCAAAATGGAATCTACTTTTAGAGGCAAAATGGAAAATGTACCAACTTTTACCCACTAATTTTACAAAATGGACACTTATTAAGAGACAACCCAATTAAAAAGGGGACGGAGAGAGTATATGTATTCGCCACACAAATAGAGCATAGCAGTTTCATCTCAAGAAGACTAACCTTAGATGTCTGAAGACAATGTAAATGAAACTAAAAACTAGGGAGCAAGGCAGGCAGAATACGATAATCTCGTGTCACAACATTCTTCAGCTTCTCCTCTTCATACTCCGAGTTTCTTCAGCTTCCTCTTCTCTGGGATCGATCTTCTAACAAATGCCACTTATCCCTTTTTCCCTTTGTCATTGTGGTTGGAGAGGCCGAAAGAAAATATTCCTCATATGTTGTGATCCCTCTTCGCTCCTCGTTTTCCCACTTGTAACCTGTAGGCTTAACCAAACTTTCCTCATACGCAATTGCCTCCCAAGAGGTTTCGCAATTGGACGGCGTAGGAACATCCCTATCCAAATCGCCATTAGAATTGTACACGTTAACACACCCACTCTCATACCCAATGTGTTCTCTCATTAGAACTTTACCATCTTTTGTACAACATAACGGCTCGAACATACTACTAACCCTGAAGGCCGAATTAATGACAAACCTAACATTCCATGATTTGTGCACATCGTATGCCTCCATCACCCATACTTCGACATTGTGTTGGCGATGACGAATCATATAGATGCATCCATCCAAAATCCCCAACACAAGCAAAATAAATTTATCCCCATCCTTAGGCGGCTTTGGCATTGGTACCTTTTTGAATTCATCCAACCGCGGATCATATAGGAAAAGATACAATGGGTCGAAATAAAGTTAGTACGTATTACAGGCAAACCAATAAAGTTGTCTATTCACAATTGGCCCTGAATTGATTGTGTGGATATTATGAGGAAAGCGAACCCCTTTCGAACACTTTCTTTGAAAATTTCCTACCATCACGAATTTACCAATAGCCATGACGGCGTTGTACCCATTAGTAGAGGAATCATAATAAAGTCCAGAAGTAATTGAATAATGAAGTGTCAACCGATGGTATGACAAGACTTCTTAAAATACACATTTAGTGGATTCCATAAATACAAATCCACCTTAAGCCCCAAAAGAAACAACCCATTACACGAATCATATATAGATATGAACTTCACTAAAATGGAGATCCAGATTTTTTTTCCAAGGTGTTCGAACCTTTTTCACAGAGCATTGTTGGTCTATGGAATGAAAGGAAAAGGACCTATCATACAACTGGGACGTAACAAGAACCTTTTGTCTTTTTGATAGGGTTATTAGTTTTGAGTCTGATATCAAAGAAGACCACTGTTTGGAAACGCACCTGAATCGTAGAGTGAATCATGGGGTAATCTTGAGAGAATTTGCAAAATGATTACTTCTGGGATATTTGGGAAATTGTTGGGATCAGTTTTTAATTTGATTTTCTTGTTCGTTTCCCCAGGTCTGCTGCTTCTTCCTCGTCGTAGCTCCATTCTTGTTGGAAACTGTTTAGGAGGCTAGGGTTTTCATAAAAAGGTTTTTTATAAGGACCAATATGCCTATTGTGCTAATAAATTGGAAAAATTATTTATTCAAGCCAACACATCAACTAAATTGGAAAAAGGCCTGGAAAAATTGTTGGTGATTTGGGTCGCCATATCTCTATGACATATATGAACTGTGAAATTAATGTACAACAATCTCTATGCACCACATCAGGTCATGTCCCTTATTCTGTAAATATACCGTCAAATTATTTCATTCTCAGTTTGTGGATGACCGGAATTTTAATAAAAATAGGAATGTGATTATTATGAATCAAATTCGTAGGAATTTTATTGAGAGGAAAGTCCTCTTTCACCCCCTGTGGTTATCGTCATGTGCGGATACCTCCCTCATGGTTCAAAACTGACCACATAACCTATCTGTGGTTTTGAAAATGTGCAGATAGACCCCCTGCCGTCATGTTTTCCATCCATATTAACGGATGTGTATCTCATACACCTCTAGAATGTAATCTGAGTCATTCATAATGTATTAAATAAAGAATATAGTATCTCTGTAAAAAATCATCTCGATCAGACATCAATAACCCAGTGATCTAATTTTTAGTAAATTCAAATTTGAAATTTTAATTTCATAACAAAATCGATTTGACCATGAGCTTTTCATTTTTTGATTGACTTGAATTTTGGCATAGACGTAGTACTCGTCAAAATTTACAATCAACGGTTTGGATTCAATTTTTGGTATACGGGATGGTGTGGTTTGATTTAAAAAAGAAGAAGAATCAAGAGACGTGATGGGGGTATAACAGTCTTTTAATGTTGTGTCCGTTAATATGGATGGAAAACATGACGGCAGGGGGTCTATCCGCACATTTTCAAAACCACATGTAGGTTATGTGGTCAGTTTTGAACCATAAGGGGTATCCGCACATAGCAATAACAACAGGGGGTGAAAGTGGACTTTCCTCAAATATGATTATTAGGAATGAAATTCCTATGAATACAATACCTGAAATAATTTCATTTTAATGTTTGGATTAATTCAGCAATCTTATGCATAAATTTTTTTTTTTTTGTGGAAATTTATCAAAGTCAATATTTCTTTTTTTTTTATAATTGATTAAGCCAAAATCTAAAATTTCCATAAAATAAAGGAAGGATCAGATTCTCACTTAATCTGGGATGTATTGTCAAGAATTACAATAATATTCTCATCTCTCCCAAATATGGGAATCCTGAGCGTGTGGCATCACATTCCTATTCCAGTTCATTCCAAACGTCAAAATCATAGAAATATGGTGTCACATTCTCATTTCTCCTCAAAATTGCTATCCCTCCGCTCATTACTTTAAAAAAGGAAATGCCATTTTCGTTTTTGCTCTCGAAACCCTTTGTTACGCCTCTACTCGTTGCTTTAAAAAATATTTCCCAAAATCCAAACCAAACAGTTACCAAAAGTAATAGTCTATAGAAGTTGAGTTTTGTTCACTTTACATTTAAGAGGGTGAATATTACCCTCCTTCATATTGGTTGAAATGACATGGAATCCCATCACAAAGTGATATCATACTTATCAAAAAGACACTTTTTGATAAGTATAACTGGCTTTTTGAAAAGTATAACATCACTCTGTGATAAGATCCATATCATTTCAACTAATAGAAGGAGTTTGTGTCCATATTTCTCTCTTTTCATTTCTTTTTTTGGCTAAGCTGATACAAGATGAAGGGAAAAGGTATTTCACTCTACTCGCAAGAAGAAATATGAAATCCCAATAGTTGTAGGTAAAGATGAAGAAGGCGACCATTATCTCCGACAGCGGGACACCAATCCACAATACCAACCTTCCGCCGGAGATTGTAACCGACGTACTCTATCGATTACCGGTAAAGTCACTCTGCCGATTCAAATGTGTTTCTCCCTCATGGAAATCCCTAATCTCTTCCCCCCATTTCGCTCGAACCCACATGAACCGAACCAAAGCCAACAACTGCCCACTTAAAGCCATTCTCTTCTCCAGCTCTTTCGATCTCTACTCCGTAGATTTCTCCGACGCGAACCCGACCCCAAAAAAGCTTGACCATCCTTCGTTCAACCACATGGGCGGCTGGTCCAGGTCATTGAGCTCTTGTAATGGCCTTGTTCTACTTTCCGATAAAGGTTATGTCAACTTCTTGTTCAATCCATCCACCAGTGAATATAAGGAACTGCCTGAACCTTTTCTTGAAGATTCTTCGATGGATGTCTTTTTTCCACCCGGGTTGGGTTATGACTCGTACACTGATGATTACAAGGTTGTGATGCCCTTTGTTATTGAACAGCGAGAACCTAATGATGCTGCTGTTACGATCGTGGCTGTCTATTCACTGAAAACTGATGCTTGGAGGACAATTCAAGATTTCCATTATGATCCTGTGGAACTTCGTCGTGGGGTTTGCTTTAACGAGCGTCTCCATTGGCTATGTCGGAGGACTGGTGGTTTGGATTATTCTAAAGTTGTTATCGCCTTCAATTTGGCAGATGAGATTTTCAGGGAAGTGCAGTTGCCTGCCTCATATGATGATAACGATTTTAGGGGTCATGATATGGTGGTTCTTGAGGGTTGTCTCTGTTTGCTTGTTTGGTCGATGGGTAACCGAATTGATGTTTGGATGATGATTGAGTATGGTGTGAGAGAGTCGTGGACGAAATTTTCGATTGCTAATCCTGGGAGGTCTATAGTGGATGTGTTGTGTTTGTCAGCGCAAGATGAACTTGTGTTGAGGTTGGGGAGAAAGAGATTGAGAGTTTTCAGAGGAAGGGTAGAAGATGAATTTGATGGGGAGAAACTAATTCTGTACAATCTGAAAAAACAAACACGGAGGGAAGTGGTGGTTCCTCGCATTCCAACTAAATCTCTAGTTGGGGCCCACTACATCGAGACCCTCGTCTCTCCTAACATGGAGGACGGATTTCGGAGACAATGTGAAGTTTTTCAGGTAAAAGTTCAAAAAGTTATCAGGTATGTTTCCACTTTTCAAAATAGAAATGACTCGGTCACTTCTTTTGTTGATTAAGTAATGTATATATCGTGTATTACAAGATCTTCTATACTTGAAAAGTTTTTGGAGGTTGCAAATCAACATATTCTTTCTTGATACTTATATAGATTTGGTAGTCTGAGTTATACACGGCATTGGTTAGTGATATATAAGTTGTATTTTGATTAATGCTTGATCATAACAAGTTGCTAGGGTGCACTCAAAAACCTAAATCGATGGAGTCTAACCTAGGAAGGATGACTGAATGAGCACTCATAAAGGGGTGTCATGTCCATATATGATGCAGATACTCCTTGGATACTCACTAGCACGTATTGGATACTCCATAAACGTAAATATAATTCGTAAATTAATTTTCTTTATTCTTGAAGAATTGAATACTCTTATGTCACGTTTCCACCCTTCCATCATATAGAGAATATGCCATTTTGTAAAGACCCGTTAATTCGTATAATTGATTTAAAGGTTTTAAAAGAAACAAGAAGTATGAAATTGATTTTGAAATTGGAGAGTTGGGGTTAATGTGTAAGGTGGAATAATTGTGGGTGAATTTTTGAAATGTGCATGGTGTATATGTGTGTGTGTGTGGGAGCCCAGGAAATCATTTTTCCCAAATCCCTCACTCCCGTCCCTCTCTCTGTCTCTCGGTCTCTCCACTCTCTCACTCTCTCTCAAAACCACCTAAAAGCCCACTCAAAACAGCCACAAATCTTCCATTCCTAGGCGTATTGCAGTCCGAACTTCGTTGGTTTGAGCTCGGTGGGGGCGTAATCCATTCGATTCCGGAGATTGGAGCTAGGGCTTGGAAATTCTTTCAAATCCGTTCTTGATCTTGAGGTAGGAGGTTCTAACTATCAAAATATGTTTATGAAGTGTTTCTTGAAGTTCAATTAGTGCCTTGGATCGTTGTTGATGTTGATGTTGTTGTTGTGGCTGAAAAATCCATCTCTGTCTGTCAAAAATTTGCTCGAAACCCATTGTTATCGATAACACTTTAATTGTTATCGATAACATTACGTTCCGGAGCCCAGAAAATCCAATGTTATCGATACCTTTGGTCCTGGTTATCGCTACCCTTGCGTCTGAACTGATTTTAGCTTGCTTGTTATCGATACCTACCTCAATGTTATCGATAACATTGAGTCTTGACTGATCCCGACCCCGAGTTATCGATACCTTTTTGTTTATTATCGATAACATTATGATTTTGACTAATTTCAACCCATGGTTATCGATACCATTCCTCCATGTCATCGATAACGTTTTACATTCGGACAGTCTTATTGATCATGATTTTTTTTACTCCACTGCCTTGGGTTTGACCACCACTAATCTACTCCAAGTATTACTCCAAGTACTTTCCGAGTGAAATCTAACTCCACCACCTGTAATGCATGAATTCGTTAAACGTTTCCTTAAACCTTAAATTCTCGTTGGGCTTGATTTCACACATAAAAATCATTTTTTTTTTAATTATGAAAGCTGAGTTTGAAACGGTACGAATGCGATTGCTAAAGGATTTTGATACTTAACGGATGCGACAAGAATACTTCAGGACTCATCGACGGGTGAGTGCCTGGCAGAGGACATCGGGGTCCTTTAATTGGCCCGGCAGGAGCTATATGCTCATAATTGATATTTCAGGACCTCCCTATGGGCAAGGTGCCTGGCAGAGGACATCGGGGTCCTTTAACTGGCCCGACAGGAGCTTCGGCTCATGACACTTAAACGAGACACAGTTTGGCATTTGGTGATTTCAAAATTTGGCATTTGGTGATTTCAAAAGGACTACTTATGAAACGTGTGATTGGTCTTAGAAAAGAAGTCTTGAATTTGAATTGTTGTCACCGTCGTTCATTAAGTCTTGTTGCCATTGTTCATCTTGTCATTCCTCCTACATTTCATTTGCATATATTGCTAGATTAGAGCTTTCTACTGGGCTAGTGTAGCTCAGACCTTCCTTCCTTTCAGGTGCTAACACAGGGCAGTAGTGCATGCTTGGGGTGCTTGGACGTGAGAATTATTTTGAGAGCTAACATTGTGGAGTTACCGAGTCATCTTTGTAATTTATTTTGAAAGATGTATTTGTAACTCTATTGTCAATTATTTGATTAAGAAATATTGTAACTTCTAAACTTTCTTTTGAAACTCTTGGTGGATGAATTGTAATTGTGAAATGGGAATGTCAAACTCTTTTGGGGTATTATCTGGAATATTGTGAGGTTTCTATTTATGAATATCCTTTATAATTATGTTGAAAATCGAGGGTGTGACACATTTCTTACGCAATATCAAGAAAAACTATTAGCAATTAGTACATGAGTAGTTTTCCAATATTTTGTTTACTCCGTAGAGAAAGAGTAGTTTTCCACTAATTTAGTATCATCCATTTTGGGATTATATATAGACTGTTTGAGAATGTTGGAACACATGGGTTCCTGATATGATTGTTCGCCTTTTATGGGCACTTGGCAGTGACAACATCAAAATCTCAACTCTTTAGCAGTCTTCCTCTCTGGACTCAATTGGAAGGAACTTTCATTGCCTCAAGTTGAGGTGTTTTTAGCTTGGCGATTATCTTTGCATCCCTAACCTCAATCCTCTCTTTTATTATCAGTCCTGCAAACAATGTTCTAAAAATCAGCCTAGGCGACCGATTAAGTGGCGCCTAGGCGCTAGGTGTTATCCTGCTGCCACGCCTAGGGGCCTAGGTGCCGGACCAATTAATCGGCTGCTAGGAGGGATTAATTGGCGCTTAATTGGCTAGGTAGTCTAGGCGGCCAGGCTTATTAGGCGGGATTACGCGAGGCAAGGCAGGCAATGTGATTTTTAAAAGTGAAGGACTTTAGTGTTGTGGTAATATAATATAAGGAGCTTTGGTGTAGTTTTACTATGACATATATACATTTCTAGTCGACACATTTCTCTTACATTATCAAAAATCTCAAAACTTGGGGAGGGGGTAGGAGAATATTTGGAAAAAAAATTAAAAAAGGGAAAATCCACCTAATGTCTCGGCAATGATTAATCGGCCTAGGCGCTAAGAGGTGTCTGGCCGCCCGACTAGCGCCTAGCAATTTTTAGAACCTTGCTTGCAAAGCTTGGTATACCATTTGGGCTTTCATGAGTATTGGACTGAACTAAAACATCAAGAGAACTCACTACCTCGTAGTCTTTAGGTTTAGCAACCCATTGTGCATAATATCTAGGGCTCTATTTATGGAGTGCAACTTCTTGAGAAATTGAAGTCCTATTGTGGAAGTGTGGAAGTGGTATTGGATTCTTCTTGTGAGAATTAAGTCGGGGTTTGGAATGATTTAGGAAAGGAATGGAATCTTCATTCCTTGGCCTAGCAATGAAATGACCATTCCTTATTATTGCGGATGATGGTTCCATTCATAATGTCTCCCATTTTCTTTTAATGAACCAAAACGGAATGGACATTATACTATTGTGAACCAAGCACAACCTGAAGTTCTTTAACCTTGATAGGGAACGGGAAGGAGAATTCCATAGGCCCCAAAAGTTGTTGTACATGATCCTAAAGGATATTAATTTTGTTGTAGTTATCTATTTAGATTTTAGGATTTTCTTTGCTAGTTTTAGTTGTTAGTTATCCTATTTTGAGTCTAGGTTAGGTTTCTTCCTTTTGTTATCTTGGAAGTGCCTATTTGAAGGACTCCACATATGATGTTTAAGTTAGTTTTATGAAATATAGTGTTCTAAAACTCGATATTCCTCGTCGAGTACTCGCTCCCAGGTGCCTGGCCGAGGGGACTAATCCCCTACTCAGTGGGCATTACTCGCCGACTAACGCCGAGTACTCGCTCCAAGGTGCCTGGCCGAGCAAGTACCGAGTAGAGAGTTTTAGAACACTGATGAAATATATGAATTTGATTATGATTTCGATACAGAGATATCATTACTTCATTAGACACAGGGATGTCTAGGGGTACTCAGGCACAGGGATGCATAGCGTTTTATCTTTGTTTATTTACTAGTGAAAGCACACGTGCGTTGCACGTGGAAGTTGCGCCTCTACTTGTAACATAGAGAACAATCTTTTGTAAGAATAGTACTTCTTTTACCTATCGTAGATTGTTATCAGAAGGCTACATGCATGGATTGGACGATAAACAATAGAATTTAGTACATGTGATACAACTTTCTTTCTTGTAACCATTTATAAAATGTGGGGAGAAGGAAAAAAAAGAATAGTCTTATCGGAAGAATGACTCCAGTGCAACCTTTCATCTTATTCTATTGGTTGATACTCGTGATCTTCTCTAAAAAAGAAACACAAAGAAGAATAGCAGGTGAACAAAAACAGGGAAATAGAGCTGGAGGAACTGCGAAAAATTGAATGCATAATTACAAAGGGAACGATCCCAATTGACACAACCCCCGTCCTTCAGTAACACAACCTTCCATTGCTTTCATCTCGGCACATACTTTGTTAAGCAAGCAAAAACATGGTTAGTCAATAAAGAGAATTCGAAGCTCATATTAGATTTAGTCTGTCAAGTTCACAGGAATAACAAAACAAATAATGCCAAGGACAATAATATGCTACGATCCAGTTCTCTCCTTTCCTCTAGCTTAAAATTAACCAACCATGACTGCTTGCATCCAATTTGCTTTGATTACCTCCATTGCTAACCCATACGTCAAATCCTTCTATAAACCGACAATCTATAAATGCATATCAATAATTGGTTGAGATTACTTAAATACGTCCAAATCTGGAAGCATCTACCACAAAATCTATGACAAAAATAATTCCAAATTGGGCAATTGGCTATAAGGCCAATATGCTTTTAGAAATACTAAAAGCCAAGAAACATGATTAGGAAAAAGTTTCAGCTTGTTAGCAATGTTTTGGTAAATGGATATAATGACATAATCCAAGGAACTTATTCAAGACTTCGAAGAAAACAATTTTGTTTGCATTTCCAGATCCTTCTTTTACATAGAATATGAAAGAGAAGGATAATATATGAAGGTTAAGAAGACATAAGGGTTGATCTATAAATGGGCTTCATGTAGGAGAAAAGAAACGTAATTGAATACGATACATGCATAAGATGTGTAGTGAAACAATCAACATCCAATTTGTAGCCTACGTCTACATATTTTGATCTTTGGTAATACTAAAAACATCTATCGAACGACACAAAGTCCATGTAAAATTAAGCAGCACATGGAATCCTGAATCCAAAAAGACTTCCTTGAATACATAGAGAAGTATTCAAACTTCTCTTTTACTGCTTATTGGGAAAAACTTTTCTTTAACCAATTAGAGAAATCAAACAGTCAGATGACATAAAGAACGAATTTCAAATTGACTTTACTAAGTAATCTGAAAAAGAAAATACCTGATAAAAATCAAAATAAGATAGGCAAATCACTAAATATGGGAAGCAATTTTCATGAGTTCGTTCTTTTTACATTTGCACCTAACAAATTTATACCACCCAATACCGATCACTTATTTTGCTCTAAGTTCATAATGAAGGTGTTCTGATCATCCAGGAAATGTTTAAAATGGTGTTAAGCATCAAGCAGATAATGTTGAGATTTTTGTAGTTATATATTTTGGCTTTGTTAGTTAATCAAATAGGGTAGATGGAAGAAAATAGGACACAACAGAAAGAAACGTGTATTTTGATTCCATTGCATTTGAAGCATGTAAGTCATTAATTGTTACTTTTTTCAATGGTTTGAAAGAGGAAGAAAAGAAAACATACTTGATTGCACAACTAAACGACCCAGGGCTACCGGCATCAATGTCAAGCAGGAGCTAGTAGCTGCAGACCTGCAACCTTTCATTGCAGAGCAAGGAAGAAGAAGTTTCCAGTTTGCAACAGCATGAGCATCATGCTTCACACCTTATCATTAGAAGATCCCATTGTCATTATTAGCTTGTTAAAATTTTCATCAAATCCTGAATTTGTAATAGAGATCCAATAGAACAGTTAAATTTCTACTTGTTTTGCACTGCTTTGGTAGGGTTATAGTGTCACCCATGCCATAGCAATAACCTTTCTCATTAGCCACCAGCCCTAGCATGGCCATCTCTGTCTACTTGGACCTATTTATGTTGAACTTTATCCACCTGGTTAGTTGGGAGGAGCCCATTTGTAGCATCGATACCCGTCTTCTTTCGTAATGACTTCATAATAGAACAAATGAACCAGTGTGCTTTGTCAGATCAGATGATCGGGATCCCTTCCTGAAATAATTACCTAGGAGCGGATGAAGGGTGCCAAATAGAATAGTCATATGAACATTTATTGAACCTGTGGAGTTATTATCGGCAAATAAAGAATAAACGAAGGATCCTACAAGTAGGAGCTTGTAGTTTCACTCTAGGAAAACTGAGAGAATAGAGTAATACTCATAACATCAGCCCACCTATTGAAAATGAAGAAGATATACCCTCAGCCTACCTATTCAAAATGAAGAATCAATTGCAAATGTACATTCTAGTTTGAAGAAGGCATTTACTTACTGGCATGTTGTATACAACAAGGCTGAAACAACAGTCTGTCTGCAGTTTACCAAATCAAAATAAGAAATAAATCATGCACGAACCTACCAATTGATAAATGCCTACCTATAGAATCTCGTATAATATTACAGCTGGACCAAGTTTTTGGGTTCTAAATGAATCAAGCCTGACAACACCCCATGAAAAGGAAGAAATACGAAAAGAGAACGGGAAACATCTTGCTTAAAGACATATCGAGATGAGATACATAGACACACAAAATCCTCACAAGTGAAAAATAAAAAACACCATAGGTGTAGATGTATGTCCAAGGATCACATGGAAATATTTTACAGGTGCAAAGTCAAGATAGGTAATGGCTTAAATTTTGAAAGTGCCGATACGTATGGACAGTCTATTCAAAAAGATTTGGTATGCGGGTATTTGCCAACGTGTTTCCTCGCTGGGGTAATAACCTCTTCTGTTCCATTCGACACATGCAATGTCCTTTCCATAAAAAAAAGTATTCGATCTTTACATCTATATTCTAATACTTTCAATAACAAAGGTTTGTGCTCTACCGGATTGCTACGGCTTACAATTGGCAGGTAAGTTCTCAACAAAGCAAGGTATTTATGGATTGAGCCAAGTTAAACATTTGAGAACAGAGGTTTTGTTTGTTTGTGTACGTGGCATTGATCAAATATTTGGTGTACACAATTCTAGTAAAAGGAGAAGAAGATTTAATAGTGGCATGCATACATGGTAACTAACATGAATACATGGATACTTGGTATGAATTTGGGGCAACGGAGTCCGGCTTGCTCGGCAGTCGGCACTATCCCAAAGACAACAAACAACACGCAGGAATGTTGGGTAATTCCATCGAACAAGTGGTGTGCATGACATCAACAATTCAATTTTGTTTTAAGGAATATCAATCTGATGTTGAAAGCAGAGATACCTATACTTGATGCACATGTTTACGATCGATGAAGATGGGGAAGAGAGGGTGGGGAAAATGCAACTTACTACGCAAATATTGTTGGAAGTAGAGAGCTTGGAAGTCCAGAGAGTTCTTCTGTATGAATGAGAAATGGATGAAGGGCTAGACATGAAGACGTCTGTAAACGGACACCGGGCTCGTCTTCAATGAAAGGATTGAAGGTCGGAGGAAAACGTGGAGGAAGATGGAACCACAATGAAGGTCGGAGAAGAAGAAGATGGAGGGAGAGCCAGAGGAAGACATGATGTTTCTAGTTGATGGCCGATGGAGCGTTCGAGAGATGGAGAGAGGATACATCGTTTGGGTTGGGGCGTTCCAGAAATGGAGCGAGGATATAAAATAAATAGACATCTCACCCTTTATAAGGAGTTGTGCCGGTGGGCAAGAGGTGTAGATAGGATTGATATTAGTTGCAAGTGATGAGGGCATTTTTGGAAAAGAAAAAAGAGGAAACATCTTCGTACATTTAAAAGAAGTAGTATAGATTTTCATTAATCATGATGTGCAGCTTGAAGGATGGAAATGCATGTAGCCTAACAAGGGAGACTGTGCTATCCTTGATGCTTGAAGGGTCAACTAGGGGAGATTACTAACCTTAATGGAAAGGGGTAATCTAACTTGCATCAAACCTCGATTTCTTACCTTTGCCTATTGTGTCCTAGGAGTCCGAGTATTTTTGGGCCAACATGTTCGATTTAAGCTATGTTTCAGTTTATTCGCCGGGGTTTCGAATGATTATTTTCGGGCATCTTCAGCTCTGTTATGAAATTGATATGTAATGAACTTGCATTCAACCAGGATGGTGAGGGCAAACATGCAAAGTTGAACACGTACCAGACGTCCCAATTCTCTCAAGCAGATTGAAGAGCAAGTGGACGACTTTCCGGCTTTGACATTTCAGACCTCGTTTTTTGTTCTTGGACCACATTTGGACTTGTCATTTTAGACTTGGATGAATGAATTGACTTAGCATGATTTCTGGTGATGTTGGTTTTGATACTACACCAACTTTCTAAGCTAGTTCTGTCATTATGTCACTTGAAACTTGAATTAGGTGAAGCTATTTTATGTTGGAAATCAGATGATATATGAAGCTATATATGATATTAGAATGTCTTTTGTGGTCTTTTCCTTTCTGTTTTATTGTTGTTTTAGTTCTGTAGTTGAAGGTTTCTTATCGCTTTTTCTAGTTTTAGAAACCTTTGTATGCATACATTAGCAACCCATTATGTCCTTGCGGAAACTAGCTGTGGGTTTCTCTTTAGTGTGTGTCTGCATTGCTGTTGTTGGAGGCCTGGTTCCTTTGCGGTTGTTGCTTTCGATTTGGTTCATTTGAGGGTTCCTATGTCTGAGAGGTTCGTCTCTCCTAGAGGGATTGGGATTTGGGAGGCAATGAATGGGAAGCTTCGATAGGTATTTTAGGAAATATAAATGCAGTTTATATCCGTATAGCATACCGATACTCCTCGTGTACTCACAGGTGCGCATTTGGTAGTTTCTAATTGTCCCCATAGACTAAAGAATCACATTTCTGGTTCTTTATCAGGACGCAATTTCGGGTTCGGGACTAAAATGGTTCATGTCCCCATTACCTCTTCTTCCCCATTTGGCCATCCGTTTCGTTGCCCAAGGATACAGATCCTCGCAGAAACAGATTGACCCCTGGTTCTAGGCAATTCGTGTTCGTCCGTTAAGATTGAAACTTGTTCATCCACCTATCTCAAAAGAAATCTGTTCCCAGTTCAATTTGCTCATCACTGAATTCCTAGTATGAAGCAAGCACTGTTCACATTCATAACAATAGAAGGCAAGCATTGCTGATCCAAAAAAAAAGAAGAAGAAGGCAAGTATTTAATTTGTTAATTACAAATGGAATCGAGTTTTCAAATCAATGGCTTCGATAATGAAGCTGAATGCGGGTCCTTGGTGAACCAAAGGTATATTAGCCCATCTTTCGGCTCATCGTAGGCGACTGATGCTGGCAGCAAAGGAAAGCTGCGATGAGGGAGGTACATAAATGGCAGCGGGGGCTTTTGGGGAGAAACGAAAACGCACCTTTGACACTTGCTTTAGGTTGGAGATTTCGTTGTTTTCTCTTCAATCAAGATAGAACACACCTTTTAATTTAATCGGCAAAAAAATTTTACTTAAAAAAACTCGACAAGGGTACACCGAGGAGAAAGGCAATACACTTGTTTCATGATATTGATACATGAAGCAAAGTGTTATAAACAAAAAAAATAAAAATAAAGAGCTTATAGTTGAATGAAGAGTTACAGAAGTTAAAAAGGCCATGAAGCAGGGCTGAGATTTTGATGAAGACCCCAAAACCAAAATCAACAAACCGCATCGAGATTACTTTTCTCAAACAAGGCCCACCTGTCAAGTTCAGTCAGATTCAATTGACCGAGACTGCCTTTCGATGTCCTGGTCAATCTACCGAAAAATATTTAATTTTCTTTCTCCTCTTATTCAAAAGAGAGAAACTTATTCACGGCTCAGCCGTGAATAAGCTCTTTACAGCAGTGGTGAATTGCGACCCTAGTTTGTGTCCCGCTAGCTGCTATGAGATACTTTCTGTCCTACAAATAAGTTACCGCAAGAGTGTGATCCGTGGAGTAGGAGTGGAGGAGATTGAGCTTGGGAATCTTGGTGCTGGTCTATGGGCTGATGCTGTGCTGTTGTAATGCTGCTACTGAAATGCTATGCTGCTTTAGAACGACCCTTTGTAAACTCCTTTTTGGAAATCTTCTCTTGAGGAATCGTAACATAGTCCAGAAACTAATAGTTGTCCTGGTCACAAAAGGGTCGAAAATACGATAACACTTTCTTGAAGTGTATTATATCTAGTGAGTGGATTCTAGAGGAACAAGTCCTCCTCGTCAATTCCCAAAAGCAACAAACTGCTACATGAATAGTTTATGGGCCGATAAGACGAACTCTTTGTCCTTGGTTTACGAGCCATTTTTTCATCCAGGAAAATGTGGGGGACCTAATAAACGAAGTTGGACATGGTGAAAACTCTCTTATGTTCTGGGTTTTTTCATTACTCTTAATATTAAGCTGTTTGGGTAGCATTGCGTACCCAATCGAATTACCCTAGCACAAAAAATTTCTATTTTGAAACAAGGGGTGGCACCTACCCCACCCTTTCTCCGTGTGGCTCCGCCGCTAATTTAGCCCACCGCCCACCAAGCGGCTACGATAACTTGAACTAACATACTCCTATTAAGCAAGGTACTTCAAGTACTGACTCCTTAAACCAACCACTTGTTTCTAGGTACTATATGGAATCAGTGAGAGAAACTCCCATGTGCTACTAGTAGTCCTTTAGTTTTGCCAAAATTTCTGTCAAATTTTGATAAAACTATCTCCAACGGAAAGTCAAATTTTGAAAAAGTCATTCTCGGTGCCATATTTCGACGGGAAAATTGGCTTTGCCAAACTTGCCATGTAACCTTTAAAGAGAGTTCCCGCAAAACTAATCCTCCAATCCGACAGCCAAACTAGATTTGACGCCAAGAAGTGAACAACACATGGGGCAAAAAAAAAAACACATTTTCTTGTTTACCACACAAAAAACTGTTGTTGTTTAGCAATGTGATGAAGCTTTAATTGATGATGCTTTGGTATGAATAGATTTTGGCATTCAATCTAAATTATTTTCTATTTTCTAAGAAACTTGGAATGGTTAAATTAGAGGTGGCAATTTCAACCCATATTTTTTTAACCCGCCCAATCCGCCCACTTATAACCCAACCCAACCCGCCCATATTATATAATGGGTTGATATAAACCCATATTTTAATGGGTTTAGATGGGTTAAAAATGGGTTCAATATGGGTTGATATTAAAAGACCCAAATAAAATCTAAAATTTTCGAATGTCTGCAATTCCCGTATGTCGGCTTTTCCAATCCCTCTCGGCTCTCGTTCTTTTACTCCCAGGAAAGGAATTCTCTCTCTCTCTCTCTCTCTCTCCCCCCCCCCCCCCCCCCCCACACACACACACACACACACACACACACACACACACGCAATGCAAAAAATCTGACCTGGGAAAAATGGTGTGACGAAAAACCTGCACATGTTAGATTGAGCTGATTATTCACTGACTCACTTGATTTTTTTTTAAACTATAGAATGGCTCGAATCATCTGTGCGGAGCTTGGAGTGGGCCCCGCGTGCGGTCAGCACGTACGGTTAGTAGTGTTATATATGGTCGTTTTCTGACTTTCTGTAGCAGTTTCCATTTGTGTATCCCCACGCAGTGCTAGTTTCACGAAAAAAAATCAGCGCTGAGTAGGTATCATGCACGTGGCACCCGTTCGGCGCATCCGAGCCATCCATTGCATATTTGGACGGGTCAAATTTGGAGAGAGAAAGTGTTGGGATGAGTGGAGAGAGAAGATTTCAATCCGAACCGTCCAAAAGTGTATTAGATTATTCGGATGTGCTGAGCGGATACCACGTGAGATATACCCACCTGACATCGAAAAATCTTTAGTTTCACACGCCACACACTAAACGTCCACGTTGTCCACACATCTAAGACATCAATCAGGACTTTTAAAATCTCATTGAATCCCCACCATATTCTAATTTTCTGGTAGGGAACAAAAACAAAAAAACAAAAAACCAAAAAAAAAAAAAAGAAGAAGATGATAAAAACGGGTCGGGCCGGGCGGTTTGGGTTTGACTTGTATCCGACCCGACCCGTTTCAACCCGTTTTCTATTTGACCCATATTTGACCCGTGACCCGTTTCAACCCGCCCAAACCCGCCCAGACCCGCCCATTTGCTACCTCTAGGTTAAATCACTGAAATTCAATACATGTCCACGGCAACACCAGTTTTTCTTTTCTATGTAAAGAATATAAACATTTAGGCTCTGTTTGTTTCGAATTAAAACAATTTACAATGTAAGACATTTTCCTTGAAAATGATTTCGTAGGAAATAATTTTTCCCGTTTTTGTTTTCCGGTGTTTGGTTGCACATGAGAAATATTTTCCAGAAACAAATGTTTCCATCACGTCCCCTGTTTTTTTCCTTAACGTGACTCGATTGAACTGGAATGTAAACAATAGAGGCCTCCCTATTGTAGAGAGTGGACATAGATGTTGAAAATTGGGGGTTTTGTTTGGGTGCGTATTTTTCTTCTAAACCCCTCCCCCTCTCTCTCTCTCTCTCTCTCTCTCTCGGGAGCAAACTCTCATAGGAGCATTAAGGACAAAGTCAAAGACCTTGTTTGGTTCCCATCTTATCTCATCTCATTTTCCTCTCTACACGTTTCTTAATATCTTTTTCTCTCTATCTCTCTCCACTCATTACCACTCATTACGTCAAAAATAACTTTAAAAAATGAGAACCAAACAAGGGTTTTGGTACGAAGTTGCCTCTGTTTCGAATTCATGTATATGCATAGTGCTCACCGGGAGCCATTAGCCAAAAATGACTTACGGGAATCTTGACAGTAAATCATTTTACATCCAAACAAACGGAGCCTAAATAGCACCGGTTCAAGGCAACAAAAGATCAGGTAAATATACCACACACACGATCTCGACAACAGTAGTTGGACTCAGCCATTAATGCTCCAAGTATCCTGTGGTTCTGTTTTTCCTTTTTTTTCCTTTTGCCTGCTTATACTTGACAATTGAAAGGAATGCATTTTTTTTTTCTTGGTAAATGCAGCAATTAATTACGTTCACATATGTATCAAACTCAAATATAGTATATCTCAAATATGGTAAATGCAGCAATTTTTTCTTATTTTCTGGAACAGGGCTTCTTTTTCAACAAAAAATAAGTTCTTAATGGTTTTCTGGAACACAGCCTTAGGTTTCTGAAAAGATCAAATAATTTATAGATGGATATAACCATATGTATTCGCCACACAAATAGGAGCATAGCAGTTCCATCAAAAGAAAACTAACCTTAGATGTCTGAAGACAATGTAAATGAAAGCTAAAAACTAGAGAGCAAGGCATGCAGAATATGATAACCTCGTGCCTCTTCCTTGCTATCTACTGTCTAATCCTCTTCATATATACTCCGCTTCTTTTTGAGTTTCCTCAGATTCCTCTTCTAACAAATGCCACTTATTATCCCCTTTTTCCTTTGTCATTATCCTTGGAGAGGCCGACAGAAAATGTTCCACATATGTTGCTATCCCTCTTCGCTCCTCGTTTTCCCACTTGTAGCCCGTAGGCTTAACCAAACTTGCCAAATACGCAACTGCCTCGAAAGAGGTTTCGTAATTGGACGGCTTAGGAACATCCCTATCCAAATCGCCATTAGAATCGTACACACTAACATGCCCACTATCAGAACCAATGTGTTTTCTCATTAGAATTTTACCATCTTTTGTACAGCATAACGGCTCGAACATACTACAAACCCTGAATGTCTCATTAATGACGAACCTAACATTCCACGAATTTTGCACACCATATGCCTCCATCACCCATACTTCAGCATTGCTTTGGCGATGACGAATCATACAAAGGCATTCATCCAAAACCCCCAACCCAAGCAAAATAAATTCATCCCCATCCTTAGGCGGCTTTGGCATTAGTACCTTTTTGAATTCATCCACCCGCGGATCAAAAGAAAAGATACTATGGGTCGAAATAGAGGGAGTATTACAGGCAGTCCAATGAAGTTGTCCATTCAGAACTGGCCCTGAACCAATTGTGCAAAGTTCATAAGGGAAGCATACCTCTTTCCAATACTTTCTTCGGAAATTCCCAACCATTACAAATTTACCAAAAGCAATGACAGCCTTGTACCCATTAGTAGAGGAATCATAACAAAGCCCACAAGTTCTTACATGACGAAGCGTCAACTGATGGTATGACAAGACTTTCTTGAAGTACCCATTTAGTGGATTCCATAAATACAAATCCACCTTAAGCCTCAAAAGAAACAACCCATTACATGAACCATAGATGTCAACTTCACTGAAATGGAGATGCACATTTTGTTCCCATGGTGTTTGAACCTTTTCCACAGAGCATTGTTGGTCTATGGAGCGAAAGGAAAAGGACCAATCATGCAATTGGGACATAACAATAACCTTTTGTCTTTTTGATGATAGGGTTATTAGGTTTGAGTCAGAAATCAAAGAAGACCACTGTTTGGAAACACACCTTAATCGACAGAGAGAATCATGGGGTAATCTTGAGAGAATTTCGAGAATGATTTCTTCTGGGATGTTCGGGAAATTGTTGGGATCTAATTTTAATTTGATTTTCTTGTTTGTTTCCCCAGGTCTGCCGCTTCTTCCTCGTCGTTGCTCCATTCTTGTTGAAAACTGTTTAGGGGACTAGGGTTTTCATAAAACTGCTTTTTATATGGACCAAAGATGCTTATCGTGCTAGTAAATTGGAAAAATTAGTTACTCAAGCACACACATCAGCTAAATTGGAAAAAGGCACCGTGCAGTCGTTGATTATTGGCTTGTACCGGGTTTATTTTTATGATCGAAACCGCTCATGTTATAGAGCTCGTCGAGAAGTTTAACCATGTCATAAATTATATTAATTAATAGCTAATTGGAGCGACTTTTTGCTTTATTAAATTAGATTTGATGGGTTTGATCCAGTGTTGCCATATCCATTTTCAGAAACATAAATGCGATTTGATTAGGTATTAATTAGACCAGAAATGATATTGGAACCGACCAATATATACCGAAAATGGAACAACGGTCGCGCCGGGCCGTCTCCGGCCACCGAACGGCCGATCATACACGCGAAAAAATGGGGTGTTTGGATCGAGCATCTACGCACTTCGGATGCCGTTGATTCTCACGTGGGCCCACTTGGGTTTTTTTTTTAGAATTTTTGGACGGCTCGGATCGGCTGTCCGGTGGCTAGAGACAGCCCGGCGCGGCCGTCGGTCCATTTTCGGTATGTTGGGTGTCGGTACCAATAGCAGGACTGTAATTAGACAGTGTTTAATTAACATGATTTTGACATGCTTGAAGTTCTCGATGGACTTTGTGACATGAACGGTTTTGATCATTAAAAGAAACTTAGTACAAGCCGACAATTGGCCGACTGCACGATGCTTATGGGGACTACCGACAAGCCAGCTCCAAAATTTTCAGTGGTTTGGGTCCCGTATCTCTCTAACATCACATATTTCTGGGAAGTCCATCGCTAAGTGTGTGAATTTCATATGAGGCGTTTCTCTAAAATCCTACTTTTTAAAAGCCGATCAGATCTTGAAACTTATTGATTTTATAATATTCTAGATTAAGAATTCTTTAGAAAAACTTAAGACCAGATAAAAAGGAGATATACTCAAAACCTGATAAAAAGAAGAAATATCTTGAAACAACTAGAAAGTAAAAATTATAAGTACTTTGATCCAAAAATATTGATGTTGTAAAGTACTTATATATACCTAAAAAGTATAAAAATAATGATTAAGATTATAAAAAGGTTAGTACGAAAAATTACTAAAATTAAAATTATGTTATGCATTTATCATTCTAACAAAGTTCCAATTTAAAATAAAATAGCCACACAAGTAGCTACTTTTTTTTACTCTTAACTTTTATCAGCAAATTATCACAGAAAAATAGTTCGCAGACTCCACACACTTCTTGATTGATCTCTTCCTTTTTACTACTGACATTGTACTCGTTGACAGGGATGGAACCAGGATTTTACTCTAGCAGTGGCGAAATGTATTCTAAAAAATTAAAAAAATGTATTACAATATTAATAGTCATTGACTCTAGAAAAAATTAAAATAACATAACAAAAACTATAGTAAATGATGTTTGTCATTTGCACATGTAGTACGGAAAAAACTATAGTACATGATGTTATACTTTTTCAATATAGTGCAAATACCTTCTATTGCTAAGACAAACTCAACCAGGGATTCAAAACATTCAATAATTTCTCAAACATCAATTGAATATGGAAAAATTAAAGAAGACTAACCACACAAAACGCCAAACAATAAATGGTTTTCTAATGTTTTGGAAGTCCACCACTGCTCTAAATGAGAAATCCACACAGTGCTGCCATCGGAATTTTGGAACCGAGAATCGAAAAATAAAAAAGAAATCCACTACAACACTACTGTCGAGTATATATTTAGGTTAACTTGTTTAATTTTGTAGGTTAAGTTGTTTTAGGGTTAAAGTGTGGAGTTTTTTTCCCTTAATTACACCTCATCCTTTATATTGTATTTCACTTTGGCCTGTTGAATTTTGTTTTGAAATACTTTTATGGATTTCCTTTCTTTAAAAAATAGAGAATTTAGGACTAGCGTAACAACAAATAAGGAAAAAATTTAGCGGTGGCGAGACTATATAAGTTGGAGATACATATTTTTTTTACATATAATACTTGCATTTTCTAAAATTCTTGTCGTGGCGACCGCCGCCACTAGACCTCTCCTGGTTCCATCCTTGCTCGTTGACGTACAAGACAATAAAAAAAAAAAAGGAAATTTTTTACGTTCTTCATGTATTAAACTTTTTCTGTTTTCGTGCATTGAACGGAGATTTTTTTTTGTTCAATAAAGCTATGGGTACATATGAAATGTACATATTATGTACATATGAGTTTTGTGGGGCCCACCTTGGGTCCCACAAAGATAATTCGAACCGCCTATTATTTTTAAAACATTCTTTTATGAAGCCCTATAAAGAGTCAGCTAAACCCGATAGCGGTAAGGATTTTTTCTGAATTTCGCTTATTTATATTTATATGTTCTTTTTATGGGAGCTTCTGTAGTTCAAGGTTTTTGGAGGTTGCACATCCATGTCATGCCCAAGTGGCTAATGCCCACTTTTAATGGCTGCAGTATAACCTGTGAAGCTTGAAAATTGAATAGGATGTCCTTTGTTAGTGTCCTTTACAAGTTGATGCTGCCAAGGTGGCAAGGTCCAGCCGACTCTGTTATTTGATAATTTTCATGAAAAGAAAAAAAGACGATGAACATGATACTTATAGGTGGGGTTCATACTTCATTTCTGCATCTTATCTGTGTAATTTAAAATCTTGAAGTGCCAAAAACCGTTTAGATATTCTTTTCTTTTTTTATGAGCCAAAAAAGAACTTATTAATCTTTGAAAGACGAGCTACAAAGATTAAAGAGATCTAGCTAGAGCATGAAAAGCATCCCAACAGGCGAATAAGTTCAAGCAACTGAACTAAATTATGTCGGTTTCTTTTCTTTTTTTCCCGGGAATTGTTAGTGACAATGTAACCACACCTGAAAAGTTTGTGTATTATATGACGCTTGGGATGTCGAAGGTATCAGTCAACAATTATCTTCGTAACTCATCAATTGTGAAATGTGGTACATAGTGGATTTCAACATCTTATCACACAAAAACTTTCACAAGTAAATGCAACATAAGAATCATACCATGCTATTGCTTAAGCAAAAATAAAAAATATTCACCAGGGGTAAAACGACGCGTAGGAAGCAACTTTTAAAGATTTATTTTTCCTGTTTTGGGGGATTAAAACTGTTAGACTTGTCCCACATCGCTCATCTAAGCCACCCAAGCTTGATTAATAAAATCTAGATGCTACTCCACCTATCACCAATTGGTTTTAGGTTGCCTCCTAGAAATCTAACAAAAACAACGTATTTTGAGGACTGATGTTGTGTTACATTTGCGACCAAAACGACATTGCTTTGGGCAGTCTGATATGGCTATAGTGCACAACGCACTACAGCATGCCTTGTCCACAATCATATGCTGCCCAGACCCCAATAGGAAAAATAATGGCCAACCAAAAAAACCAGAAATACATATGACAAAAGTTACATGGAAGCATCAAAAAAATTGTCCCTACCACCTAAATTTTCAGATAAGAGAATGGCCCCAAGCAGATTTCCAAAAATGTGTCCACAAGGGCCCTTCCAATAGCAGCAAAACCAAAAACCAGGAGTAGCAACATTCTAACAGCACAACGCAGCATCAGCCCATAGACCAGCACCAAGACTCCCAAGCTGAATCTCCTCCACTTCTACTCCACAGATCACGCTCTTGTCGTAATTTATTTGTAGGATGTCCTTGGAATGTGCTGCTTGCACCAATACTTGACTCCCAAGCACCAATACTTGCTTCGGATGTCCTTGGAATGTACTGCTTGCAGTCATACTTTGGAACATTTGGACAAGTAGAAATAAAAACGTTTTTGAAAATAAGTGACAATGATGTTTTTCACCAGAAAATCGATAATCTTGTGAAGGTGATTAGCATAGTTTTCAAGCCCATCATTTGTGACAATGTTTCACAAACTAGACTCAATAGTTGGCATTTTCCAGGTTGCAGCAAGATGGAGTGTTTATAGAGGATTGTGGCTTATGGATAATGGGCTTCTATAAGAATTTGAAGGATTGTTCAAGCATTGAAGCCGAGCTTTGAGAAATCTTTAATGGCCGTAAGTTATAGCAAGTGTAAATAGATTGGCAACCAAGGACAACCAAAGAAGATGGGGCATGGAGGTTGACCCTACTTGTGTCCTGTGTTCCCAACATGCTGAATCCTTGGCACACTTACTTTTTGATTGTAGTTTTCCAAGATGCATATGGGAAACAACCTTGCACAGATTCCAGATTCAAAGAAGGGCAGAGGCTTGGGATACGGAGATTAAGAGCTTCAGATCAGTGCTGTTTAGATTAGCCTTGGCCGCAGGAGTTTATCATGTCTAGAGAGAGGAATTCCAGAGTATTTGGAGGAAGACATAGGAGCTCTGATGATGTTCTAGCTAGCATTACTGATAATATTAGTCTTCAAGTCTGTACTTGGAAGCTTTTCCCCAAGTCTCTTGAGAACCAAAGGCTTTGCTGCCAATGGAATATCTCTAACAGAGTTCTTGGAAATGCTATTCATTAGTAGTTTTCTCTTGTTTGGATAGTTGTTTGAGGCTTAGCTTCTTTGTATAGGTTTTTGAGTTGTTTGGGTCTGTTCCCTTTGTTTTTGTGTTGGTTGGTTATAAAATGGATCAAAGTTGATAGCAAGTCATGATCTCAAGAATGTGGACGTATGATCAGACTCTTTACTCCCTTTGTTGAATTTTTTTTTTTGATTAACAACTCTAAAGTGACTGTTCAAATGATTAACGATGGCCTCCTATACCTTGCCTTAATGGAAAGAATGTAGAGCTATGTTGCAGCTCCATTGAGTGGCGAATAAGCTAGCGAACATGGTACCGGAGCAAGAAAACGAGCTGGTCATTCATGCTGGTAACCACACTGGAGACATCGAGGACATGCTTGTAGCTGATCTAGCAGGCGGTATTGTGTTACTGACTCCTTAAACCAACCACTTGTTTCTAGGTATATGGAATCAGTGAGAGAAACTCCCATGTGCTACTAATCTTCGTTGCCAAATTTTGAAGGGAAAATTGACTTTGCCAAACTTGCCACGTAACCTTTAAAGAGAGTTCCCGCAAAACCAATCCTCCAATCCGACAGCGAAACTAGATTTGACGCCAAGAAGTGAACAACACATGGGAAAAAAAAAACACATTTTCTTGTTTACCACACAAAAAACCGTTGTTTAGCGATGTGATGAAGCTTTAATTGATGATGCTTTGGTATGAATGGATTTTGGCATTCAATCTAAATTATTTTCTATTTTCTGAGAAACTTGAAATGTTTAAATTACTGAAATTCAATACATGTCCATGGCAACACCAGTTTTTCTTTTCTATGTAAAAAATATAAACAATTAGACTTTGTTTGTTTCGAAGTAAAACAATTTACGATGTAAGACATTTTCCTTGAAAATGATTTCGTAGGAAATAATTTTTACCGTTTTTGTTTCCGGTGTTTGGTTGCAAATGAGAAATATTTTCCAGAAACAAATGTTTCCATCATGTCCCCCGTTTTTTTCCTTAACGTGACTCGCTTTAAGTAAATCAAATGAACTGGGAATGTAAACAATAGAGGCCTCCCTATTGTAGAGAGTAGGGCTGCTCAAAAAATCCGGTGAACCGTGAAACCGGTCCGGACCGAACTGATCCGTACCTTTTGGATTTTGTCCGTGGATTAATGGTTCGGACACGGATTAAAAAATTAGAAAACCGTGACTCGTGGTTCGGTCCACGGATTTTCATTACAAAACCGTGGATTAACCGAACCGGACCGTGGGATATTTATTTTATATAAATAATAAATAAATATATAAATATATAAATATATGTGTATTTATATAATTAATTGTTAGTAATGTTAAAACATTTTTCTACCAATTTTAATATTTTATCTTAATAATGGGATATAGTGCAGATGTACATAAAATATAGGTGGCAAATCGTAGTTTTTTTTTATATAAGTTACAGGTAACCCTAGTTTAGTTTCACTAGTTCGTTTTTTTTCCAGTTTCCCTAATTTTCATTCCTTGTTCAAGTCGCCGTCGCACCATTCTTACTTCTCCTCCTCCTCCTCCTCTCTCTCCGTTTCTTCAAAGTAACAAGTGCTTTCTGACGGCCGGTGTTAAACTTAATTCTGAATGTAACCTTCTTCCCTTTTAGTGTGAGATATAAGCTTGAGCTTTATTTTTGCTAAAATCCGTGGACAAAACCGTAACCGATCCGCGAGTCACGGATTGGATTGGAACCGAACGGTAGGACTTTTGGTCCGGACACGGATTTCATTTTGTAAAAACCGTGACTAGCAGTTCGGTCCTCGGATTCTTAGGAATCCAGACCGAACCGGACCGCGAGCACCCCTAGTAGAGAGTGAACATAGATGATTAGAATTGGGGGTTTTGTTTGGGTGCGTAGGAATTTCTATTTTTCTTCTAAACCCCTCTCTCTTTCTCGGCTCCATAGAGGGAGCAAACTCTCAGAGGGGCGTTAAGAACAAATTAGTCAAAGTCTTTTGGTACGAAGTTGCCTCTGTTTCGAATTCATGTATATGCATAGTGCTCACCGCGAGCCATTAGCCAAAAACGACATACGGGAATCTTGACAGTAAATCATTTTACATCCAAACAAACGGAGCCTAAATAGCACCGGTTCAAGGCAACAAAAGATCAGGTAAATATACTACACACACGATCTCGACAACAGTACTTGACAATTGACTTCATTCATTGAATGATCTGCAACCAAATGAAAGGACTGCATTTTTTTTCTCTGTTGTACAATTAGCAAGGGTTAGGTTTCTGAAAAGATTAATTGATGGATATAACCAAATGTTTTCGCCACACAAATAGAAGCATAGCAGTTCCATCTCAAGAAAACTAACCTTAGACGTCAGAAGATAATATAAATGAAGCTAAAAACTAGAGAGCAAGGCAGACAGAATACGACAACCTCGTTTCACAACGTTCTTCAGCTTCTCCTCTTCCTTGTTATCGACCGTCTAATCCTCTTCATACTTCGAGTTTCTTTAGCTTCCTCTTCTTTAGGATCTTCTAACAAATGCCACTTACTATCCCCTTTTCCCTTAGTCATTATCCTTGGAGAGGCCGAAAGAAAATGTTCCTCATATGTTGCTATCCCTCTTCGCTCCTCATTTTCCCACTTGTAGCCAGTAGGCTTAACCAAACTTTCCTCATACGCAGCTGCCTTCCAAGAGCTTGAGCAATTGGACAGCTTAGGAACATCCCTCTCCAAATCGCCATTAGAATTGTACACATTAACATGCCCACTATCACACCCAATGTGTTCTCTCATTAGAATTTTACCATCTTTTGTATAACATAACGGCTCAAACATACTACAAACCTCGAAGGTTTTATTAATGACGAACCTAACGTTCCACGATTTTTGCACACCGTATGCCTCCATCACCCATACTTCGGCATTGTGTTGGCGATGACGAATCATACAGAGGCATCCATCCAAAACCCCCAACCCAAGCAAAATAAATTCATCCCCATCCTTAGGCGGGTTTCGCATTGGTAACTTTTTGAATTCATCCACCCGCGGGTCAAAGGAAAAGATAGAGTGGGTCGAAAGACGGTCAGTATTACAGGCAAACCAATAAAGTTGTCCATTCAGAACTGGCCCTGAACGGATTATGCAAAGATTACAAGGGAAACTTAACATACCTCTTTCCAATACTTTCTTTGAAAATTCCCAACCATTATGAATTTACTAAAAGCGATGACGGCCTTGTACCCATTAGTAGAGGAATCATAACAAAGCCCAGAAGTAATTAAATGAGTAGTTCCATAAGAAAGCGGCAACCGATGGTATGATAAGACTTTCTTGAAATACCCATTTAATGGATTCCATAAATAAAAATCCGCATTATTCCCCAAAAGAAACAATCCATTACAGGAACCATAGATGTGAACTTCACTAAAATGGAGATCCATTTTTTTTTTCCCATGGTGTTCGAACCTTTTCCACAGAGCATTGTTGGTCTATGGAGCAAAAGGTAAAGGGTCCACCATACAACCGGGACATAACAAGAACCTTTTGTCTTTTTGATAGGGTTATTAGGTTTGAGTCAGATATCAAAGAAGACCACTGTTTAGAAATGCACCTTAATCGACAGAGAGAATCATGGGGTAATCTTGAGAGAATTTGCACGTTGATTTCTTCTGGGATATTTGGGAAATTGTTGGGATCTAATTTCAATTTGATTTTCTTGTTCGTTAACCTAGCTCTGCTGCTTCTTCCTCGTCGCAGCTCCATTCTTGTTGAAAACTGTTTAGGAGACTGGGCTTTTCACAAAACTGCTTTTTATAAGGACCAATATTGATGCTTATCGTGCTAGTAAATTTGGAAAATTATTTATTCAAGCCCACACATCAGCTACATTGGGAAAAAGGCCCGGAAGAATTATTGTTGGCTTGGGTCCCCACATCTCTCGAAGTTCGAACACAACCTATTTGGGGTTCTTCCAGACCGGCCCTCTTTCGTCTTTGAGTACTCGTCCAGCTCCACATAATGTCAAACTCTACCCACATAAACCCTGTTTTAAGTGATTTGCCCAAAATACCTCCGTTTTTTGACTTGTTCTTTTTTGTCAGTTTTTATTTCACCTCTATTCATGAGTTAAAATGAACGTAAATAGGAGAATTTAGGTGAACATGGACTCAGTATTAGGATTCGGGACTGGAAGAGCGTGTTGTGCACGGCAAATTGCCGTTGCTCCGGTCTCGCTCTGATGATTGGAATTGTTCACTTCGTAGAGTTTGTTGTGTAGAACAAGTGTACCAAAAATCAGCTCGATCGGATATCATTAAGTACCTCATCCAAACATTATTATCTTGAAACGAATGGATCCGAAACACTAGATAAAATCCATTGTTTTTTTTGGTACACTTAATAATTTTAAGATAATAATGTACGAATGAGACATTTAATAATATCCAATCGAGAAAATTTTTGGTAGACTTATTTTACACGATGAGCTCTATGAAGTGAACAATTCCGATCATTGGAGCGAGACCGGAGCAACGGCGATTTACCGTGCACAACACGTTGCTCAGCACGGAGCTGTACAACACGCTCCTCAAGTCCCTGTGCGACTACCAATGTCATTGATCAATTGTCCATATTAAAAAACAACCTGTTTCAAGGTGGAAGAGTTTTTATTTTTAATCTGGACCGTTGAAATCCTTTTTGGACGACTGCAATGCCGCACTATACAACATGGTGCACTACAGCACCCTTGGATTTGGGGTGCTATAGCGCACCCTTATGTAATGCGTCTCTAGGGCGGCATAGGGATTGTCGATCTTGACAATCAATGTTTGTTTTTAATATTAACCGTCGATTTGGGGGAAAAAATCCGGACCGTTGATTAAAAGTTTGCACTGGAGCACCCCGGATCCCAGTTTTGTATGCTTCTTCGTCTCTCCCCAAAAGCCCCCGTTGCTCCCCGGCCTGTCGCTCCTCCCTTCGCCACCAACGATCAGCTGAAAGAGGTACTCATTTTAATCGGTTAACCAATCCCCCACACTCAAATCCATTATTGAAGCCATTGATTTGAAAATTTCATTCCATTTGTAATTAACCTCAAAATTAAATGCTTGCCTTCTGGAGTATTTTTGTGAAGGTGGACACTGCATCGTACTAGGAATTCGGTCAACAGAATATAAGTTTCAATCTTGTAAGACGGCCAGTATGTCCAAAGGTAAGAGAAACAGCGACTGCTCCCACTGTGCAATCCTTCCACCGGAGATCGTCGCCGACGTACTCTCTCGGCTGCCGGTGAAGTCTCTCTGCCGTTTCAAGTGCGTCTCTCCCTCTTGGAAAACCCTTATCTCTTCCCTTGATTTCGCCCGAACCCACCTCAATCGAACCAACACCAATAACCCTAAACACTTTGACCGCAACGTCACTCTCATTTCCACCACTGACGATCTCTACTCTGTCGATCTCGCTGCTCACGTTCCCATAGCCACAAAGCTTGATTTTCCTCCCCTCCAACAACCCGAGCAACGGCTCAGCTTATTGGGCTCTTGCAATGGCTTGCTTCTGCTTTCCGGTACAGGTAAATCCAACGTCTTCTGTTTCTCCCAAAAAAATATATTCAACCTCTTCTTGTTGAATCCATCCACTAGAGAATGTAAGAAACTGCCCCCATTGCCGTTTGTCCTTGATCCTGGTGATCGTGTGATTTACGTGTATGGATATGGTATGGGTTACGACTCATCTACGGACGATTACAAGGTTGTAATGCTCTCTTACTATGTTAGTGATTCTGGATCTGAGTCTGAGTCTGAATCTTCTCCTTTGAGTGATATGACGATTGTGGCTGTCTATTCAGTGAAAACTAGTGCTTGGAGGAGAATTCAAGACACCCATTATACCCTTGACGGATGTATCGCTGGCGTTTACTATAATGGGTGTCTCCATTGGATTTGTAGGTGGGATTGGTCCTATTTGATGTTTGTTTTCGATCTGGCGGATGAGATTTTTAGGGAAGTGCCATTGCCTACTTCGGATGAGTTTGTCGACTTTCATAAGGTTGTGATTGTTGGGGATTGTCTATGTTTGGTTTGTGAACAGGATAGTTTCCCACTACGGGATAGTGACCCAGTTGAAGTTTGGATGATGAAGGAGTTCGGGGTTAGTGCGTTGTGGACAAAAGTTATGATTGATATACATGATAAAAGTTATGAACATTATGATCTACATGGTTTGCTAGCAGAAGATGAATTTTTGTTGACGGGAAGTACGCTAGAGAGACCAAAAGAAGATAAATTACTTGCGTACAATCCCAAAAAAGGAAAGCTGAGGGACATCATGGTTCATGGTATTCCAACTACATTTTATACACGGCGTACATATGTGGAGAGCCTTGTCTCTCCTAATCAATGTAATCATGGAGGAGGGACTGGGAAGCAAGGATAAGCTTCTTCAGGTATGTCATATAGATGACAAATTGACAATATTTTGTTCCTTAGTAATTGTATGTCCATACATATCCATGTAGGATACGGATATTCTTTGGATACTCCCGGATAAATATAATTTGGTACTTTTTAAATGTACCTATGGTTTGAAATTTAGTTCTCTCTTTTCCTTAAAAGTATGATATACTTTTTGGATACTATTTTTTCATGTATTTGAATTTCAATGATACTGTTCAGATTAAATTATTTCCTCTTTTGTTGAGATTATGGCATTTCTTATGCAGCACTAATGTAAAATTAACCACTTTGTTCTTCCTAAAAGAAAAGCTTCAGTCACCTATTGTTTCTGTGTCATTTGTCTCAATGTGTTTAGTATCTCTCTTCCTTCAAACTTTAGAATTGATTACGACAGTCCTATTTGAATTTCAGATATCTTTTGCTGCGTTGGCTCATCCATTTCTGAAATAATGACCATTTGAAGTCTTGAATTGATGTTAGAGTTCATGGCCGTTCCCTAAACAATTCAATATTGGCTTTACTATTTGCCTGGCTAAAGAGTGCGCAAACTCTTTAGTTCTTGCTATTCATCTTTTTCCATTACGCATGGATCTTCTAGTCATACCCGCTTGATATCTTTTCTCTCATATTACTCTCTTGCACTCGACTATATAGATGTTATCGGTAGCTCGACCCAATAGCCATAGTCTATTTATAGATGTTGAATAAAAAGACTCTCTCTTTACTGGGTGGAAAGATAACTCGGCGCCATCCCCCTTTTAAAGGCCTCGGCTCGTTCAATTTCTGACGTCGTTTTCGATGAGGTGCAACAAATTGAAAGGCCACCCGGGCAGTTGACTTTGTCCGGTACTTTTGCGTACTTTTTTTCCCGTCTAATGGACTAGTACTAATGCTTTTAATGCTATTTATATACATACCTAACTGACGGTCAACAATTCTGTTTTGCAACTAGGAGGAAAGGAATAGAGTCACTATACAGAGCAAGCTCTAATCCATTACACTGACTTTTTGCAGGGGTATCCATGGTTCCTAGAGTGGTAAAGGTGGTTCAGTAGTCCATGATCTAGCTAGATATGCTCTTTGGCACTCTATCTCCAGGCCCTTTTAAAGGTTCTTTTGGTGCTTGATTTTTATATTTTGGTAGCTTTAGTTTTAGTGCTCGACTTGGAGCTTTATTGCATTATTGTTGTTAATGAGTTATTCCATGACTGTTCTGTTTGTTTCTGGGGTAGTTTTCTTCGTTTGAAGGTACCTAAATTGTTACTATTATATTCTAATGGTTTGGGTTATAACTCCCTTAGTACTAGTAGCTTTGAAAAGTGTTCAAGCAGTTGGGTAATATGCTATTTTGAGGTGTTTTTGACTTATTTAAGGTGTTTAGATGGACAAGATTTTTGAACAGATCCTTATTTACGTGGGAAAGTTCCACCAATCTCTTGGAACTAATGAAGGCCCTAGTGTTATCTACTGTCGTGACAACTTATCAAAAAAAAAAGTTACTCCGTATCTACTGTCGTGTCTTTTATTTGCTCCTTGCTATCAAAAAAAAAAAGAAAAAGAAAGAAAGCTACTCCGTATCTACTGTCGTGTCTTTTATTTGCTCCTTGCTATCAAACTTAGGCTCCGTTCTTTTGGACTTAACTTAAATCTGAAAATTTTGTCCTCATTTGAGTTTTTTTTGCATTTGTTACTTTTGTGCCAAACTTTTTTGGGGTATTGATTCGTCTCAACGAGAGTCGAGAGGACTCGAAAAAGTAAATTTTTTTTACTTTTACCCAAGTATTTTGAGAAATAACCACTTTTTAGCACAAATGGGATATTGATTCTTCTCGACGAGATGAATCGAAAAAGTAATTTTTTTTTACTTTTACCCAAGTATTGTCATTTTTGCACTAAAAAGTGGTTATTTTTCAAAATACTTGGGTAAAAGTGCCAAAATTTTACTTTTCCGATTCCTCGTTGAGACGAATCAATAACCCAAAAAAATTTGGCGCAAAACTAACAAATGCGGAAAAAAATTTAAATAAGGACAATTTTCAGATTTAAGTAAAGTTTAAGTTAAGTCTGAAAGAACGGAAATCCAGAAGACCCTCAGGTTCATCTCAATCTAGAGATGAGCTTTTCTTGACCAAGCTTCCGAAACCCTTTCCTTTCGCATTCAGCACATACCAAGACCCGACCTCATTGAGCTTCCAAGGCCCATTATGGACCCTATTGTTGCTCCTCACTGCCTGCCACACCACTGTAGGGTTGGAACATTCGTAAAACAAATGGTGATGACATTCTTTCTACCTGTTAGTCTGTTACACATGTGGCAGTCTTCATTTACCCTTATCCCCTAACTCACTTATCTATCTGCTGTATTCATCCTTTGTTGCACTGCTAGCCACGCTGCCACAGAATAAGCGCCCTGTACACTCTTCCCAAAACAGATAACCCCATGCCAATTTTGAATAGGGTTTTTGTGTCCAATAGCCTCCCAAGCTTGAGTTAACAGTAAATTCTCCGCTTGGGTGAGAAAGCCAAGCTATCGTGTCCTTACTTTCAAAAGTTGCAAGAAAGAAATCAGTTCAAGTAGAATCCAGGATAGTCGACTAAGGTTTATCTCATGTATTATAAAATAAGGATGGAGAATGGATAGCATTCATTGAACGTAGGTCAAAATTTCACAGGACACAGTATATGACCGTTTTCTTCTTATTTGTTGGAGTAGTTATGACATTACGGAGGTTTTCTCCAAGATTTGTGACTGCATACGTGATGTCGATCGTGTATTTTATCCAGTAGGATGCCATTGGTTATGCTTATGGATAAGCATATACAATCTAAGAGGCAATTATTTTTTTGGGATTTCATGATTAAAGATGAGGCATCTGAAGCATTTACACCCCCAATGGATACCTTGCAAATACGTGCTGCAATTTACTTGTCGTGTCATAACAATTTGAACCGACAGAAGACGAAGCTTCAGAGATTGGCCAACAATGAAATGAAGTCCGTGTATCAATTCACCTTGGCGCTCCTTACTGTTTTCTGATAGCGTAAAACTTCACACACAATTCATTCTGCAATACAACTGTTACATGAAGGTTATTTTGGCTTATTAATATGACAAGAAAGTAGGTAACAAAAACCTGTCACAATTGGTTGTAATGATGTGAACGAAACTGCCGGAAAGGCACAAAAGAAACCTTTTACGTTGAATTTTATATGAAGTCACTCCGCAGACATTGAGCCCCAAAACCATCTTTACTTCCTCATTGTAGTGCTTGCTATGAACAATCCGTTCCAATATGTAAACCACTGGAATCATGCACAAATTTGATATCTGCAAGAGGGAAGACAATTACTTGTAGTGTTGAAAACACCAACTCATTCTGAAATTAAGTGGCAACAAGACTTGACATAACGGAAGCGCCTGAGCCTGATAGAAGAACCCTACAGATTTCAGCATGAGGCTCAAGTTCATCCCAGTTATTGAAATTTCAGGGACTGAGACCCAGAGATGCTTGTAGTTAGTTATAAGGAAAATGTTTTGACATAGAATAACAAGTAGAAGTTGACAACAAACCAACATAACATAAGAAACTGAAGAGCTACAAAAGTGAATGTAATGATAATTGACATCATGAAACCTGTAAGATATTATCTCATAACTCGCCGAAGCCAGCCCCGCGCACATCCCTAAATTGGTCGATTCGAATGTTTTAATTGTGACGTGTTTTGCCAGGTCTATACACATAATCATGATTTTGTTACAGCATACCAAATGATTTTACGCCTCATAGACCTAACTTCTCACCGGTCACCAGCTTGAGTTGATCAAGACTTTGTTTGTAGGTTTTAGCTTTCGGCATCTAGAAAGTCTTGTGTCTTTTCTGGTCGTTACTTTTAGTCTTTGCTTCCCTGTTTTATCCGTTTGCGTTATCAAAAAGTTAGTCTGTTCACATAAATGTTTTACACAGGTCTTGCACACATATTTTTGGGGGCCTATTTCGGGTTTTGCATAGATGATTTGAATTGCTCATTAATTTCCTTCAATATAATTTTCCAAGAATTTATGTAAAAAATGAACTTAATGGGATATCAATAGATGTTTAAATCGTATAAATGCCTGCAAAAGTTGTGTGTGTGTGTGTGTTGTACACAACAGTTATTTATACTTGTCAAAACTCTTTGCCAAAATCGACCTCCGAAATTAAATCAGACATCTGGGTTTAGATATTTTTCAAACCAAACCAAGCCAAAAAATAATGGTTTGGTTTGGTTTGACCGGTTTATTTCGATTTTTTGGTTTGTTACTTGTGCTAAATGTATCCCTATCAATATAGTATTAGTTTTTACATGTACATGTCTAAGTTCAGTCCGGTCTGATTCATTCCAAGTTGAATGGGTGGAAAATTGAACCAAACCTATTGATAAGTAGGAAATAACCTCCCAAGGTCAGCCCAGGCAAGGGAGCCCAGCACAACACGAAGGGCAATGTAGGGAACCTAGTGACGCGGAGCTTAGCTTGAAGAGCTGAGCTCAATGGATCAGCCTAGGGGCGAAGGTCATCCCAAGGTCAGCCCAAACCAAAGTGCTCACGAGCACAGCCTTAAGGGCTCAAGCTAGAGTCCCAAGAGCATTGAATCTAGCCTATAAGAGCTAGCCTCTATTAAACTAGCCTAAGGATGGAGGCCAGCTCACAAGCACAACTCATAGAAGAATACCGAGCTCAGCTCACCAAGTGAGCTCGGTAAATATGACAAACCTACAGCCAGAGACTTATAAAAAACTCCACGGCAGAAGTTCGTATAGTCTATGGGACTCATAGAACAACCAAGACTTTATCTCGTCCGGAGAGATTAGGCCGCGAGTCTTAGAGGATAAACACAGAGATTCATCTACCATGAAGACTCCTAACATTGATGACAATCACAGAGTCAAAAGGAGAGGAGAACTCCTAAACTTGATAAGGACCAAAGAAGTCCTAGGTAAGGAGGACACTCTATTATCAACCTATTCCCGTCATGTACGGATGAGCCCAGAGGTCCCAGTCCCAATGGAGACCTCTGCACCGGACTCTTAATCTTGATAGCAATCGCAGAGTCCAAAGGTGAAATGGCTCCTCAAACCTGATAAGGGTCAGGGGAGTCCTGAGGTGAGGAGGACAATCCAACACCTATCTATTCCCGCCACGAGCGGATGAGGCTTAAGAGTCTTGGTTCCAAGGGATTCCTCCCAAAGATGCCTATATAAAGATCACACCTCCACCTCACAAAGGTATGCAAACGATACGGAACTCATACTCAGTCCAATATCTCCATATCTCGACTGACTTAGGCATCGGAGGGGCGATGGCGATAGCCACGCCGGTGCCCATAGTTTACCGTGTCTGTTTTGCAGGTCGTTAATCGAGCACGCAGGAAGCCGTTTCATCCGCTGGAGGACTAGGTGGACAGTTGAGGAACCCCTCCTCCGGAGATAACCAAAAACCGCCTCATCACCTATTTTTTTGCTTTGGCAAAAACTTAACAAACCAAAATGTTTACCTCTAGAAACCAAATCAAATAAAAGAATGAGTCAAGATTGGAGATGCTCTTAGAGCCAAGTATTTATTTGATTCTATTTGGCATTTGATTTTTATATTTTATTTAGAACTAAAAAATGCAGAACTACATATTTTATGGTGGCCGAGGAATCTGATAGACATTGTTACGCTAAGTTTTTTGGACTTTTCGAAAGTTTTGTCCTTAATCAAAATAATTTCTCCCGACATTTATGCACCACGCACCACAAACATGTCAAATCCAATATATATGGTAAATGGTCTGCCAATATATCAGGTACCAATTACTCCATATGTCCCTTATTTATAGTCCAGTATTCCATTTTGGGCTGTCCCTTAATAAGTGTCTATTTTGTAAAGTTAGTATGTAAAAGTTGGTGAATTGTCTATTTTGTCCCTAAAAGTAGATTCCATTTTGAAAAATTAGTGAGTAAAAGTGTAATGATGATGGGTAAGTAGGGAAAGTCAAATCCAATATATATGGTAATTTCTCCTGGCATTTATGCACCACGCACCACAAACATGTCAAATCCAATATATATGGTAAATGGTCCGCCAATATATCATATTGGGTCCCAATTATATTTTTGTATCCGTTCACGGCCGTCACTCAGCTTGTGTTTCCTAGTCGGAGATTTGTTGGGTTCTCTGATTTTTGCCTAACGGCGAGGGTTTGTTCGAGTTTGGGAGAGCGGTCGGTGTGGCTCCCGCCATGGCTGTTGTTGGATGGCCCGGTACTCATCTAATGACAAGGTGTAGCGTTGCAGCAGTTGGTGTAGTGGGATTCAGGAAGCACCTCCGAGTCTCCAACTGGGGTGGCCTGTGGAGTTTGGTGGTTCTTTGTCTGATCGATGGGCGGCGACGTTAATCTTAGAGCTAAGTTTTTGGTTTTCTTTGGACTAGACTTTATTTGTTTTAACCTGGGCTTTTTAGGCCTTTTGATGTTTGAGCTGTAATTGTTGTAATCTGAGCATTTTAGGCTCTAAGGGGGTGTTTGAGCTTTGTTCCTTTGGTTATATTTTCGACTATTGGTTGGAATCATTTTTCCTTCCCTAAATAAAATGTTTTTTTTACCGATAAAAAAAATAATATATTTTTTGTGATAAAAAACTAAAGGAAGTGATTTTATACGTCTGAAATATTTCTCTCTCCCTCTCTCTCCTTTGTAAACAGAAGCATCTGAAAAATCTGGAGAAATCTGAAATCCCCAAATTTGTAAAGACGAAGAAGGCGACCATTATCTCCGACACTGGGACCATCGACAATGCCAACCTTCCACCGGATATCGTAACCGACGTACGTACTCTATCGATTACCAGTCAAGTCTCTCTGCCGGTTCAAATGTGTTTCTCCCTCATGGAAAACCCTCATCTCTTCCCCCCATTTCGCTCATACCCACCTCAATCGAAGCAAAGCCAACAACCACCCACTTTATAAAGCCATTCTCTTTTCCAGCCCTTCCAATCTCTACTCCGTGGATTTCGCCGATGTGAACCCGACCCCTAAAAAGCTTGATCATCCTCCGTTCAACCACATGAGCGGCTCAGGGTCATTGAGCTCTTGTAATGGCCTTGTTCTAGTTTCTGATAATGGTTTTGTCAACTTCTTGTTCAATCCATCCACTAGTGAATGGAAGGAACTGCCTGCCCCTTTTCATATGTACACTTCTATGGATGTCTTTTATCCACCTGGGTTGGGTTATGTCTCTTACACGGATGATTACAAGGTTGTGATGCCCTTTTTTATTGAAGGGGGGCGAAAACGTAGTGATGCCCCTGTTACGAATGTGGCTTCTGTTCATTGAAAACTGATGCTTGGAGGCAATACAAGATTTCCATTATAAGCCTGTGGAACGTCGTCGTGGGGTTTGCTTTAACGAGCGTTTCCATTGGCTATGTTGGAGGACTGGTGGTTTGGATTATTCTAAAGTTGTTGCCTTAGATTTGGCGGATGAGATTTTCAGGGAAGTGCAGTTGCCTGCCTCATGTGATGATAATGAGTTTAGGCAACATGACATGGTGGTTCTTGAGGGTTGTCTCTGTTTGTGTGACACCCCGCTTTCCGGTGGCCGGCGGTACTGCAGGATGGCAGGCTCCGTCCGGACGGGAGGGGGTAAGTTATAGTTTATAAGAAAAGATCCCTCCTACTTGTACAAGGCCTTTTAAAGCCGTGAGGGCGGGCCAAAGCGCATAGGAACTTCGCAGTTAAGCGTGCTCACCCTGGGGTAATCCAGGGATGGGTGACCTCACTGGGAAGTCTATGGGCTTTGGGCGTCCAAAGCGGACAATATTGTACAAAGATGGAGCGGGTCGTTACAGTTTGATTGCCTGTTCGGGTGACTAAATTGATGTTTGGATGATGATGGAGTATTGTGTGAGAGAGTCGTGGACAAAATTTTCAATTGCTAATCCTCGGAGGTCTATAGTACTGGATGTGTTGTGTTTGTCAGCGCAAGACGAACTTGTGTTGAGGAGAGAGAGATTGAGAGTTGTCAGAGGAAGGGTAAAAGATGAATTTGACGGGGATAAACTAATTCTGTACAATCTGTAAAAAGGAATACGGAGGGAAGTGGTGGTTCCTGGCATTCAAACTAAATCTCTACTTGGGGACCACTACATTGAGACCCTCGTCTCTCCTAATCATGGAGGAATTTCGGAGACAATGTATAGCTTCTTCAGGTGAAAGTTCAAAGAGTTATTAGGTATATTTTCACTTTCCAACATAGAAATGACTCGGTCACTTCTTTTGTTCATTAGTTTATACGTGGCATGGGTTAGTGATATAAGTACTATTTTGATTAACTCTTGATCATACACAAGTTGCAAGGGCGCACTCAAAAACCTAATCCTTGGAGTCTAACCTATGAAGCATGACCGAATGAGCACTCATAAGGGGGTGTCATGTCTATATATGATGTGGATATTCCTTGGATACTCACTGGCATGTATATTTGATTCTTTATTCTTGAAGAATCGAATACTCTTACGTCACGTTTCCACCCTCCCACGAAATAGAGAATATGGCATTTCTTAGGCACAGGGATGCAGAGACTTTTATCTTTTTCTTTATTTATTGTCATTAATTGTCCTGTATCAAACCTCAATTTCTTACCTTTGCCCATTGTGTCCTAGAAAGGTGGAAAGTTACCACTTGAAATAGTGAATAATGGTTCCATTTGTAATGTGCATTTTATCTTTTTCTTTGAATGAACCAAATGATGGAATGAACATTTCGTTCAAGTGAACCAATCACAACCTTAAGTTTGATGATACATGCCTTCCATTTGTAATGTGCATTTTTTTTTTCTTTTTTTGCCTATCAAAAAAATTTGTGTTCTAGTAAGAAGGAAAGGTTCAGCGTCAATGCCATTTATCTCAATTTATTCAGTGTGAAGCTTCAATCAACTTTAGATTTGATGATACATGCCAGTTATTTATTGCTGCATTGGCTGATCCATTTAAACAATAATGGCACCTAGAAGTCTTGAGTTAATGTTTGAGTTTTAGCTTTCGAGTTCTTGCTACAACGCTACTCTACGCACTAAGCTTCGAACCATCTCTTTTGCCATTTTTTTGTCTATTACTCTTTTCTCTTTTTGATTGGCACTTGGCTATTACTCACTGCCTTTACAGCCCCTGTGGATGATGAGAAATGATGAGACAAGAAAACAAAGGAGAATCTTTAACTTATTTGGATTGTTAAAAGGGATGAGAAATGGTGAAAAGGATGAGAAAAAAAAAAAGATGAGTCCATCTTACAATTAACCAGATTGCATCACTTTTGGTGAAAACCGACAAAATCTCTCTCTCTCTCTCCCTCTCCCTCTCCCTCTCCCTCTCCCTCTCCCTCTCCCTCTCTCTCTCTCTCTCTCTCTCTCTCTCTCCATATGAAGGCCATTGGTGTTTTGTATATGCGTATACTTACTGATGATTTAAATTTATTTTGCAGTTGATGGGGTCGGAACATCCAAGCTCTAGTCCAACAAATTAAGGGGAATTTGCACTTACACCCCTTGTACTATCACCAATTTGCACATACACCCCCTGTACTCCAAATTTAGGCACTTACACCCCTTGTACTTTGGACTGAAGTGCAACTGTTAAAAATTCCGTTAAAATAGATGGAAAAGCTATTGGCGGGAGATTTCCCTCCAAAATGAGGAAAAAAATGTCCAAACTAACCTTAATAGCCATTTATAAGCTCTGTCAAACTCTCATTCCCAAAAACAGAGCATTCAAACCCCTTTCTTCCCCTAACCCACTCTCTCTAGTCTATTATTATCAACAGAAAACAGCAACATCTAGCACTATATCTCATGTCTAATCAGTCCCAAAACATCTGCAAATGTAGCAACACAAACACCCAGCAGCACAGAAAAAAATGGATTTATACTGTCCAAATCCACAACATAAATGGCCAGCAATAACAAAAAAAAAAAACATCAAATGTAGATATTCAGTTTGAACTACTTCAAAGTCATTTTGTAACATATCTGCATTTGAAGTATGTTTTTTTTTTTTTGGGTCATTGCTGGCCATTTATGTTGTGGATTTGGATAGTGTAAGTCCTTTTTTTTTTTTTACTGTGCTGCTAGGTGGTTGTATTGCTACATTTGCAGATGTTTTGGGACTGATTAGACATGGATGTTGTTTTTTTTGTTGATAATAATAGACTAGAGAGAGTGGGTTAGGGGAAGAGAGGGGTTTGGATGCTCTGTTTTTTGGAATGAGAGTTTGACAGAGCTTATAAATGGCTATTAGGGTTAGTTTGGACTTTTTTTCCTCATTTTAGAGGGAAATCTCCCGCCAATAGCTTTTCCATCCATTTTAACGGAATTTTTAACAGTTGCACTTCAGTCCAAAGTACAAGGGGTGTAAGTGCCTAAATTTGGAGTACAGGGGGTGTATGTGCAAATCGGTGATAGTACAAGGGATGTAAGTGCAAATTCCCCACAAATTAATTATGCGTGTAACGCCCCTAATTTCCGGGTACGTTAAAATGGCAATTTTATTGAATATCTTAAATAGAGTCTGGCTCGTTATTATATCATAATTCCCATCAGAGTGCTTTCATTACATAAAGGGAAGGAAAATCTAGGATTCATATCTACAGCTCCGCCTGCTCTTCCATTCTAGCCAGCTCCTCGGCTCCAAAGGCCTTCAAAGTGTACTGTTCACCTTGATCATCTACAAAGTCTGACACATTATACCAGCGTCGCCACCGATATAATATGTCAGGGTCACCAAAGGTAACACCATGAGCAACAAAAGCTCAGCAGAATAATCCCATACCCGCTAACCCATAACTTACGAACAATGAATCATACAGATAACATTATCTACACGGAACATGCTTATCTAATTAAACAGTTATCAATGACATATCCACATTAACTATCGTTTTTGTCCACGACTTTTCTGAGTTTCTCCTACGCGACTCGTCGTAGACCGTGTCACAAATTTCCATTTTCTTATCCAAATCAACATTTCGAAAATCCGTTTTTAACACATCCAACCTCGGTTCCGCCGTTCCGGGTTCCTGAGTATCCTCGCAATGGTTCCGCCGCACCGGGTTCCCATTGGCACACATTAGCATTGGCTCCTCTCCACGGATAACCAAGCCACACACCCAACCTCGGTTCCGCCGTTCCGGGTTCCCGAGTATCCTCACAATGGTTCTGCCGCACCGGGTTCCCATTGGCACACAATCACATTTCAAAGCTTTTTCTCCTTTTCAAAACACACACGACTCACATAATGACTCCCACATTGGTCATTATGTAGTTTCAAAAATATTTTACCAAGTTATTGCCTTTAATCACACCCTAGGGGTCATGTTTCTAATTTTCTCAATTTTCGTGTCTCGTATTCATGCTTAGACTCCGCGGTGGGACTTTTTCACATAATTAACATAAATCATTTAATTTGAAATCTTGAAACTAAACTAGCAAGATCATCCAACTCTATTTTATTTAGCATGCTCGTTTTTATCCTTAATTTCACATAATCATGCTCAAGCAATTAACGTACAATCTAAGGCATAGTGTCACATGGACGGACACCTTTGGAGTGGAAAACCACTTATGCCTTATCACATATCAAGACAAGTAAATCTAATAATCCTATATTCATGCTCATAATTCTATTAGCAAAATAAGGTTACTAACTAACATGCATTTGATCATACAAGTAAATACTATCTTTTTTTTTTTATACGAGGGATAGAGTAGAGGTATTCTACCTTCCTTCTTGGCGGTGGGTACGGCTACGGGAAAAAAAAAGTAAGTACGTCGGGCGGAGTAACTTCCTACGGCGGCTTCCAGTAGCTTCGAAAGAGAAAGGTTTCTCTCGAAACTAATTCTCGACTAACTTTCTAACTTTTTATGGATCGAAGGGTGGTTGAGTGGTGGTTTGGTGGCGGCCTAGGATGAATTTCTTCGAGAGTTTTAGAAAAAACTCAAGAACTTAAGAACAAAGTAAGAACATGGTGAGAACACTAGAATTTCTTAGAGAGAGAAGTAGAAGAGTGAGGGTGTGAGTTGAATGGCATGGGCAAGGGTCCTTTTTATAGCAAAATGTGGCTCCCTCTCTCTCCCTCATGGCCGGCCTCCCCCTCTCTCCTTTCCTCTCAACTTTTTGCACCATGTTTGGTCATATCAAGCATGCCAAGCCTTCCTTCTTTTGTCACTTCATCTTTTAAGCCCTAACCTAGGTTATTATGAAGGTTTTCTAGCCTAATCTTGTCCTTGGTTGGCTTGTTTGCAAGAAGAAACAAAATGATAAGCTAGTTTTAGGTTTAAAGTTGGCTAGTAAATGGGTTGGCAATTGGTTATTAGGCTTAAGGCTAATGGTAGCTTGTACAAGAGTACAAGTACAAGCATGCACCTCACTCCTCCTCTCTCCCCTCCAACCGGCCTCTCTCTCCCTCTCCTTTCTTCTTTTTTTTTTATTTTTTTATTTTATCACGTGCCTATGTGTATAAACCTAAGTACACTAAAGCATCAAGTAGGCTTATAAGTCTAAGGAAAGAGGAAATGATTATGAAGAGGTTTCTAAATGATAAGCACTTTGTCCCATGGATAATCTTTCTCCTAGAAAGCAAACCTAGGTTTATTTAGGCATGCTTAAGTACTAAGTAGTCTTATTAGGCCTAAAAGAAGTGATGACATGGCTAAGGCTTTCAAGTGTTAAACATTGACCAAATGTTAAAATTTTCCTAGGAAACTTTTATCCAAGGGGCATACTAATATAAGCTTAAAGATATTTAGAAAAGTAATTATGTTGGCCAATTTAGGGTTAAGGCTATTGTTCTTAGACTTGTATACTTGGCAAGACTAGTATTACCTCTTTTTGAAACAAAATAATGGCTTCCTATCTTTCAAGTACCGAAGTGACTAGTCTTACCAATCTAAGTCTTTATTAGCAAGACTAAT